>JAWWEW010000078.1:53481184-53532167 GCA_035583185.1 Anabacerthia variegaticeps | reverse complement strand
TGCTCTGATGGGGTACCCACTGCTCCCTCCTGCTGCCCCATGGGGTACCCGCTGCTCTGATGGGGTACCCGCTGCTCCCTCCTGCTGCCCCATGGGGTACCCGCTGCTCTGATGGGGTACCCACTGCTCCCTCCTGCTGCCCCATGGGGTACCCGCTGCTCCCTTGCCTGAACCCCGCAAGCTGAAACCACACAAGAAACTGCTGCTGTCACTCCCTCCTGGCTCAGTCTTTGCGATACAGAGCTCATTGCTAAGAAAAGAGTATTGGAGAAATGCAGAGCTAGAAAGGAGCCAAACCAGCTTTTAAAATTAGGCTCAACAAACTATCTCAGTGCTTGAGATCAGCAAAATAAACCTATCCTAAGACAGAAAGCCTTTAGCACCGTGTTCTATGCCCTCACAACATGGAAGACTAACCACTTCTGCAAATTTAATCTGTAATTGTTTTAAGAGAGTTTTGACTTACCAAATTCCCATATGGAAAAGGGAAATGTAACCTCTAATTATGACCACAGAAGAACTGAAATTTTACTTCGTGTATTTAATTAAAGTGGTTGGTTCCTCTGAACAGATTTTTTTTTTTTTTCCAAATTTATAATGATGGCATTAGAAAGTTGTCAAATATAAAAATTAATTGAGAATATGATTTGTTTTGTAGGGTTATGGGGATGACTACTAATTTCTGATACTTTTCTGCATAACGCTCTGCTGCAGGTGTGGCTGTTGCACATTCTTCTGCTATGACTCTGGTTTTGACCAAATGCAATTTCCCATCTCCTGTAATTCAGAATGTGCCTAAAGACTATGATCAGACAAATCAACCTTCTGTTGGAGAACACTTTTCTGGCAGATAAAGACTATGCTTAGGAAGCAAAGGAAAGAGAAAATAAAAGAAGAATGCAAAGTCAGTGACTCCTGATCCCCTTCAAGCTGTCTGATGCCCAGACAATCTCCAAGCAACAGCCAGGTTGGAAGTCAAAGCCCCCCCTTTTTTCCTCTGCCCCCAGTTTTATGGATGCTGTTATATGGTGTGGGATATGACTGCTCATTTAGGGTATCCATTTCAGTGTCTATAAACACCTGGAGTGCGGGCACAGGGAGGAGCCCAGAGGGGATGGGCACACACTGAGACAGGGGAGGTCCCTCCAACATCAGGAAATGCTGTCTGACTGGGTGCACCACTGAGCACTGGAAGGGGCTGCCCAGGGAGGTTACAGAGTCTCCCACCTTGGGGACGTCCAAAAAGACACCTGCAAATGGTCCCAGACAATCAGTTCTAGGTGGCCTTACTTATGCAGGGCGTTTGGACCAGGTAACCTTCAGAGGTCCCTTTCAACCCTTCTGTGATTCCGTGAATATTTCCTCTTTCCCATCATGGCTTTTATTCTTGGTTTCAATTCCTTAATTGACATTTTTTATGAATGCACCTTAAAACCATAAATCCCCGGAGCCAGAGTGCTTATGGAGAGCACAACTGTATCTCTAAGCACTATCACGTGGATCATAATTTCTGTTTTTCCCACAGTATGCCTTTTTCCAAAAAAAGATGAACACAATTCTGAGACTGTGTACTGATCTGAGGCAATCATATTGCTCACTGATCATTGCTTCCCTCAGAGAGTCATCTCTTGTAATTTTCCCCCAAATTACCTGAGGATGTGCTCTATGGCAGCACACACTCCAGTAGCGATCAACCATTTGCACAAACCCATAAAGAGAGAATTGAACCAATGCTCTTCATGCTATCATTAATATAAATTGCAACCTTCCTAATATCATTTCTTATTTACAGCTGACAGGATGGCGGAATTAGCCATGTGTAGAGTCATTCTTGATGTAAATCTCCACATTTAATGCTATTTAAACAACACTTTCCAGCCAAAGCATGCTGACCTGTGGCTGTAGTCCAGCAGCAAATTCAAACAACAAACTAGGAAAATGCTATAAAATAAATTGGAAGGAAAGACACTGTAACACGAACACTGAAATGTCAGTAATGTGAATCATTTTGACTGTAGTACACTTAGTTTTATACTGACCAGATTGAGATATATTACCTCCTGTTTATAGAAATATTCTTAGAAAACCACCAAACATCAGAGCAAGGAAAATAACAGGTTTCATATATTAGGAAACCACTTCCATGTCCAAATCTGAAAAATAAGCTTCCAGCAAAATTTTGTCCCTGGTCCTTAAAAGTCAATCAAGTTCCCATTAGAGCTGATGAAAAGACATCTAATTGGCAAACAAGCAAGACGTGCACTTTGTCACTTAGTGTAAAAGCCAGAATGCTACCAAATGACAGCAACACTCCTGGGTGACTGCAGGGGGAGCATGGCTGTGCCTGTGAAACACAGGAAACCGTTTTCTGCTGAAATATGGTACAACTGAATATGTCCTATGAACAGAAATATACTCTATAAATCCTAAAATACAGTCTAACTGCAGTAATTTCACTTGGGAATTAACTTAATAAAAATAAATGCCAATAAAGAATTGTTACATTCTTTAATAAGTCTGATTAATGTTGTCCATCTTGTAAAGAAATACAAAATCAAGTGGCAACTATGCAAATGTACTAACTCAGCATGAGTCTGACCGCTGCCAACGCAACATAACTTGGACCAAATCAACTTTGGTGTCAAAATACCTTTCCCTTCTGAAAACATGAGTTTTGGCTAAAGAAACTGTTCATTGTCAAACTCAGCACACTTCTTAGACCAAAAGTAACTGAAGGAAAAAAAACCCCAACCACAAAAACTATAACTTATTGCTTTCTATTTTGCAAAACAATAATTCAGTTCAAAAGTTATACTGATTAGCTGGAAAGTAGGAAACCTATAATAACATGATCTGAAGACTCTGATTTTTTAAAACTAGATTTTTAAAAACATTTGTTCTTTTTATTCTCCCTGACATTCAGACAAGTGAAAATAAATTGCTCACACAGCCCAATATCAGCAGCTGTAGTTGGTGGCCATTTGATGGGTGCCAGGGGATGATTATACTGCATTCAGCATGGGATCAGTATGAAACAGACTGAAACCGTCCATTCATTTTCTCTTGAGAGCAGAACAGCCACACAGCAAAAACTATTTTCAGGCACTACGGGTTTGCACGGGGCCCTCAGTGGTCAGACCCGGACATAGAGCTCAGCATTCCAACATTTTCACAATTTTCTATACGTGCTAGTTCTCAATTAATAAAATCAGTTACACTACAAACCTCCCAACAGTTTTATCTCCTTCAGTCACAGGCTTCGAATTAAATTCGAACGTGAATTTAAATTAGAGTTAATACTTAAATTGATCAGCTGCCCTTGGTTGATTCCTCTAGGGAAACTCTAGGGAAGTGACTTCTTGGACAGTGCTTGCTTTTGAACTATTTTATTTAGGTAACTTCATGGCAGAGAGTGAAAAGTGCATATAAATAAACTTTTCACTGAGTCCCAAAGCAGAGCTCGAGAGCTGATAGCTGTTTAAGGGGCTAGTACAGTTTCAAAGATGCTTTAGATTAGGACATATTTCTACAAGCTCCATGTTGATCAAAGCAAATGTGGATTTACTGCACCATAGAAGTCCTGTGATGTTTTCCATGAAAGTGTAAAGCACTTAATTCTAAAATGCTGTTGAAAGAAAGTAAGAGCCACTCTTTTTTCCTCATTGTCCAGGACATCTCTAGACACTGAAAGCTATTCTGTTATTTTTGACCTACAACTTGCTCTGCATTTTCAAAAGGCTTCATTTTTAAAACACAGCAAATCCCATTAATGTTATTCAGAACCTGAAAGCAGCTTAGGTGGCAAATTGAATTTTCATTGTTCTACTGACCTCAATGATGTTACATGAGATGTGACTTTATTCAGCTTAGAACTTTGAAACACAGTCAAATTTTTCCAACTGGATAAAACTGTCCAACCATTTTTAATAGTTCACATTTGTATTATTCTGCACCACCTTGAGCCTTTCTAGAATCCTTGCTTAGCACTCTTATCTTAATTTCCCCAAACCTAGATCGTATTAGCCTAACAGTTTCAATTAAACCACCCTCAACTTGAGAACAAAGAAATGAAGGTCAGTGATGATCCCTTCAGTCCATTTTCAGTGGCTGCCATAAACCCTTCATCTGTGGCATATAGAGAGACCTGGACTCTCCATCATCCCCCCAAGATTGCACTGGGTCACCCTCTTCTCAAGAAGCTCTCAAATTCCACAGTCTCTCCACAGTGCTGCTGATATATCATTTCTTTATGTCTGCCTGATCCTCTTTCCCTGCCTCCAATATCCTTTAAACCCTTGCCCATCTTCTACAGGAGAGTCATAAAACAGTTTGAAGACGAGTTATGTAAACAGAGAGAAGCAGCATCTCAAAACAAATGTTTGTAGCTTGAAACGATGGTCAGTGGAAGCAATCAGCCTTCCCCATGTATTAACAAAAATAAGACATAGAGCAGGCAGGAGAGGACAAAAGAAAGAAACAAACCCATGAAGGAATGGATGCAAAAGACAACGAAGGAAAAAAGGCAGAAAAATTAAAAAGCTAAAAATGAATTAAATTTAAAAAAGTTGTTTTCATTAGCATTGAAGCTAAACATCAAGAAATATATTTTTTCCATTTTTTCCTTTACGAAGTTACTATTAAAAGACTCAACTGCAATTGAAAATTTAGACTGTATACTGTGAATATTTTGAATCCTCCTGACCTTCTGAAATGCATGTTTTGAAGAAGTGATAACTCTTAGAAATATTTGAACAAGTTTTACTAGATATACATAAAGATGCAACATTTTCACCTGCTTGAAAATTCCCATAATAGTAAAACACGAGTAAAATAGAGTAAACAAAGTATGAGGGGAAAAAATACGGAATAGATTTGTTAGGTTAAGTTTATAGAAAGAACACCACACAGGAAGGCAGCAGACAAATCATTTCCCTTACGTGTCACCATGGCCTACTTGTGCAAATACCTGGATCTAAGCAGAACTCAACGAGAATTTGTGCTGTCAATAATCCTAGGATTGGAAACTGCGTTGAAATTTGACACTCTTTTTTTTAGGCCATGCTTTTTATTCTAAAGTAATATATCACATTTTAACTTAAACATAAAAAATGGCAGAAATGACGTGTGTTCATTAATGTAGGAGGAAGGTAAGGAGGCTGCTGCTCAGAATTCCTATATACTTTATCCTAATCCCAGACTGTCCAACTGTGTGTGTTACTGCAGCCCGTGCACAGACAGCTGCAGGGCTGGGTCTTTCTGCCAATCACTGGCAGTACCAAGTTTGATGTATTTTTTTTTTGGTCAGAATTTTGTCACACTATTTTTGCGTAAGAAAATATACAAGAGAACAGAACCCTTTTGTTTCCAGCATGACAGTAATACCAGTCATTAGTCTTTCTTAAATTTCTCTTTAAATAGTAAGCAATCTCCTGAAGTGGATTATTTAAAACCCAGAGCAAAAGAGAGAAGGTTGCTTGCTGTAACTCCCCTTCAGTTTTACTCAAGCAGCTTATTAATTACAGATTTTGCCCTTTGATACAGACCTAAGCAAGCTATTACTTGCTGTCTTGAATAAATTATTATACCAGGAACACACTCTCAAGCTGTTCTGTGACTTGAAAACATTCTTGCCTAAGTTTGCAGGATTGTAAGTGATTACTAAAAGCTTCTGCACAGTGATACATATTCTCCCTCCAGGAATCATGCTAAGCCATCTGCCTGGGAAGGAGGGATTCTCTCCAACACGTGTGCCACTTTCTGTGTGCTGCAGCTGTTGCACAATGCAGAGACGTCTCCTGTGGCTTCAGAGAGGGCTTGTGCCACCGTGCAGCACTGCTGGAGAGAGCCAAGGGCTCCCAGTGCCCCCAGAACAATCCCAGGGCATGCAGGTCCCAGGAGCCCTGACTGCAAACCCAGAGTATTTCCTGCAGGGCTCTGCCACTCTGGCACTTCTCTGATCCCCATTAGAGAATGTACCACAATTGTTTTGCCTCCCTGTGCCCTCCCATTTCCCTCAAGGATGTCCAGAGTGGCAGGAACAGGGTATATGCAGGCTGGGTTTGGAGAACAAGGTTCTGAGGAGCAATGCAAATACTCCTTGCCCAGAGCTGAATGCTCAGTGTTAGGCCTTTTTAGTTCACAAACAGATCAGCCCCAGTGCCACATGTCTAATGTCTGAGAACTCATTTTGATTGAAACCAAAATCACTTTATGAAACAAAGCACATCTTAAAATGAATAAGAGAGCAGGGAGACTTATGAACATGAAGAATGACAACTTGAAAATGCCACTAATTTTGCTGATGAAATACCAAGGCATTAGGAATAAAACACCAGCAAGAAGATGCTCCCCACCCTACTCTAGTGAAATGTTGTTCACAGTCAGTCTTAACACAGGAGATAACATTTCAGTGAAGTCCATGTTGCTGCCATTAGTGTTGCAGTGCTGTTAATCACAGTGAAATCTCAAAGAATATCCTGAAGCAGGAGAGGAATAATCTTAAAATTTGGTTTGATCATGAGCACGTTTCTTATTCGTGACTTTGTTAGCAAGAAGGCATTGCTATTTTTCAGTCATTGACAAAGTCAAGAAGCTATTCTATTATCGTTCCTAAGTCAAAACTCCTAGCAAGGATTACAAAGTTCAGGAGATAAAGAAAAAGGATCCTTTAACAGACTGAAATGACAAGAAATTTTTTTGTGTTTATTCTTAAAAAAAAATAGATAGTGAATTCTTGATGAATAGGTATATAATAAAAGGCTTAGTAAAGTTAGCATGACATTCAAAAAACAATTTTCTCTAAGCATTAGGTCATATAGTTGTACTACTTTGAATAAAGTTGAATCTTGACAACAGTAATAGTATAAACATTGGATTTGCTTATTATTTTTCTTGTGCTCCCTGGAATCCATATAGAATACAAGACACTAACACAGCCCCCAGAGTTATATGGCAGAGATGCCAAGTTATCGTGTCATAACGGGTAAGTAGATTCCCTTTCTTTTGTCCAGCTGTTAGGGGACAATATGAAACCTGCATGTGAATCCAAAGAAAAGCAGACATTGACACTGGGATGCTGAATGCAGCAGTGGATCAATTCCCTGGGCACTCCTCATTGAAAGATATGGGTACAATTCAGTGGCTTTGGTTTAAAACTGAGCCAAGTGCATGTGAGGAAGGAGCTCTGTGGGTAAACCCCAACCTTCATCAGAGGAAAGGCCCTTGGCAGACTTTCAGTTACCACTCATTTTCCTTCATTACTTCTGGGCTCACAAGGTCTTGCTGCTGTTCCAGATTTGCTGTAGTTGAACACGACTGTGAACTCCAGGGCAGAAATCAAGGTGCAGGATTAGCCAGAGCAGGAGCCAAGATGTTTCGGTTCAGTGAGACTGAACTCGCTCTCAGGCATGGCAAATGTTGCTCTGCACTGAGCACTGACTTGTGGCCAGCAAGCCTCTCAATCCTCCATTACTGCTACATTCAAACACACTCTGCAGAGACATTTTTAAACAAACAAAACCAAATCCAAACAAAACAAAAATCCCTAACATTTGGGGATTTTGCTAAGATATTTTTAGGTCTGTGGGTAAAAACTTGGCATAGTAGGGCAGAGCACCCTCAAAGATGAATTATATGCCTGACAATTTTTTTTGGTCCTGTTTGCAATTTCAGGTTTTCCAGAAAAGAAATTGGTTCAGTATCTCCTCCAAACATTCTTGCTACTTGGCACAATGCTTTGCCAAAGAAAAATAAACAAAAAAACACAGTCCACACCACAGGGGACAGATGATTAAAAACAAAAGAAGCTTTGATCTGTTACTCCTGTGTCATTCGAGAGCAACACTACTGTAAATACTATAAAGATTTTACAAAAGCATATATGAAATCAGAGTATGTTACAAATACCAGAGGCAGAGACAGAAGAAAACCTCAAAGAGGAATGAACAAAGGGGAAAGAAAAAACATTAGAAGAAATTTTGAGATGGACCAACGTTAGCAGAATGCTGCACTAGTTCTTAAGGTAGTAGCAGAAAAGATTCTGTCAAATAGGATATAATCTTCCAAAATACAAATATTTTTGTGGATACAATTTAATCTTTGCACAATACATTCACTATAACTATTCTTCTATGCAAGTGCTTTGATATACGTAACTTTAAAAATAGCTTGACAGATATTAAATGCATCTTAAATTTCTAATTCTTAGGATCTGCCCTTAAGTAAAGTGTATCTGGTTACACGCCTGCAGTTTAAACAGAGCATCACCACTGCTGTTGTGGCAATGACAGGACCTGAAAACGCTGCAGGTGAAACCCACTGTTGTGGTGACATGTTTGAGTTTCAGAGTCCATGCTGACTGCCACAAGGTTCCAGAATTGGGATGTGCTTCCCACAGAAACTAGGCAAACTGCTCCTTGCCAGGTAACTGAATGTACTACCTTGCTGCCACTTTCTGAAGCTCACTGTTGTTTAGCAGCTAAATTGCTAACTGCTTCCCAATCTTTAGCTGCTGCTTCTGAAGTGCTGGGCTGCATTTCAAGCTTTTGCATTCTTATTTTTTAAATCTGCAGGTCCATTTTCCCAGAAAATATGGTTATTGATTTTTTTAAAATCAGTAAATCCTACAAATCAAGAGAAGTATCTTTCCCACTCCTTATTCCAAGAAACTAAGGAAATGATCGTGAATCAGTTTTGCTGGGAACAGCAATTTGTTGAAAATACAATTTACAGTCCATATGTCTTTTCAGAAGTGTTCTACCTTATGGAAAATCAGAGGTTAGTCAGGCCTTTTAGTCTTCCCACACTGAGTAATCTCACACAACAAAGTATTTCAAAAGATATACAGGAAAAGGATCTTGCTGAGGTAACTCCTTCTAAAAAGAAGTGATCGCTACCTGGAGGCCCTCTCCTTCCATATAATACCTGTGGATATAGGAGCTACAGATAGAGATCTCCAGAAAGTAACCTACAGGTACCCATAGCTTGTGTCACACACACAAAAATTCAAGGGGACAATGCACTGTCCTCCCCCAGATTGTAATGGCAACGACACTATGTGAACTTCATTTTATAACAGGTGGGACTTTTTGCATACACCCTTTAATCATCAGTGAATCTCTGTCCTCTTACCAGGCAATGTTGGCTGGTCTCAGTGACGTGGTTTTAACATTTGCAAACATGCAGAGGATGAAATAGTCAAAGGAGATTTATGGAAAGAATGGGTTACATTGCAAATAAAATATGGAA
Organism: Anabacerthia variegaticeps; assembly: GCA_035583185.1. Classification (NCBI taxonomy): domain Eukaryota; kingdom Metazoa; phylum Chordata; class Aves; order Passeriformes; family Furnariidae; genus Anabacerthia; species Anabacerthia variegaticeps. The sequence continues at coordinate 53,522,921 of JAWWEW010000078.1, read as the reverse complement.
AAGTAGAGACAATGCATGTGGAATTATTCACAAGGTGAAAAGTGGAAACTATTTCAGACACTGTTTCAGAGACAATCCAGAAAAACACTTTAACAGACTGATTTGATAAATAGCATCAAGCATGAATACATAAAAAGTACAGTAAAAAAATTTTCCATCATACTCTTGGAATTAGATGTATCTGGGGCTGTTCATGCCTCAGTCACACACGTTAACAACCACAACACAGCCACTCTACATGTTCTGTTCATATGCATTCTGCTGTGTTCCAGAGGTTTATCTGAAGTCACGATGAAAATCCTGCACAATATCGGGGCGGGGAATCTCCTAACATTGCTATCAACAACAAATGACTCTTACAAAGCAGTTACAGTATTTCCAAAATCCAAACATCGACTGCAGACTGTAAAAAGGCTCCTGAGAAGTAGAAAACTTCCCAAATGTAACGCCAGATACAGAAGTTATAGCTCAATGCCCCAGGCTGTCAGGTAAGAGTGCAGGAAAGTCCAACTATAACCTCCAGAGAAATGGCGAAAGTCCCAGGTGCAAGAATTGAAACCGAACCAACTCATCCATGAACACAGGGCAGGCAATGCTCCAATCATAACCGGTCCCCAGTCACCTTAAGGGCCACCCAAGGCAATGCAGAGAAGACCATAATGCAATGGGGAATGGAGCTCTGTCCTGTGCAGTGGAAAGGGCCATCTTCACTGCGTATGCTTAGCTGGATTCTTCCTATGACATCACTTTTCCCCAGAACAACCTGGGTTTGTGAAGAAGCAACGTCTGGGACCACTTCTGTAAACTAATAATGATCAATGATTTCAAATAGCTTTTATAAAACATGATACTCTAGACGAAGCGGTGAAATTATTGCCTTCATCTACCTTTCTTTTAAGAAATAAAGCAAATGAATCTTCCCCCCTAATAGGGAGAGCACACTCACACAGAGAGAGGGTATGAGAAACAATTGTTTTAGAACACGCTGCTAGAACTGCAAAGTCTAAACTGAGTTGCACCACTTATTCTAATGGCATAGGAAAGAAACTCGGGTTCACAGCACTGCAATCTCCATCGAGTATTTAGAATATACAGTAAGCTCATATCAAGTACTGCTAGTCCTAATAAACACCAAAGCAACACGTAGCCTTTCCACTTAGTGATACTGGATTAACTCTAATTCCTGCACAACAGCAATGAAAACTTGGGAAATGAGCAAAAATAGTTCTGCAGCTAAAAGAATGATGAAGAAAAGTGAAAGCAGGACACTGAGTGATCACAGCATTAAAAAACTGCCAAGGAGCTGCTACGAGAGAAGCAAAGGTGCAGAGCAAAAGAAAGACATGACAGAAGGGTGTATTGCAATGGACTGGAATAAATGACCTGTTCAACTAACTCTTGATCTGCCCAACATCTACCTAAGAGGACTGGCATGTATTTCATGAGAAACATTCAGCACATGAATTATTGTCTTCTTCTGTTGTATGGCAACATGACAAAGGCCAAGTGAAAAAGGAATCTCCAAAAGCTGACGGTTTCCACTTCTAGGACACGAGCATGTAGATCAGTGGAGCCAGGTCATTGTTCCTGCTAGCTTTGTGTTTAAAAATCAATACAAGTTGAAAGCAGCTTTTCTAGAACACAGAGAGGGGAGAGTCAATCAATATTCTTAAGGCTGGACAAGATACATGAAAGCTTAGGGGCATGTTTTCTGAAAGAACATGGAAAACAATGCTGAGGCAAGTTTTGGAGAGGCTCCCATCCATCACTGTAGGACGGCAGAGATCCCATTCCTCTCTCAGACTCTTTTTGAAAAACTCTTATTAAGCAGGAATTATATCTACAACTGGCATTCTAGATCAGTTAGTGGGTAGTGATGGCAAAGTTCATAAGTTCATTAAGTTCTCATTTGGATGGCTACCTAGGAAAAATAACATATTGCAATTTTTGGTTTTATCTCAGTGTATGCATAAATCTTACTTTTACTGGTATTATGATTGCTTTATTGTAACTAAAACAACCAAACATCAAATTAAGTTTTCTATTTCACCTGCTAAACTTGTGAATTCATGAAGCTGCTGGCTCACTTCCTCCAGAGACAAATAGGCATGAACCAGTAATTCATGTACTGCAGTAACTCTGCTGTATGTTTTTCATATGCTGCCTGCAGGCACAGTGAATAGAAGTAAAAATTGGAACACACCACCAGCAGATCTTGTTCTGTTCTCTGTATTTATGTTTTTAGCTGCCACTCTCTGATCATTTGTCACAGTCCCTACAGCTCTGAGCATGACAAGGCACAGACACTGACACGCAGCAGCCCCTGCCCTCAGGGCCTCGTTCCTGGGGAAAAAGGAGGAATGGCAGGACCAGCACGCTGCTCCCTCCCCGTTTGGGGGGCAAAGATCAGTGGCCCAGGGAAAATTTCATACCAGACAAGTATGATTAGCAAGTCTCATGAAAATGGTAGATGAAGTGATATAATTTTATTAATTAACATTTTGCATTCTGTGAGTATATCCTAGCACTGCTCTATGCATAATTTTCTTACAGCAAAGAAGGCAAGCTTTTTTCTATCAGAGCAAAACAATCCTATATACTGCATTATCTTCCCCCCCCCCTGTTACCCAGTGGGCACCAAAGAACTTTCTTCTGTCTCCAGGTTCCTGTTGGCAAATAAGGGAAATGTCCTGTCACCTGCAGTACCAACTGGAAAGTGTATGGGCATCGTGAACTCAGAAAGCAGCACCTTTCTGCACATCCTCAGTCCTAAGCATTATTACCCCCTCAAAATGGAAGTTTCCAAGGAAACAAGAAGAAAAGAGGATATGAGAAATGTAAATATAAAAGAGAAAAACAAAACAAAAAACCTGGTGGTTTTTTTTTTTTTCAAATTTACATATACATGTACATTGTTATTAGGTTGCAATTATGATCCATGGGCTTACTATTTCATTTATTTATTGACTGCAATAGTGGCTTGAATTGCCAAGATTAAGCCTCTATCATGATAATAATTGCATATTCACAGAGGAATTCTGATTTTAAGAAAAAACGTATTATCTAAATAGACAGTGTAGACAATAAGGAGCACCAATGTCATGTTGGTACAAAATAATAAACAATTGTTCCAGTCACAGAGGGAACGTGTCCCAGAGCCAGGAGCACAAGGGGTGTGAGACAGCTGCACCCACTGCTGCCTGCAGATGGTTTCCTCAGGGACCGACAGTGTCCCCACAGCTCTATGTTCACTGGGATAGCAGGGTGTGTTTGCAGCAGAGGTGGCTGCTTCTGCACTTGCTGGGCAAAGTCACCAAGCTATCTTGACTCATTTTGTTTTTCTGATGATCTTTAGTCAGGGCTTTGAAACAGACCCCTAGGTTTGAACATAACTTATAACATACCGGGCTGCAAGTTCAAAACAAACAAAAAATACCCCAAAGCCAAAATAGTAAAGACAGAAAATCGCGTTTCCAGGTAGTCTTTGCTTATTACTAGACAAGGACTGTTCATTCAGCTTTGAGAAGAAAATTGAACAAGATGATGTTCTGCAGTCTCTTCAAACCTGAATTATCCTATAGCCTTATGATAATCCTGTTTTCAGGTACGTTTCCAGAAGTCACTTATAACTTAATTTACATGAAACATCTTATTACTATATTCCCTCACACTAAGTGGAAAGGCAATGGCATTGTTACCTATAACATCACTCCCAATCTCAATTGTCAGCAATTATTTTAATCTGTTTGCTGGGATGTACATGTTGTTTTGCTTGGATGAAAGTCCATTGTTAAAAAAAAAAAAAGGCATGGACCTGGAGCAATAAAGTCTTAAAGTCCAAAACTCATACAAAACAATGAGAATTTTTTGACTACTGTGCCTGCAGCCAAAAAAAAAACCCACAACAAAACAGGGTTGTTGATACGAAGGCTTTCCTCAAACAGAATTTTATGTAGTTTCCAGTTCATACAAAAAAGTAGTTTAAGCTATTATTAGCAGCAGAACATATATTCCTGCGATTGTTTATACCTTTACCTTGTCAGGAAATGCACAACTGAAAGCAGCAAAAACTATAGTTCACTGGTGGCTTGTTAATTACTTGCCCTTAATAGATCAACAAAAAGCTTGGGTCCCGATTTGTTTAAATGTGTTAACTGAGCAATTTCCTCTCGAGAAGGAATTCTGTTGTACAGTGACACGACCCCCCAGAGACAGAAAGGTGGAAAAGTTAAGTTGCTGAGCTGTCATCTCCATTCTGTGAGTTCTCTTTGGTGCCATTGAAAAGAGAAGGAGGTTTTTATCCTAACCAGTACCAAACACCTGAGAGGCATACCTGGCACATTCCCAGCCCGAAGAGGCCCCCACGGTCAAGGCCATGAGTTCTGTCCTCACACTGTGGCACCTGGACAGGTTTTACTGCTGCCTGCAATCCCACCCGAGCCGCCCCTCCCGAGGAACACACACACAGACAGGGATCCTTTGGTTTTCGTTTCTTTGGGTGGGCACCACATTGCAATGCTTTAGACAAAAGAGCTCCGTGGTGGAAGAAGCCACATGAGGACTTGGAACTGTGCTGTGAGATGAACAGGGTGTCATAATAAATTCAGCAACAACGGCAATCCTCCAAAACACAGAAAGGTATGAAAAATTAGCTCCTTAGTTTAGAAACCACACACTGAAGCCAAGAACACAGAGAGAGAAAATGCATTGGCCTCTTCCTCCCTGACACACAAATCACTGCTGTTCTGTGGGTACAAACCATTACAGGTGTTATGCAAATATTGCAGTGTTGTTGTTTTTTTTTTTTTTTTTTTTTTTAGTGTCTAGGTTAAAAAAATCTGCCTTTGTTGCTTCTTTCTCTCACCTGAAAGTAAAAAAAATGCACTATAGAATATGAATATCAGTGGTCTTTTTCTTTTTTCAGACCAAAAAACTTGCTTATAAAGAGTTTCCAAGAGAGCTTATTTTTCCACAAAAAAAGTTAAAACATGAAAAAGGAGATAGAAAATTTTGAGCATACTTTTCAGGTAACAACCCCAAAGATGCAAATATTTGGAAGTGATTATTTCTTATAAAAAAAAACAAAACAGTAAGTTACAGTGCTTAATTGTCCTAAATCTAGAAGCTAGGGCAAACATCTGAAGTTACAGGAAATATTAATTTTATGACTATATACTAACAAGTACAAACTGGTCCTGATATAGTAGTCTTACACATTTCAAGGAGAAGAATCTAACACTGTACTCTGTGTAAACTGTGAGCTTTCTAAGCACATTACCTCCAGCTCCATTAACAAATAAATTTGCCTTCTAAGTACACACCCAAAGATGCATCCATATACAACTTTTCTGAAGCACATGCAGGCAGGGAGCTTGTATCCATGACCACAACCTAATCACAACCCTTCTACTTATGATTATGGTTCAGGATCCCATAGATTGAGGCCCAAGAAAGAAGAAATAGTTTTCCATATTGCAGAGTTTCTGTGCTACGCTAAATTAAGCAAAATAACAGCAGCAGAGACAAGGCATGCATTAGAAATAGTTAAAAACCCAGCAGGGAGGAGGGAGAGGAGTAGCAAGCACTACAGTGGCTATTAACTAACGGCATGCTTATGGAAATGGGAATGAGATGCACACACATGCCAGATGAATCCTTATCTCTAGCACCATGAGCAAATAGACCCAAATGAATTCAGGAGGGGAAGCACCCTAAAGTGTAACACTTTCATGCAGCCATGAAATTAATCTGAAACGCATTTGAATAGCTCTTATCACAATGAACTCATTTCACAATCACGAAGATGTGTTATGTGTTTTCCACATATACACCAGTGTTCCTTAAGTACCATTAAGATTTATTTAACATCAAGATCTATCATACACAGTAAGAGCACACAGAAATGTACTAGATACATATTAAAGGAGTTTTAAAAGTGGAATTCCTTCTTTATGTGTGGTTTTACTAGTTCTGGGAAAACTAATAGTTTTGTCTGTATCAGTTGCAGGTGGCACTTGCTGAGAGACACACACAGAAAGCAGCACTAGGACTTCTCTTCCAGCAAAGCAACATCGCAAAAGAAGAAACTCATCGTGAACTACTGTGGGTAACTGCATATCATTTCCCACACCACTGCACTACTGACCATGCCAGTCCCTAAAACGTGTAAGGCACCTGATTACCCAGAAATACTCTGCATTTAGGAAACTGCTTCAGAAATATTAGTGGGAAAATTCCAGCCCTCATTCAGCCCCTGCCCTTGCTGACTGTAGCACATGAAAACTGACAACCAGAAAAACATGACAAACTTCACAGCAATTTTTCAATGCCTCTATTGATAAAACTTCAAAAGTTACCATGTTTACCAAAAGCCTCCTGCTTTAAGGAGCAGCAGATCTGAGAGACGAACTCACAAACACGTGGTGCAGCAAAAAGCATTTCAGTAGTAAACAAACAGGCAAATTGTTGAAAGAAAATAATGTCATCTGCATTTTCAGTTATTTACCTCTGTGCCAGCTTCACTGACGGAGAACAAGGAGGCTTGTTCAGTGAGAGACCTTGTCTAACAGTACCCGCTCCCGACCCCATTGCACAGGAATGCCCCTCGCAGCGTACCTGGCGTGTTCAGCAGCCGGGACATCCTGCAGGAGTAGGAGATGAACTGCTCGCAGTACTCGGCGCTGCTGGTGATGGCAGAGATCTGCTCCATCGTGGCACTGTAGTTGAGCTGCAGCACAGCCAGCTTCTCCAGGCTGCTGCCTCCCACAGGGGTCTGCATTTGCAGGTCGTGGTACACAGTTGTCCACACTTTATCCTCTGAGAGAGAGGGGAAAAAAGACAAGAACTGATGAAAGACAGATAGTGGAAGTGAACTAAAATAAATCTAGGCTTCGACAAAAGATAAAAATGTTATGAAAGGTATTTGTTGAGGTGGCAGTGGGGAAGAAGGGCACGTGAGAGCAAACAGCTATGAGAACTACGAATGGAGGGTGGGACACAACTCTGATCACCTTTGTGAAAAGACAACAAACACACCAGGTGAGGAATCTTCCTTGAACAAAGACCTAATAAAGATTAATTTTGATCAGAAGGACACAAGGCTGACGCCCTGAAGATTCAAGGTCTCTGTGTGAGGAAAACTCCCTGTGCATGGTAAATTGCTGTGGGCTGGAGAGCAACACTGCTTTGTAGTAAGGTAACACCAGTGATGCACCAGACTCTTATGGGAATACATCACTTAGTGAATAATACTGAAAACACTGCATTTTATCAACGTTTCCACGTCTTTTACCCAAGCTGCGTTCTGAGGGCAAACCAAATTTATTGCTTATTAAGGCTAAAATATTTTTAATTAACAGCACTATGTGACCTCATTGAGTCTGTTTATGGTATGGATACCAACACAAGAAATAATGGAAGTAGAATGGAAATACAAAAGCTTCCGTTCAGTTGTGAAAAGGCACGAGGGAAGGATGACCTAATTTTGTTCATAAGAAACACAGCAGAATTGGCCAAATCTCTCACCTTCAACAACCTTTTTTTTTGCAGCTGATGCAAAAAGCGTGTAATAGTCAACCTACAACAGGGTCTGTGTGCGTTACATTGCTTTAAACTCCTCAACAGCAAGGCACTACAAGTGTTGCTGTGTGCCATTTGTCAGTAGGTACCAGAGAAGATTTAATCTGAGATATCATAATAATGAAACCACACATTCCACACTCCTTTTGTAGAAAGATTTGTGGAAGTTGGAAGGCAGTTTGGAAAGGAAATAAAGAAAGGCATGGAAACTTTCCTGTTCTAGACCAACTATTATTTTTTCTTAGAGGGACATCACACTGAACCAAAATGAAAAAAAAATATATTATCTGAGTAAGGCATAGGGTTTTAGAATGAAAACAATGAAGATTTTGTCAATATTAGTGATATTGTCTTTCTGTAAGAATACTATTCTATCACTTAGGTGTGAAGAATTTTCAAATTGAAGTTGACTGCCTACCACTGTAAAAATCCACTGTCTGAGCTGGTATTTACTGTTTATACTGTCCATCTCACATAGACAAGGAGTGAAATAGCTCAATTATCCTCTGTCAATAAACCTCAGGAAATTGTCTTTTCTTTATAGATTATCCTGTAGCATATTACCATAAAATCTCCTAGAAGTGCATCAGGGTTTTTTTTATCAGTAACATTTTTCACATATACTTCTTTCACATTTTAAATTGTTTTCCTGTTTTTCTTTAAAATTCGCTGCTTTATGCCCTTCTACTACTGAGAGCCAAGTCAAAGAAACGTGTCTTGGAGCAAGAAATGTGGAACCTTAAAAAAAGTCTATTCTGGTGCCCTGAGAAATGTTGCACAACAGCCCAGTTTCTCACAAGAGGCCTTTCTCCCAGCTGGTTCAGCTGTTCCTGTAGAGCAACACCCCTGACCACAGTTGTCCTTCCAGAGATGCAGAGCCCAAACACGCCATGCTGCTAACTCGGCTGCATTTATCACAAAAACAGATTCTCCAGGGACATTACATGGCAGCTTCCGAGAATACTAATTCCCCTGGCAGATGTGCCCTACAGCAATAAACCCCATAAAATATAGTGTATAACAGTATGGTTTCAACTCTTTTATGTAAATCTTACACCTGTTAATACCAATCTGCAGGTCCTTTTAACACCTGTGGCCTGTTACTGCACTTCAGTATTTTAACTACATGCAAACACTTCACCAAACTGAGACAAACTCCAAAGTGCTGCAGGACTTCCTCAGCCAGTGCACAGAAACGTGCTTACCCACACTGATGAGTTTGGGTGCAACCCAGAGTAAGGATCACTGTCCCTGTTATGATTATTCTTATCTCCAGGACTCTGTGTGATTTTCCAGTCGTAATTTGCACTGCACAGTGTCGGAGTGTTTTGGATCACACGGAATCACGTGGACCCATGTGTTTGCAACTGATATGGTGCGAGTCTTTCTAATCAAATGTTCGGAGATAAGGTAAGCAAAGCAGACGACTCCTCCACAAGGAGGCTGCATCACCAGCCAAACGAGACGAAATTCAGCAGGTGCTGCAAGATGGTTATAATTCTAATACTTATATCCTTAGTCCAAAGCTCTATCTAAAACACGGTAATCTTGCACTGATAAAAAATAATAAAAAAAAAACCCCAAGAATTCTTATTTCTGTATTTCATTAAGCCCATTCCCACATACTGAGAAAGAAAATTTATGATTGTCACCTGTCAAGTTATACAGAGAATATACCATAGTTTCGTTGAGAGCTCAGGATGAAAGTTTACTGTATACTCATTTTCAAGAAAGCATTAACATTGTTTATACATTCACTTGGCAGAAATGTCTCATTTTTGGCAGAAAACACTGTACACATAAGAGTTCAAAAGTGCTAGTAAGGAGACTACTAAGACAGAGCCTCATATTGGATTTCTGAGCCAGCAGGGACTCCTAGACTAGTCATTAAGAGAGCACAGGAATGGCATTAGCAAGAGGAATTGTGTTAGGCATTATGTCTGACAAGGGATTTCCTTATGGGTAGTGCATTCCAGCCAGTGCTAGACACCTCCCCTCCCAGTTAGGGAGCTTCAAGCTTTACTGGGGCACGCTAGATTAAAGGAGATGTAAACATAATCCTGTCAGTCAAATGCATCCCCTGAACAACTCAGGATCTTTCTGTCCAAGTGCAAGTACTACCAGTGGGTAAGAGCTTGTTGCACCTTGTAATCTACCTAGTTATCAATATACACATATTGTTAACATCAATAGCCACTTGCAGAAAATCAACTAAGCCTGTTCCTGCTGTATAAGATGGTGGGGGATAGGTTAGGATCCAGATGCTGGAAAGAAATCTAGCTCTCATTTCACTTGCAACTGCTTTGTTGCCAGTCTGGCTCAAATGACCGATGAACACGTTCAGCAAAGTGGCTCGTCCCAGCTCTGGGAGGTGAATGACCTGAGCCTGCAGGTTGGGCATGGAGAGTGGGGAGGGAAAGCTGGGCCTGGGGTAGCATTTCATTGAACATTTGACACTTCACAGTTCTGCTGGGTTCACTGCAAAGCGCTGCCATGGCACACAGACCAAACCTGTGCAGAGGGACAGGCCTTCCCTTGGCTGGAAAAACACGCTGACAGTGGTACAAGGTCACAGGCAAAACTGCATCTCCCCTCCCCACCACAAGCAGGGTCCTGCATCTCATGCACTTATGGCATCTGGGGCTGGCTTTAAGATGTCTGGAAAGACTTGGAGAAAGTTGCCAGAAAAATACCTTATCTATTGATTGCTGATTACCAACTGCTTTTCCCCTTTTAATCTTAATAATTTTTTATTGTCTTAATACTTCCCATGGAGATCAGCTACATATTTATAGTTTCAAAATAATGCCATCATCTCAGAAACTGCTGGCTAGTTGAGATCATTCTTGAGAGAGATTGAATCAGTAACCTGCTTGCAGCCAACATCCCTTACAGAAAAGGTGATACAGATAGTTCACACCATCTCGAATATCTGCACCATCACCATTTATGGCATTTTTGCCATCTGGCTGAGAATAGAATGCAGTAGTCAAAACCTGCAAGAATTCCTGTCAGTAGCACACAAAAATCTCATTTAAGATACACAGAAGTGAAAAATCTGTCCTAGTTAAGTGTAATTTGATATATATTCCTGGCAATTACAGTCACCACAACACTGAGATGAGTATTCCCCTAATACACCATCAGTTATTTTAAGAATGCAAGACATATGGCTATGGCTAAGCACAAGTGTTTAGAGACAATTTGTCAGCCACAGCTGCATATGTGACTTCTGTACAGCCAAGCACACCTCTAAAGAGCAGAATCACTTAACTATTATAATGCTGCTAAGCAGCAGCATCTATAAAATATTTTATGTGCTTATGACCTAAGTTATTCAACTGAAAATCATAATAAAATGAATTAATGTTAAGAGTAGTTATTACTAATTTAAGGTTAATGATAATCTCTTAGTATCTCTTTCTCGCAGACATATTAGCAGGAACATAAAAGTTAGCGTTTAAAGGAAACCAAAGTGTGTTCTAAATTACAAATATGCAACAATATTACAGAAAAGGGTGTAAAAAATTTAAAGGATAGGAAAAAAAGGTTTTTTGCAATATTGCATTGGACAGTTGGCATTTCCTGGGTGCTCTGATAGGGAACCTCTGCACCTCAGCCCACTATGCAGCGGTTCATTTGAGGCTGGTCAAAACACCCAAGTCCAGTGGGCAGTCCAGTCAGCCAAGGTAAGTGCTGGGACTGGCCTTGAATCTGGAACTCATATGGAGCCACAGAAGTCTGGGAAATGACATGTGAGTTGAGCCAAAAAAGTACGTAGCAGAACACTTGATGTTCATGTACAATTCACACTGCTGGTCAATCTCATGAGCTCACACAGCCCAAGAGACTTCTCAGTTCTGACAGAGCTTAAGGAGCTGGGCTGGAGAGAGTTTCTTCTGATACCACAGTAACATTGAGAAGACAAGAGTTACCTGATTTGATGACCTGACTGAAGGATAGATTATAAAAACATAATTAGCATCACTGCTGATTCCATCAACTGCATTCCATTTTTGCCCAAAGTTAATGCTATGCACAGATTTCAATTAATTTTGGATACACTGAAATTTGGAGCAGTCTGAATTAGCAATGTACTCTAAGAAAGCCTAATTTTTAAAAAGATCACTTAAACCCCAAAACACTTCATGTTATTGAAAGAAAATGAGTTACTTGTGTAGTCTCAGAAAAGGAATTTTGCCATTGAGATCAGTGCTCTAAATTTGGGATGGATCCATTCTTGTTCCATCATAAACAACGCTCTTGAATCCTAGTTTTAAGGGGAGGAAAGAATTCAATGTGTGTTTGCAGTAAGCTGGCTGTTGCAGTAGGGTGAAGCAGGAAAGGAAGGGATGCACTGAAGGGATGCAGCACTGCCCTACCCTGTCCTCTCCCTTCCAAACCACCCAGCCATGCTTTAAGGCCCAGTGGCTTTGCCTTCAGCACAGGCTCTGCACACTCCCCATCCAGTGGCAGTACCTGAGCCACCAGCTGCGCTTTACTGGGCTGATCCTCCTTGCCCAGAGGGCAGGACACGACCCAGCTCCCTGCTAGCACTTCAGGGACAGAGGGGTCCCAGGCAGCTCACTTCCCCATTCCAGTGCACCTCCTCCTAGACCTTTTGGGAGTGTTGCACAGCATGTTCCAGCTGCACAGGGAAAAAGAGATGAAAAAGTGGTTCTCCCGTTATTTTGTTTCTAGCAGTGAAGGGGAAGCACAATTTTCTTTGAATAGAATGCAGAAAAGCAGTAACCATACATTCCTAATAGAATTTATAATGGTTTTCACTAAAAACAATCTAATTAGATCCAAACTGCTAATATCTTTGATGCAATTATAGAGAAAACAGGTCCCCTGTAATTTGGTCTGTACATTATTCTTTGCTTTAGCAGTTCCTCTCCAAGAGACAGACATTATAGTAAGATTAAATTCCTTAATTTCAGAATTTTTTAATTTTTTTTTAAAGGGAAATGACCACCTGATTCCTCAAAAAGACATTAAAGTGACATGATTTATTTTGCTGAAAATACCTTTCAATTACAATTACTGACTTAGGGTCCTGCTCACTCACCAGTCCTTTTTCCACTAAAAAACTGAAGTAGTTAGCTAATAAATTAACTGTTAATTATTAGTAATAATTCACTAATAAAAAGAGAAATGAAATTTAAAATTTTCTTGATCACAAGATATTCGATGGGTCAAATCCAATATTAACAGAAGTGATCTTTCCCATTTCATATTCAACCTACTTGATGATGGTGCAACGGTAACACCATGCCACTGCTTTTTTCCAGATACTCAGTTTCTCCTGTTGATGGGCTTTCTTCCCTCATTTGCTGGTGCTCAGTCAAGCAAGAAAACTTGCTTTGACAGGCAAATTAAGTAATCTTTGGTAATGAAGATTAACTGGGAATAAGTTTGGGAAATAAACTTCAGGAAACATAATGCTTGTATTCTACAGGTATGAATACATTCTCCCCCTTTTCCTTTAATCTACAGATATCACTATTAGAATTTTACTTGTTTAGCATTAATGGAGTTATAGTCTTAAGATACTATTTTATTACTTATTTTCAAGAAATCAGAAAACAGTTTTATTTCTCAGGGGAGATAATGTGTAGACTTTCTCCCTCAATAAGCTCTGTGGTGTTTGTTTTGGGTTTCTTCCTGCTTGGCAGGCTTCCTTGGCATGAACTCGTGGGAAGACCAGTGTGGATCAGCAGGCTGTGCTGGTGGCCAGTTCTACAATGCCACCTCTCTCCTGTGTCTCCTTTAGACTGGTGGTGCACAGCTGGCATTCAGATAGCACACAAGGGCGGAGCTGAAAGCTCAGGGAACTAAAATGGAAGGCAATACCTTAGACAATGACAGGGGGAAGTAATTTCAAGGTGTAATAAAAGTTACATCTATCTTCGCCTGCCTCCGGGTGCTCTGCATTTGCTGGTAAGAATTAATGCCTGGGGGCCCTACTGGATTTCTAAGCGGTATTTGACAACTGCATTGCATCAGTGCTTGGGAATGGGCTTCCTTCACAGGGGTCAGTCTGCAGAAACCTCTTTACTGGACATTTTAACCATCATCAGTGCATTTATCCCTTCAAATCAGATTACTGCAGTGTACTCCACAATATGTTATACTACAAGTCACGCAAGAAACTAGAAAAGAGAGTCTGTTCAAAAGTGGCCTGCCTTCTAGGGAGGACAAAAATTACAATCATAATCATCTGATATTACAGGGCCTCCAATTTCAGTTTCGGATAAGAGCCTGGTTGGTATTTTGGAGCTGTGTGGGATGGTAACACAACAGTCATTAGCAACACGATTAAAACTAAGCACCTTTTGCAACAACCTTGTAGACACAAAACCCGATGTATACAATTGACATGGGAAAAATTACAGCACTCAATAACCTCTTCTCACTCCTTTTATGTTACTATGTGTGTTCATATATAAATGCTTAAAATTATATATAGCATTTTGAAACTGACTCTGCTATGGACTTCAAAGGAGCTACAGCTAGGTTTGCAACAATGCAAAACATGTTTGATTGAAGTCAGTGAGTGTTTTGACAATCTCACCTGAGACTTCCAAATGTCAATTCTGTGGTGAATTTACTCTGGCGATGGAAATTCTATTGCTCTCATCTCACTAATGTAGAAAATGGAGTTTAAATAAAAAAAAAATCCAATACTCAGAAAAAAGAAAAGAGTAAATGAAAAGTGTTTAACAGATGGAAATTTTTAGATCAAAACCAGTGTGTTTCTTAGTCTATTTAGGTGGGAAACCAGATCAATCCCAAAATGTAATTCAACTGTTCCTGTACTCATTTTCTCCTTCTACTCCTTTCATTCCTTCTTTTCATTGTTTCTTCATCAAGATAATAATGACTCTTCCAACTTAATTACCAACTACTGATTGGATATGTTCCTTCTTACTTACAAATGGTGTCTTCTGAGGCAATGAAACTACAATTCCTTTCTCTTTCCCTTGTGTTCAAAACAACTCAGGAAAGAGAAAACTATTTATTTTGTGAACTTACTCTGATTTTGAACAATATAAGTTGATAATATTTGAAATCTATATAGAATGGATAAATTAGATGCTTTACAAGACAGAGTAGGAAAAATTGACCAAAATAAAGTTTTCAGGGAACCAAAAGGTGCCAGAGAAGTGATAATCAAATGGCTGCTCCAACACAACTTTAGTGGTAAGCAGAGGATTATTCCCCTGGGTTACTAGAGATGATTTCAAACCATTCAGTTGCATATAAAAAGCTAATGCCAAGAGTGCCTTGAGTAATAGAATAGAGATCACTCATACCTGCAAAGAGAAAAGACTGCAGCAACAGAGGTTGTTATGCTGAAAAACAATGTCTGGGGGGAAAAGCTTGTCCACTTTGGGCCCTAATGCCAGAAATGACCTCACGGGGTGTTCCCAGCAGCAAGAGTTTAAAAATAACCACATATTGAAAGGAACAATAAAAAATGAGATGCAGTATAGCCACATGAAGGAGGACTCGGATCATTTAAGTGCCGGGTCTAACAGATGGCAATTGCAGCTCAGTTTAGATTAAGGAACATTAAAGTCAAGAACAAAGGACATAAAAGAATTAACACTGTGATTGTTTTCAGCACTGTGAACAGAACACGGGCAAGGGCTGGAAACTTGTTTTACAGTTCAATAACTGAAGAATTGACAACTGATTCCACATCGTGAGGAGTGGCCTGATAGCCCAGTGTTAGACAAATGGAAAGATGAAATACATCTCCTTTCAAGTGTCTTTCAGTTCATTCTAGCACATCGTAGGAGCATATGCACTTAAAAAACCCCATCAACTACTGCCTGATTTTTTTTTTGTTTTGTTTTTACAAAGCACCACTGCACAACCCTTTAGCTGTGATCTCAAACAGGGTTCTAGAATCATTGAAAAAAAGAACATAGTTAAAAAAATATATATATTTCAAAGGATATCCTGAAGAAAATGGCTCTTCAAAACTTTCACTATGTTAGCTTGAACCATAAGAGACCATTTCCTGAGCTGTAGTGGTTGACTTTCTGTTCTAATGGAGAGGCAGAAGGAAGACTAAGGCAGGTCTCAACTGCTACCACCAAAACCCCTTCTCTTTCACTCTGCCATCAGCTTCTGAGCGCTTGAATCCTCAACACACTCCTCAGTGATGCAGTTTAAGTCCCTCAAGAACACCCTCCCCTCTCCTCCCATACCTTGCTAACCCCTCTCTGTGCACAGACAGGACAAGGAATACACTGTGCTCAAGTCGCCTTGCTAATTAATCCATCAATAAACTGAATGTCAGGCAACCTCCTGGAAAGACTTTGCATTTTGCTTTCAAAAGGTGTCTCCAGAGTGAAGGAGTTAGCAATTCCTAATTTTAGTGCAAATTCTTAAGGATATAATAATTTCATCATTTTTTCTGAATCATATTGGTCACATTTATACTTGTGGATCCCACTTGAAGATTACTGCATAAACCTAAACATGTTTTCTTGGAGTATCACCTAAGTAAAAAAGACTATCACTACATGTAACATCATGTTTCTTGCATTTTTTGACAGCTGTGCCAAAAATTGATTAGAAAACTCAAAAAATGCTGCCATTAGATGGACAAGGTGGACAGTAGAATGAAGCTTAGTTACATTGGGACTGACAAAAAAATTTCGATATCTTGAATGTCTGTATTTCTAATCTCTCAAATGAAGCATGACTTAAATGCTATAATAAATCACAGTGACATGCATTATTTTAAAAGGCATTCTATAAATGCTTTTGAGTGGTTTGAGATAGGGCACAGAGTGACATTAGGAGGAAAGAAAAAGCCAATCAGACTTCATACTAAAGTCGGCAAATTTAATAAAGTACGTTTACAAGTTCTTTTCTGAATGTTGTGATCTAGCTATCTCAATCTCAACCTAGAATAGAAGAGAGAAATCATAAATTGCTATGCTGATTTACAGAAAAAGGCACAGCTTGGCCTGAGAAATGATAAATATCCCTCTTGCACTTCTGAGTAGTAAATGTCACAACTGCAATTCTTCTAATGAAAATATTAGAAGGGTGGGGAATGGAGATCCTGCTGGACCAATAGGAAACTTTTAACATCTGGAAATTCTTGAATGTGATATTTTGCACTCCCTCACAGACCAAGGGTGCTTTCCCTTTCCCCCTCATCTCAGGCCCTACACAGCCACCATTAAGGCACCCTGCTCCCTGCAGGGGACACCACTTCCACACGAAGGAACAGAGCTCTTGTACACAAATGTTTCTTCCAAGGAAACACAAATTAGCACTTTCTGAACCTCCAACCAACCCTGCCGTACGTATCTGTGAAAGCAGCACCCTCAGTGCCACAAAGCTCAAGAACAGTGCTGTGTACAAACAGCACCCTAAGCAAGCCCCGTGCCGCCCCAGCTCTCTCCTGCTGGCAGGTACCCAGCACATCCCTGCTTCACAAAGCCCCTCTGGCATCAGCAGCCACAGGACTCCGGAGAAGAGAAGCAGAAATACGTGTATTGCCATAAAACTGGTGCTCCTGAACATTCTTTTTATGCCTCAGTATAAAGACTGGAGCACACAGAAAACAGCACAGAATTTGGAAAACAGGTGGCATATGTGAAAAGGAAGATGCTTTTTTATTAGGTCTAATATTACCTTCCTTTTCATTGAGGGCTTGTAAAGACTGTCCCATACACTCCCATAATACTCCCAAATATAACACTCTTAATCAATTTAACATGTTTCATTATGTAGAACTGATATATTTTTAATTAATATTTCTGAGATGCTGAAAAATTCATGCTTGTGCATAATTGGACTTTGCAGATCAAGTCCAACAGAAAAGAACAGCTGTGTTTTCTTATATTGTTGCCTAAAATCAGGGAAAAAACTTTGAAGACAACATTACTATAGATGAAGTAGAGAGTTGGTCTAATGAAAGCACTTTCAGATGCCACAACACTTTAGTGCACACCCAGTATAGAGTTCTTACAAATTTATAACACTACTTAATTATCATATCTAATGGGTACACCCAACCCAAAAACCATTTTGCCCTTGGTACCACCCTCAGAACTGCCCTGTTGGAGCCCCTTCAAGGGTGCTGGGCCTTCTATCTTGACTATAATGTATTTTATTATTCCTGTCCAGGTGCATGTGTCCCAAACAAGATGTCCTTGCTGAAATATCTTTCCTTGAAAAGACCAACAAACAGAAATTCAGGAATGTAACACACACGCTAACTGTGAGAATGGTTTAGAAACTCTTAGCTGCTACCTCAAGTGTGAGAGACTATACAGCTATACTAAAACCTACAAATATAATAGAATATTAAAATCTTTAGGCATCACTATCATTACCTGGGTGAAAGTACCTTACACTGTCTCTGCTCCTGCTGAGATATAAAATGCACATAAACACAACATTTTGGTGCATAAACAAACTAAAAGTAAACACAAAATTTCCCCAACAAATTCAGTGGGCCAAAGATTTCATTCCACTTCCCCAAAAGAGACTTCTTTGCTAATTAAGAGGGGAAAGGGAAAAGGAACTAGGGGAGGAAGCAAAGCCCCAACCCTGCAAACCAAGCTTTGGGATGCAGAGGGTGCAGAGCTGCTGAAGGGCA
This sequence comes from Anabacerthia variegaticeps, assembly GCA_035583185.1. Classification (NCBI taxonomy): domain Eukaryota; kingdom Metazoa; phylum Chordata; class Aves; order Passeriformes; family Furnariidae; genus Anabacerthia; species Anabacerthia variegaticeps. Next base: position 53,504,707 of record JAWWEW010000078.1, on the reverse strand, counting down.
GGGCTCAGAGGGCTGCAGTGCTGGCCGGTGGGCTGTGCTGCCCTGAGGGCTCTGAGCCGGGTCAGACCTGGCCAGCAGTGACACCAGTGACCTGGGTGCAGCAGCTCAACACACAGCCAGCAACTCTGGGGGCACTGCTAAACCGGGAGGGGCTGCTGGCTCTTTCAAGGGACAAGGCTCAGAGGAACGAGGCGTGTGGACAGTGCTGTTAAAACTTGAACGTTGGACCCCTGCTCAGCTCTCAAGTGCTTAGGCTCTACACGAGTGTTGTAGGTCCCTACCATGTTCTAAGCACAACACACACACCAAAACCTAGCAAAACCCCCCAAAAAAACCCAAATCCCCCAAACTGTCCCCACTAAAAAAAACAAAGAAAAAACACCAACAAAACAAGCAAAAAAACCCCACTCCACCCCACAACCCCCCCCCAAAAACAACCAAAAACCCCCCACACACATACAAAAAACCCAACAACAAAAAAACCCCACCAAAACCCAAACCCCACAGGAAAAGGAGCTCATTCTACCACAAAAGTGCTGCTAATAATTGTAATTTCTAGTACTCAGGAAACTCTTTCAGAGAAGCTGATGTTGCAACTCAAACATCTCGGTAAAGCTGAAATGTTCCTCTAATGTAACCTTCTGAGTATCTACATAATGAGTAAAATTTCACTAAACATGCAGCCTGATTAGTTTAGGAAATTTATGACAAGATAAAAGTCTTCCACCATTAATTCAAGAATTAAAAGTAATCTCAGCTTTTAGATACAAAACAAGCTCTCATTTATATAATATTTTTGGCCCATAAAAGAAGTTCAGTTCTCAAAAGTAAAGTCATCTATGGAAAGAACCTTGAACAATTGGCATTAAAATGTCATTACATAAATTCAGTGAGCAGCAAATTCATCAAAAATAAAAGGTGAAAAATTAAAACTTCTAAGAATTTCCTAATACTGGAAAAATCATTACAATATATAGAACAGAGGTGAACAGCCCATTTTCTTCAAAATCTATTTCAGTCATTTGGCAGATATTCACGCAGGCATAAAAATACATTGCGAAAAATAAAAAAAATAAAGATTTTTATTGTCTTTCTAAAACAAAACCAAGCAAACAACCAAATCCATAAAAATGATCTACCCACAAAAAATAAAAAATTAAATAGCCCCATATATTTTTTAGAGACACAAAAGGACAAAGTCCTCAGAGAACTGACTACCTCAAGACATTCAGAGATTTGGCCAAGGATTTAGCTTTGCTTTCCTTATTTGCCCAAAAACCCCATAGATAATACTGGGAATTGCTCTGCATGAAATCTCACTCACAAATCTGAAGAACTAACTTCCTGACCATATGAAGCAAAACAATATTATTGAAAAGGGAATATAAAGAGACTCAATATTGATGTTGGTATTTAAATATTAGTTCAAAATACATTTCAACCAAGTGCTAGCAACTGAGTTAATAGCAGACATTTCCCAAGCCTATACGGACTGGAAACAAAAGGACAGGGGAGGAACAGAAGTAGCTTCAAGGGATATTAATATCTTTGTTTTAACTACACTTGCAAAAAATGTTATTTGATTTGAAAATATTAAAACCTTAAAAACTGTCTAGATTTGGCACTTCATGTACTACTAAGACCCATAAGGTTGATTAGTGACTTCTCCTTAGCAAAAGGCTGAAACAGCAGCTACTCTAATCGGATTCTTCTATCTCTGACTTAATGAAAAATGTGGCTGTTGGTCCCTGGCATCTGCAGCGCTTCTTCTCCACTGCACACAGAGCCCTGCAAAGCATCTGCAAGTGTAGTTTTGCCATTCTGCTGGGCATTAAGTAACCTGGTTTCATATTAACATGACAGTTGTAGCAAAAATCTGTGACTGCTACGGCAAAAACACCACTCAGAGCTGTGGTAAACAGTGGCAAGGATTGATGAAATAAATATCAGAAGGCCCCTCTGAATGGTGACATTAATTAAGTGGGGTAGTGTTCAGTTTGTTTTGTTAATCTTTAGTTCCCATAGATCTGTAATTTCTACATAGTCTCATTTATGCAATGAGATAGACAAGCAACCCTGAATATTCATGGCCTGCACAAAGCAAGTTCAAGCACAAGACCTTTTGCTAATAACTCCTGAGCAGAAATGCTTGGGAGTGTGCCCCAGTTGTGTCTGCTCTGTCCAGCAGACACCTCAGTCACCCCAACAGTCTCAGCACCCCTTGTGGTCAGCATGCAATGACTCAGCTCGCTGTACAGCTCCAGATGAACCATTTCAGCACATTTCTGGGGTGATTACCACAACAGTATGGGCAATAACACACCTGCAGGTGCAAGCCAGTACTTCTGACAGAAGCATGTCTGATCTAGACCCACGAATAGTGCGTGCTCAGGCTTTGGGGAGCTAAGGCAGCTTTGCCTTTCCAACTCCCCCAGCACACCTGCCAAAGAGTTCCTGTGGAATGCCCCCATCTCTGGGACAGCACTGATTCCTTTTCACAGACTACTGTTAAGAAAAATGGAATCCAGTCGAGCAGTGATGGTCCTAGATCTTCAACCCAGTAATTACAGCACTGCCATTTCCAATTGTTTGTGGCAGTGCTTGGTCCTACTACTACTGACATGCTAATAAAAACATTTAATTTTCTTTTATGACTACTGACAGGTTTATTCCATAGCAGTCAGACAATGCTGGTCTGAAAGAAAATCTACAGTGATTTCTATTTGTGATGCACAAGTGCATCCCAAAGGAGAAATAAAAAGCTACTCTAATAGTAACACCTCAAGTCTTGGGGTGTTGCTTTGGCAAAACCCACACAAATAATTTTAAGAAGGGAATAATTTCTGTTCACCAATTTTCTCAACTTGCTTACTATTGAATGCTTTAGCATGTGCAGAGTTAGCCTCACAAACATCATCTAGGATAATGGAAGATCATTACCTCAACAGTTCTCACCCAGGGAAGCACATCCTGAGACATACTGCCTGAAGTACAGGCCTCCTGAGAAAAGGAGAGCTTAGCAAATGGAAAAAGCCCTAAAGCAGGAATCATGAAAAACATTAATTCTCTTAATAACATGAACTGTGACCACAATCCAAGTGGACACAGATGTCTAACAGGACACTGAAATCCTTGGCTTCCAGGACACGTGTGGAGGGAGTTCCTCACACTCTGCAGTTGTCTCTCTTGTTCAGAGCCCCAGTGTGCACAACCTGCAGCTTTGCTTCCCAGACCTGAGGCTCGCTCTGTGCAAGCCCCCCAGCTGTCACTGCTCTCTACCGACTGCATAAGGTCCCACACACTCCTCACTTTGTGCTTGTGTTGGCTCTTCTCACTAGACCATATGGAACCCTACCGTCAGTTTGCTTTTAAGGTGTATCCAGTTTATTTCAACAACAGCCCAGTTCCCAGAGGATACCAGATTTAAGTCCTTTCTGCCCTCATTGTTATCTCCCTTCAGTCTTTTTCCCCAGTCCTGTGTCTCCCACCATGTGGAACAGCAGAGGGGAGTTTACAGCACACTTCTGATGCTGCCCTGAAACCCAGACTGAGTGACCACATGGAAGTTAGTAAAGACATTGTTTGAAAATTCACGTTATAGTTACTGGGCCTTTTTTCCTCTTTTGTAGAAAAGCACTGAGTCTAATTCTAAGTGATGAAATGCAAACATGTACATAATCTTGGGATTTACTATGAGCATTCAAAGGCAGCCTTTAAACAAAAACCTTGTCCCCTCACACTCCTACCTAATCTACACTGATTTCACTTGTTAGCAAGTCCTGGGAGAGAGACATGGGAACGTCATCCTGTACAGCTCCTGCATCAGCAGTGCTTCCTTCTCTGTGTGTGCACAGACAAAAATGGATATCTCCTGCGTCTTATTCATGGCCCAAGTAATTTCTTGTTAAAGAACAGGGGGAAGCAAGAAGGCCTGAGATTTTTTTTAACATTGACGTGACAAGACAGCTTACCTGCCCTTCTAGGCAAACTACTTTAGAGAATTACACATCAGTGTGCAGCACTGCACACCCAGAAGGCTGTGGGGAATTCCAGAGCAGAATGAATCTTTTTTCACTCTTTTAAAAATTGTCTGTAATCATTTCATTGCTTGATTATCTATTTCAGTAACAAGTGAACTATTAATACACCATTTGCCATCTGAACAGGATTTTATACGTTTCCTTTCAACTAATTTGCTCTTTGAATATGTAGCTACATTGATTTCAGTTTTGGATAAATCAGCAATAGCAAGGACACTTAGAACAGGTAGGTGGTTTCCTTCCCAGTCCCACTGTCTGTCAACGAGACAAGACAGGAGAAGCAGACAGAAAGAGATGACCATGGCTATGACTGATGAGAAGCTGCTATTTGAAGTGTTGTTTAAGAACAAGGAAGTGTCAAGTGGGAAGCACATATGAGGAAATATTTCCTGCATACCAGAGATCCCCAGGTGGACTGAGTGACTCACACCCCCCAGGCTGTGAGGCAGCACAGCTGCATCACTGGGCTTGTTCCACAAAGGCAACACAAGCGAAGAGCAGCTTGTCCAGTGAAGTAGGGAGTAGGAAAAACACACACCTCCCAACATCTGTACCCACCCAAAGAACAGAAACACTGCAGGAAGTACTACCATCAAAATAAAATAATATTTGAAAACCACCACCACCAACTCCCATCATTTCAGGGGTAAATTAACTGCCTAGCCGTAACTTGACCTTAATTTTATGACCAAAAGAAAAAAAAAGGTTCTACAGAAAACAGATATTTTGCTTGGGCTTTCAATAATAGTCTCTACAGAAGCAATTTTCTAGGGCTAACTGAAGCATATCAGTGGCCTGAAGCAGCTTGTGCTGAGTTTCTTACATCCCCAGTGGGGAGCAAGTGTGTAGGAGTGAAGCCAGAGCCGAATGTTTGCTTCCAACATTGACAGTAACAGTCTGAGGGAGATGGTATTGCTCCTCGCTCTCTTTCCAACCATCCCTTTTTTCTTCTCCCCCAATAATGGTTATGTTTCTTCAAACAGAGGCTCGTAGGCCCCTGCAATGCACACAGAGTTCTAAATAGATTTGTTGCATTCTAATTTCTGAGTGCTCAGTTTCCAACAAATGAGGAATATTTTCTGATTGCAGACAGTGTCAGGATTTATTCCTTCTCTAATAATTTGGCAGAACAAAGATTCTGCTTTACTTCCAATTATGTCTGCTATGTCACTCTCAAATGCCCCTTATTCTTTGAGGTCAGTTTAGTTGCCTTATGCCTGATGTAGGAATGTTCTGTGATGCTTATGCTCAAACTATGAGCATCCGAATTACATCAAGAGGATAACATGACATAGATTTTTATTCCTTCATACTCTTACGTGGTGCTTCAGAGTTTGAGGTGGGAGAACAGAAAGAAAGAAGGGGAAGAAATAAAAGAATACAGTCGGACAATAGGAAATGTTTCCATTACTTGTTGACTGGAGCAGCTACCTTGAGCATGAGATAAAGTTTGCTCTCAAGTGAAACAGAGCAAATCAACACCTTCTCCTGGAGGCTGACTTCAAAAGGTATTTTTTATATTATGCTTTGGGTATTTTTTCTGAAACTGCACACTGGGCTAGATTTTTATTTTCTACACATGCAAAGATGGCTGGAGAAAATATCTAGAGGTATTCCAATATGATTTAGAATCATGTGATTTTCTCAAGCCTTAAAGTTATGATACGGTTTTGCTTAATGAAGTCACCAGGTGTTGATTCTTTTCTCCCTCCCCTTATGATGACCCCTAAGATTATAAATGCTTTCAACTCCATCTAGAAACTGTTTCTGTAGCAGTGTATGTTTGAATTCTGGACATTAAAGGAATAAAAACCAATCCCACAATCACATGGGCCTTAAGCACGGTTTTATCAGACTGTAGTCCTTTCCTCTTCCACCCTTCAAAGCCTGACACTGACAAACTCCAAATGCTGCCACAAAACACAGCAACACTGCACTCTGTCATCCCTGCCCATCCAGGCAGCAGCATCAACTTGGCAACCCGAGCCACTGCCAAGCACAGGAGAGCCCAACAACATCATTTCTCACTGTTAACCTGGGCCAAATCCCACAAACAAACAGAAAAACATCCTGATTTAGGGTTTGTACATATGTCATAGTACAAAGCACTCCAGTGACCCACTATTTACAGACAGAAGACAGAAAAACCACAGGATACAACAGTTATGGTAGTTTAATGTCTACTCACAAAGTCATTGCAGTAATTATTACATGTGCCAATTCTGTTAAAAAAAATGGAGAGAGAGAGCAGAGAGGAAGGAGGAGAGTGGGTACAAAAGACACCTCGTACATTTGGCCTTAATGAGGCAGGCTATGGATATGCATAATGATTTCTCAAACTGTTTGAAGATGAGCAGCTTTAGGCAAAGGAATCGTACTAGAAAGGGGACAGGGTAAGCACCACTCAGATGGAGACATTATGCTTGCAGCTATTTGGATCCCAAAATGAGATAAAAGCTACATCACAGAGGCATAAAGACTCCAGGACCAATAGAAAATATTAACTGACATATCTTCTGGTAAAAAAGATTATGAACCCTTTCAGTTCTACTTTGCATCAGTACTCTAAATGATGGAGCAGAAGAAACAGCAGGCTATTATTTCCCCTATCCTCAGCATAAAGCCTCCAGCAACTACAGGAGCGCTCATCTGCCTTTCCCACTGACATCCCATTAGGATAAATAGCTAAGCCCTTGTGGTTCTTCTGCTTTGTTCTTCTGCATATTCCTCACCCTCCACTCTGAAAATTCTTGCAGGACAAATAATCTGAATAAACTTACTGATTTAACACCTTTTCCCCATCTTCCTTGTACCAAACAGAGAAAAAGAGAGAGACAATAAAATTAGGGAGTAATATCAGCTCCTTTCCTGTGTCTTTCTCAATGGACTGAAACTAAATATGCCAGAGAAAACAGAATCAGGCTTAGGGATTCAGCAATATCACACAGAGCATGGGGTGAAGCTGTAACATACTCAAAGTTTTCATCTTCTAATAAATACCTTAAAGGAGCAATTCTTTCCACTACAGCTATGGTTCCAATGACAAAACAAAAACAGGAAAGGTCAGAGTGGATACTGATATGGGAACCCTCCAGCTCTGGAAAAACCTGCCTGAATGCAGAGTCTAACTTTGCATTGTGGACCTGCCTCTGAAAGAGGGTAAGGGCTTGGCCTTAAGATGGCAGAGCTTTGGAAGAATTCCCTGCTGACCTTAAGTCACAAAAGAGGCTGAAGAGACAAGCACTCTAATGGCTAAACATTATGTCCCACCACAACTTCAAGGAACGTTTTTCTCCACAAGTGCATTAATGTGAAAAGTTCCAACTCTCTATCTTTAAAACTTATATAGTTCCTGTAGATAAGTGTGGAACTCTGCTGAACATCAGCATCTGTGTTGTAGATCTTGAGAAGCTGTGTTACTGCACCAGGACTACAAAGTTTGTGATATCTCAAACAACTCCATGTTTTATGTCCTCCTAGTGAAATAAATGCCTGGTTCTTCACTATCAGAACACAGCACAGAGTAGACAGTTTATTTGGAGAGGACAAGGATGAGAACAGAAGGGGCGAGTTCTGGGATTTCTTTGGCGATGGAGCAGTTTGCAGAGCCCATGCACTGCTGTGGGCAGCACAGACACGTATGCATTCCTATTGACTGCACTACTGAATCACCAGCACACCTTGGCAACCACAACCATTTCCAGTTGCCACAGCAACAGCTGTGAAGGGCAGGGCTCATCATGCCAGTTTACTAAATTAAGAAATACTAAAGTTGGATATGGATTATGCCCAGAAATATGCCCAGACAGCTGTCTACTGCACCATAATTTTCTCTTTTTTTCCTTTTAATTTTTTTTGACACATTTGGATAGGCTAACACTTTCTGGCTCGAGCTGTGTGGGTGAAACGCTGATATGATTATGAAAAAATGAAATTTGTTGTTCAATATTTGTGATACAATAAAGGGCTAAGGATGTAATTTCTCAATGTACAATTCCAGTGGCTTCTGAGGACACTGCCCTTGCCAGAGAAGGTTTACAGTCAGGTGAGAGTGTAGCTCACTACCCACCACTTGGCACCAGTAAAACTACACTGCAGCCAGCATGAAAGCACTACGTAACTCTTAAGCTGCCTTGTTTTCCAAAGACTGATTCTACCTCTGTCAAAACCCCACCTCGTGCACTTGGTTTGTCTAGGAATGGAACTAGTATGTTACATTTTACATTCTTTTTCAGTCATTAGATGGTCTTACTTGCTAGTTGCACCTGAATGAAAGAAGGGATATTTAAAAGGTCTACCTTGAATAGTAGTTTAAAATAGAGATGTTTAACATAGTGGGAGAATAGGAACATTTAGATTTGCCCTTCAGGCTAGAGAGGAAAATATAGTTAAGGATGGTTCTCTTAAAATAAAATATCACTATTCTGCTATATGAATGTTGTTTGTTTTGCATTTGGTATACTCCACATGCTATTCAGTATAGCTAAAACTGTAGGTTACTTAGTTTCATGTTCACAAAAGAAAGTAATTAAATGTAATTCAGCTAATTTAAGTTCTTTTTCAAATATAATTATAGTAAAATATAATGCTAATAAACCTGCACATGTTCGACACTAAAATTATTTGAGAATTCTGCTGTAGCAGAATAACATGCTATAATGCTTTTTGTTATATGACAAGATATTATCACTGCTGCAGAGTTGTACAGAACTCTGTTACCAATGAAGCAAAGTGAACTCCTCATTCTGTCCCTTCTCTAGCACACATGTTGCTGATACTACTCTATCTAGATGCAGGCAAAGATTTGGGGTGTTGTAAAACCTCTCCTGAAAATGTAGTTCTTTACCCTTCAGTGCCCCAGATGACCACTACAGAAAAGGAAAGGAAAGCCACACCAGCTCACGGGACAGGCACTGCACAGGGGATGAGAGCTTCACTGAGCCCTCTGAGAACAGCCATCAGTTTTACAAACACATTAAAATTACTTCCAATCAATTTTCACACATTTCTTGCAGTCATTTGCACTGTAATGAGCTAATTGTTTTGAATAGCTTTCAAATTGCAATAGTTACATGGATATTAGTGCAAAATGCCTTTTTCTCACAGCAAAGAGTTGCTGACGAGGTCCATTCCTCTGAAAGAGAAAACCCTTTTTCCTCAGAATGTATCACATCCAAATGAAGGGAATGAGCACTAAGTCACATACCCCAGTGTTCAAGATCTTTTTTGGGAAAAGGTCACATTTATATACTCTGAAATTTTTTTTGTAGATGAGGATTATTAGTAAATGAAACTATTACTTTTACTTACCTCTTTTTTTCCGCCCAGTGTTGAACAAGCAACTCCCTTCTGTTACATATAAATATGTATCAGGAATGAGCAATACTGTAGCACTGGGTGGATGCCCATGACACCACTTTGGTGGTATATTTTAAATTTACAATGCTACTCTTGAAGAGTTACCAAAAGCTATAGCTCACACTGAACACAGCAATTCTGAATAGCAGAAATCTTTCAAATAACAGCAATTCTTGCCATTGTTTCACGCAGTGCCTGCCTGATTAGTTACTGGCCCAGTTCATGGTGCTACTTATGATTTATAAAGCCCTAAAAGGCTCAGGATATAAAAGACTGCCTTCCCAGCTGTCTCAGAACAGACTGGTTGACCTGTCTGTCCACTCCAAATGGGACTGACAGCCCTTTCAGAGCTTAGCTCAAGCTCCTTTTTAGGTGTGCACTTATCACACCACCATTAATGGCAGCAGGAAACCACTGGCATTCTGGTCTCCCACCTGTAAGCAGTGGAGCTGGGTGTGCTGCCTGTGCCATGCATCCCTCCCCTCCTCTCCCACAGGCCCACGTGTGTCCAAGTTTCTGCCTCCAGAGGGGCTGGGGCAGCTTCACAACTGTGATCTCTACAAGGTCAGAGCCACTTTCAACTGAGCACAGTGCCTTCCCCTTCGTGTTGCTGATGCTGAGCTCTGAGGATTTCACACACCACATTTCCAGGGCAAACAGAATGAAATCCAAACTTGTTACACAGACATCTGGGGAAAGCCAGAGGACACGTCTATTGTATCAGCTACCCAATATTTTATACCAGAAAAAGTGCTGAGACAACTGCCATGCATTAACAGAACAAAGAAATCATATCCTATCAGTGCAGAAAATTGCCCCTTTCTCATGATTGTGTTTTCCTCCCTCAGCATGGCAATGCAGATGACTTTCTGTGAGAATGCAAAACCAGAGTTCAGAGCAGCAAACAGTACACACAACAAAATCTAAATAAGTTAATGTAGTTACGTGTATGACCTCCAGAGTTTAACTCGTGTTATAAGGATGGATCTAGTTTAAAAGACAGACAATCAAGAAAACTCTAATGTTTTGTTTCTTTGCAATTAATTGATTTCTTTCTGTGGTGGTAAGCTGCCTTCTACAGTACCCCATGAACCACAGGCACTACTGAGCTCAAATATATTGATATACAAGAGTTTTGGTAAAGAGCCATAACTATCTACTTTTTTTTTTTAATGCACCACTGAGGATACAAAGACCTGTGAAGAGTAATCAATAGCTGCAATTCAAAAGGCTTATGAAATGGATTAACTACTGCCTTGCTAAGAGTTTACTGAAGGGTGACTGCAGATCTCATGGAAAGCTCTTCATTTTCTTTTGACAAGAAATATGAATTATGAACAGACTCTTTCTCCCAACTATGTTAAAACCAAAACAAAAACCACAGACAAAACCCCCAAGCAAGTGAATTAGCAAACACAATGCAGGTACCTGTCATGTTGCAGTAAACTCTCAAAGGTCCCAGTGCCCCACTGCCATCTGGATCTATCCAGTAGTAATTTGAGGTTTTGCCCAAGTGCTTGTATGCTTCACAAGAGAGTTCATAAATAGCTGGAATGAAATAAAACACAGCAATAAGGATTTTCACATCCTGGGGAAGAAAATCCATAATGACAAGAAATTGACTCCATTTATATATTAAGAACTGTACCTTTGAGATTAAAGTCACTGATGTTCACTGAACACAAAGTATCTTTCCAAAAGATAGAAAAATAATTAAAAGCATAAGGCAGGTAATTTAATTATTTTGGCATGTGAGAAAAAGGTAGAATAGGAAGAGAAATTCTGCAGCTTGTGGGGAGGGAGGGACAACCAAACTGTTTCAAGAGCATGTTAAACCATTTTTGAAAATACTACAGATGACAACCTTTTTTATACCCTGGTTTAGGTTTTACATCATAAACGCCCCTTCTGAGGGGTCACTTCTGTGGACACAACACACTCTTAGCCTTTGGTTTGCTTTCACGAGACACACCAAAAAAGCTTCCAAGTTTGTCAGTAAATTTTGGAATTTTCCATGTTTTATTACTACTCAGAATAACACTGAGTTCCAAAATCACAGAACTTCTCACTCCATTTCATACCTGTCTCTGCAGAGCTCTGCAGTTACCCTGTTACCTATCTACACATCCAATGCTCTGTAATTCACACTGTTTGCTGTAGTAGGCTGAATTGATTTAGCAAAGGGGTTTGGTTCAGTTTTTCCTTGAATACTGCTTTCTAGTTCAAGTCATAAAGCCTCTTGTCAAATTGTGTTACAATGACTAGCTCAGACATAATAATAAGCATCACAGATAGAAGCTTTTCTAGCAATGCCCGTATTTTCCTTGAAATGTATGATTTTTACAAAGTCATGTGCATTAAATATGAATAAATAATTTCATGCACAGAAAAAGTAAATCCAGTAATTTATATAAATTGGTGTGTGTATATACATAAAAAAACCCTGATAAATTATATAAATATCTTTCTATGCCATTCTTAAAAAATGAATGTGTAATGATGCTTTGTTGTCTGAGGACCAGATGGTAAAGCTTTTTTGTTTGGAATCAATCAATCAGCTGCTGAAAGAAATGAAATGTTTGTTTAACCAGACTTCGTATCCACTCTGAAAATTCATCTAATTTGTTGGCAATTCCTGCAAGCAATTTCCTTGCTATGGCTGGCTTTATTTCAAATGTCCATAAGGATGGGCTGTTTTGCTGGGCTCGGATGACGAACAGGGACTGATCACAAACACATTTAAAGGCCTCCAACCAACCACCAAGACACAGGAAGGAAAGTGAAGTTTAAAAAAATCAAAAAATCTCAGATTTTGATATGGAATGAATGCAAAGCTGAAGACTTATCTGTCTATAAAGATAATCTCCCTGTTGATGCTACAAGAGAAGGAATTTCCTGGAGAGTCTTGTGTTCCTTACAGATAAGTCAATGTTATACAAGTAGGCAACAATGTAATTCAGCTGTTCAATATTCCAAGCCGTTTCCCCTTTCTCTACAAACTAAGGTCAACATATTCTTTCACTATCAAGGAGACTCTGCATCTGTTTTCAGACACTTCATGTGGATTTCATCAGGAATTCACAGCCTGTTTGGTTCAAAATTATTTCTCTAACTCTCTACACGCTACCTGAACCTAATCAAAGAGTAACAACTCTGTCAATGTATAATTTCTGTGATACAAGTTGCAAATTTTAACAGATGAATTCCAGGTCAAGCCAAGAACATGACAAACACTGCTTATGATTCTGCAGAAATGCTGTGTTCTCTTTTTCTAAGCCCTTTCAGAAGCCTAGGGGAGCTTAGTCTTTGTAGCATTCAGACCTTTATGAAGGACCATAAGACATTTTCATCCAAGTTCGCTCCTTTTAAGGCAACAGGCCAATCTTTGTGCACAGATACTGCTACAGCACAGAAAACAACATTAGAGAGTGTCACATGGAAATCAAACCCAAGTTACTCTGGTCAATCAGACACTCGTTTATCCCCACGGAACATTTTTACAGAAAATTAAAGATAGGTTTTTCCCAACCTAGTTAATTCTGTGATCTGTCAAGATGATGTAGAAAGAAAGACAGCACAGGATCACCTTGTAACTCACTACTTGTTTGTTTTTTAAATTCTGCACAAAACGATCAGTAGTGCATAAGACAGAAGGAAAACAGATTAAAATAGAAATTCACAAACTCAAAGAAAACCTAAAATAGATCAAAGGCCAAACATTTAAGGAACACTGTTTTAGAGGTCACTCAAAAACACTACAGCACAGAAGAAAATAAAAAGAGAAAACAAAGCAGAAAACACTGAAGAATCAAAACTGCTTAAATGAGAAAAATCCATAAAGGTTACAATAAAGAAGCAAAAAAAATTAACAGAGCCAAAAAAAGACAAGTAAATAACACACAAGATTTGGATATAAAGTTTACAGTGTTCACATGCAAATATGTAGAAATAATTGCATATATTTACTTAGAGAGGAGGCAGAGGGAGAAAGAGAAGGGCTTTTTCTGCTGATTTATCTGATTTCTTTTGGAAGATAGAAATGAAAAACAAAATCCCAAAACCAACAAAAAAAACCCAAACAAACAAAAAAAAAGGAAAAACTGAGGACACAAGAGCAATAGATTTTTGGTTTTCAAGGTAGTAGAAGTAAAATGCCAAAAATGTGCGTTTGCTTTCTTGGTAGCTGGTCCAAACACACAACATATGTAGTGTTAAGAGACCTCAGACTAATATTAAAGCTCAAAATCTTCCAAGCTAAAGGTAAAACTCACATGCACCCTGATGTCCAGACAAGCCAGTTCTAGGATAATAAATCAAGTTAAAGGTTTTTTAGTTTGGGGTTTTTTTTTTTTTAAATGTTACTTATATTGCTTTTGAGGTGAATATGGGGAAAACCCCCAACCCTACAAACAGTTTTTTCCTGCTTAGCTTGACTTCTTATTGCATCAAAAACTTTCTACAAGGCACAGGGGGTGAAAGCCTGATCAGCAGAGTGGCAGAAGGTCTTAGAGCCAGGAATAAAGTATGGACAAAGAGAATCAAAAAGAGAAAGAAGAGCAGCAAACACTGCAATAGCCCTGTTAAAGTTTAATCACCTGAATAATACAGATCAAACTAAGACCACCAAACCCACTTCATGCTAAAACTTGAAAGGGCTGTCTCTGTTCTAACATGAAGTTCAAAAGTTAAAAAAAAAAAAACAAACAAAACCATTGCAAAATTAATCTCACTGTAACTTCTGGTGTGAAACACAAAGTTTCTTTAAGCTCCCAGTCTAGGCAGAAACTCCAGGCACTTTAATCAGCTGACAAAAGCATTTTGAACTCTGACTGCACATTGAAGTTCACCACTGACTAGGCTAACCTCACAACACTGGGCTTGAGGGGAGAAGTTTCTTGTCATAGAAACGCTTGATCAGGTAAGCAGACTAAGGGAGAACAACTCCGAGTGAAACAAACACAACAAACCTCCGAGCTACAAAGACTTTAAGAGCACTTTCATTGCTGCATTTCTTCATGGGTTCTCACCACCAAAGGGGAGGTGTTGATGAAGAGGGGTTGACAACACTCATTTCTGGGATTTTAGGATCCCCTATTTTAAACATTTGAGGAAAAGCAAACGGTTCAGAAAATGAGTTTACAGAGCAGCTTTTCCCAGCCCCAGACTATTGGTCAAAAGTTGGAGAGAGTCTGCATTTCTCAGATTCCATGGCTCTTAATGGACTGGAGGAAGCAGGGGTTTTACTGTCCGACTGGTTAAAGATCAGGAGACAGTTGTCCCACACAGCTGGCACAGCTGCTGGCTGTCTCTGAAAAGCAGGATTTCGAAACTCTGCCACCCTCTGGGATGCTCCCATAAAGTCCTGTTAGCACCTTTGGGAGCTACAGTCCCTGCAGCCCTGTGTACAAAGGTAGCTTGGACTGCAGGCTGACAAACAGCCTGCTTTGCTTCCATAAGTGCAAAGTTCATTATGGACACATCGCCTTGCCCCAAATCCTGCACTATGTGGCACAATGGAAGTGTTGCACTTGCTTCTGTCAGGGAACGTGGCTGCTGCAGGGAACAAACCCCTTTAAACACCTGCTAATGTGAGAAGAAATCTCAGATTTACAGGAGCACAGGAAAGGTACAGACACACTGAAACTGATGGAATTAAATAATAGCCAAAGGACAGAAACAGGCAGTGCCTCAGATCCACAAAGCCCTGCTATGTCTTCTCTGCACTTTCAACATTTGGTTTTGTTTGGTTTTCTCACTTGTTTGTTTTTTTGAAATGGATCTACTGTGACGTTAAAGGAATTCCAGAAATTTCTTTCTGAAGAAACACAACAATACTAGATTCAGCTACAACCGAATGACTTGCATCCAGGTAAGAACCAAGGAATAACGAGATGTCCAAATGTGACATGGCTTTGCCAAGGCAATATCATCTCATTATTAAAGACAATGGAATACAGAACACCTGCACTCCCTGGCTTCACGCACAACTGAAAATTCAAGTAAACTAAACCCTCTAAAGCTCTGAGAGTAATACTTACAATTTGTGTGCTCATGTTGCACCTTCAAGAATATTAATTTTCTTCTGTTTTTAAAGAAATGTTGCTGTACATGAACAACCACTCAGCAAAAACACACTTTTCCCATATAAATGCCATTAAGCAATTGGAACATGTCACTGGAAATAAGAGAATTGGAGAAAATTGGAAGGTACCGTGAACAAGCCCACCAAATCTTGGCTGCGACAGGCCACATGCTTTAGCCAATAATTTTGCCATTTGTAGTAAACCCAAGACCAAGCACTATTTCTAGGTTACCCCCACAGCTGGAAGCTGAACTGAGGTGCTGCAATGGCAGGAGCACACACAGGAACAACCCTTGGCTTGTGGGTCACACTCACTGTAGGTGCTCTCTCACAGTCAGCTAGGACACACACCCCAATTATAAGAGCTCAAACCTTCATCCTTTCACTGTCATCACAAGAGATCGCTAAGAACCTTTCACACATCACACAACTCATGGCAGTTCAAATACAAGTTAACTTAAAGCCTAAGAGTTGAATTCTGTTACTCTCAGCATCACACTAAATAAATACTCCATTATTCCTCAACATGGTGTGGAAAAAGGTAGTTCAACTCCTCAAACTTCTTTTGAAGCAATAAGTGCTGAGATAAAAAGCAGAATCTTTCTCGTGGTCATAATTAGTATAACAACAGAATCACGTGGCTGTGATCAACCTCAAAGATAAGCCAATCCACCTCCCAAAAAAGTTAATTACATCCATGAATCATTCCTGACATGCTCCTGCTCAATATGATGTGAATTCCTCAACACGCCAAGGCAGCCCAGAGCTCCATCAGCCCTCCAGCACCAGCACTGCTCCCACTCTCTACACTGGGAAGCTGCTCTGCTGCAATTGAAACTCAATTTTTCTGTCTATCCACCATTAATTTGGAGAATAATTTACTGAACTCCTCCTTGCAGCTATCTTTGTCTACTTGCAGACATGACTCTACATTAAAAAGGCCAAGCTTGTTCATTGTGAATTAAAGAAAAAACCCAAAACTCAAATCCCAAAATATTCAAAACTAAACCAGCAGTTTTCCTCAACCATTTCTTCCACAGTTGGTTAACCCCTCCTAAGTACAGTCCTTCCCAAGGCTCAGTTGCTTTGCACCTCCAAATCCTTAAAACAGCTTACAAAAGGAAAAACATGTTTTCCATATACACCAATAACAGCACACATATATATACAAATCATGTGCTACATAAAATAAAAAAAAAAAAAATAGACTTTTTCCTTAATTGTTCCTGGGCTAGTGTTCATTTCTGTCCATGGGCTGTCATGCCAGCTAAACTTCCTGCCAGCAAAACTCCTCCATGCCTGAGCACAGCCCTTCTTCCTGCTGACACTGCTCCAGGCTTTTAGGTCTGCCTCACTCCTTCCCTCTGCCTTCCACTGTGAGCTCATTAACTCATAAGGGTTCTCATCATTAGTGCAATATTCAAATACACCCTCAAGAAACACAAGAAATGATAAAGCACTAAAAATAATGGCACATGGAAATTTGCCAAATTTGTGGCGACTCCTCTATGTCAGTGACAAACACAACAATTACCATTGTGGTAACAAAGGGAACAAAGCAGAGGCTCTGTCAGAATGACAAAGAGAGCACGAGTTTATTTGCCATGGTATAGTAAAGAAAATGACTGTTGTAGGGGTGAAAACTGCCATTTGAGGTACCACAAAAGTACAACCCGGGAACTCGCTATAAATACAGAATTAAAACATCCCATTTATGACAAAACCAAAGGTGCTTCTGTTTCTGTCAACTTTGTTCTTTGCTTTGGGCCAGGGCAGGGAGTTGGGGAGGCAAAAGAAATTAGTTTAAATCTAAACAGCTGATCTAAGATGTTTTTTTAAACAAATTTAGCAGTGATTTTAAATTAGGAGCCATAGATTAGGCAATTAGCATCCTTGTAACAGTGTCAGCCTACAGACATCACAAGAAAGAGGTATAATTAGACACCAATTTTTAACAAGGTGCTTTTGCAAGTTAAGTCACCCAAGGATACACAAAACCAAACAAAAAACCTCCCAAAAAACCCAAAACAAAACCACCCCACCCCAAACCAAAACACCTACCCTGCATTCTGTCATGGTGCTTTGGAACTGAAATAAACACCACTTAGGAATAAAACATTTGAAAGAGAGAACTTGTCAACCGAGGCACACTCATTTGACACCGGGACAGTGTCACACATCTGTGCAGCTGCAATTCCTTAGTGGACCTGCACCTGAGGAGGGCAGATTGCCCAAGGGACTCAGATATTCCCCAAACCCGTACCCTGCTGGTCTCACACTGGGCCAGCCACAGAGAGCTTCAGAGCTGCTGCAGCTTATGCGAGCTTTCCACAGCTGGGAGGCACCAGGAACACTCTCAACACCATCTTGTCCCCCTCTTGCATGCAAGAGGCTTCGAGGTTGGTATAAAAGCTAATTCTGAAAAACCCACCCCCTAAAGAACAGTATGATATCAACTCCAATTCCCTCTTTGTATTGCGAGGGCAATCAAAAGGAAAGGAGACAAGGTACGAGCCTGGATTTACAATTCCACAGCTGTGTAATACAAATCCCTGGTTATTCTCCAGAGTGCACAGAGATTCTGGAAACCTCAGAAAATTATACTAGGGCCAATGTAGGGGAGAAAACTCCAGTAAATTTAGGTCAAAGTTTCAGGATATCTGGGATCTTATTTTAATACAAGAGATCTGTAAGTGTCTACAAATAGCAGACATGTCTTAGGACCTGAACTTCCTAATCAATGTTAGATAATGCTCAGGTGCACATGGAGATATTCTCATTACATAGCTTTAAAACAGTCTGTAGTGTCAGTGTTTGGGTTTTTAGGAATATTAATATTCCTAAACTGCATTACTCCCATGCTCAATTATAGGACTGTAATTAAGTTTTATTTTTATCAGCCTCAGCAGTTGTAATTGACACTATTTCCTGCCCCTTTCCCTCCTTGTCCCCACCCCAGATCCCTAAACATTTTTGGATCTGGCTTTCTCATAGCCAGCAATCCTGTGAAGGAAGATATGCTTAGCTATACATACAGAAAACAAGATTTACTTGAGTAAAACTTCAAGGTATTGAAAAAAAACGAGCCCAAAACAGAACCAACGACTGGTGAAATAAAATAAGCTATTAATGGGAGACTTTAAGAACACTTACATGTGGAAAAACCCCCAAACTAAACAACACAAAGCACACCAACAAACAGTAGTTTATTTACCAAATCATTGCTGTGCACACAGGCTGACTGACACCTAACTAAACAGTGAGTTTTCCCAGAGGAGCCGAGCACTTATTTCCACCAACAGAAGAGAACCAAAACACTATGAAAACAAATGCTCATATCAGCATTTACATTATCTCAGTCAAAATGCCCTCTATCAACATGACACCAATTTAGAACCAATGCGTCATGTTTGTCATTTCCATTAATCACAAAGCAACTTGCAATGCCAACAGAATTCAACCTTTTTAACTGACATAAAAATATCAACAAACATCTGTTCCCTGTTCCCTTTTCTCCTGCTTTCTCTCCAATGCTTTCAATTGGGAATGACTGTGTCCTGGCAACTTACTGGAAATCATTTGCACATCTTTTTCACATAATGAATGAGCTGTGAAATTAGTAAGATGTTACATGGGTACCTTGGAGGTTGCCCTGGTTGGCACACACTTTTGTTGTTATCTGTTACAACAGCAGAGCTGTAGAGTATTAATTTAGACTATTTACTGAGGGGCTGAGAATATGGAGAAATTGTCAGGGTCTGTGAACAAACACCCACCTGCACCTGCAGAGGAGCTCAGAGAACCAAGGCAGGGGAGAAGCCCAAATAACACCCTGCCAGGCTGCTCCCAGGTCCCCCACAGGAACCACGAGCCCATTAAAGGCCCATGTGCCCAAGCCCAGAGAGGGACCCAAACCAAGGACACCCACAGCAAGAACCAAAGAGATACTAGGTCAGAATGTAACATTTCTCTCCTGTAGCCGTTTCTCTTTTCATTTGTGGTTGCAATTAGCTCCTTGCAGAGCCCTGATTCTATAGGCTGTACTGAGCTACACTAACATTCGACCCCTCTCCCTTCTCTGTGATCAGAAACATTCTGCTTGACAAGCAGTTCAAGTGATCAAGACCTCGCTGAAACCTCCAGCTTTGGTCCAGCAGAGCTTTCTAACCTGCAGAATATGTTTGATGCCGGTCAGCCAGGCTGCTGGAAGGGATCAAAGACTAAGTGAAAAGGAAAATAACCAGATCAGATGATTAGAGAAAGACTGATGAAAGGACAAAACAAACTTTTGAGATTGATAGGAAACCACAAAGAAATTGAGAACCATTAATATAGGCAAAACAGAAGAGCATTTGAAAGGGAGAGGCATAGTTAAGAATTTCAGAAAGAAAAATCTCAGCCCAAGCACAAGTCTGAGAAATGTAGTGATATAACTGTAGGGCTCTAAACTAGCAGTGGCAGATATAAAGAAAAATATAGTGGCAAACAGCACACTACATTCTCCTCTTTGTTTTAGAGCATGTACTAGTAACCTCTGAACCTAAAAGTACACTGAAATGTAAAATACAGGAACGACAGCCACAAGAAAATTTAAAGTTTTCTACACAAGGAAAGGTCATTAAGGAATATGGATGTGATAAAAGTACTGATGTAAAAGCTACATAGGGATAAATGGACTTAAATTGCAAGATGAGAGTTAAAGAAAGACTGTATGGTTCCAATAAAATACAATTAATAATGCTAGATATAAAGCTAAGTACTTAAGTACACATAAGAGGTATAGTTGAGACTTCTACTGACAAAATGAAAAACTACGAACTACACCAATATGTTTCAGTACTTCTGCTAATATTAGCAAAAACTCAATTTATGAAACACTAGCACCTTCCAGGTTTTCATAAACTTAGCCCAAAGTAAACATAGATACAGGATTCCTCAGGTTTCAGCAAAATGTTTAAAGGGTTCAAGTAACCTTTTGTTGCTTCTGCTAAAAGTCTTGTCAAGCCAAGATCACTATTGGATGTCATAGCTAAAGTAAAATTTTAAAGCAATAATTTTGAAGCATGACTGATACACAACACCCACATTTGCCAACAAATTTTTGTCCTAAAACTTTCCCTCCTTTATCTCTCAAATTACAGCATAATAGTAATAAAACTCAAAACCCCACCAGAATAAAAGTACAAAGGAACATCACAGCTCTTGTGCCTGAATGAAGGCAGTCAGTGTGGACAATGGATTCTTAAGGAAGTCCTGTACAGCTGCCATAATAATGCCTTATACATTGCAGTAGACTGAAAAAACAGGGTATTAGAGAAAGGGCGGGTGCATAGACAAGAACCAAGCTCCAGCCAAACCCCACCACCAGAAATGTATATAGTCCACAGAGAAGTATCATAAGAAGACTGACCATAATTATTCTCTATGCTTATTTACTGCAGGAGCCACACATTGTTATAAAGATAAGCATTGTGATAGTAGTTATTAGGTCAAATTCTAGCACACAAAGTGCAAAAAATATCTCAGGGTTTCACTCCAATTACTGATAAACAATTTTTTCCCTCGATTCAAAGTCCTATCAGATTGATTATACAGCCTTCGGCACATGGAAAAATTCATTACTAACGTAGAATTTATGAAACCTTTCTTCCCTAGGTGATGTACATAGGAACGCTACAAACCCTGGATAATTCTGGCTATCCACTGGTACATAGTGTGTTTTAATGGCAAGCATAATTAAACTCAATATGCTCCCCTTTTTTGAATTTTTTACAAAAAGCATTACACATGGACAGATAAAAATATGCCTGCACATATATCTGAAGAAGTTCTCTTTACTTTGACTATGGCACATCTATAGCAGTAGATATTTGCATTAACTTCCTTCACTCACGTCTGAGGAAATTAGGATTATAGTGACTTCAAAACATGTTTTTTCTGTCTAATGGCTGTCAACTGGATTTTAATATTAGCACCTTAAAAAACTTTAATTGCACAAAAGCATTAACAGTGAAGTATACAATGTGTTAGATTGTCTTAATGGAAAAGTTTAAGAAAAAGCTAATTAATTTTGAAGTCTTTATATGCAGAGCTCCTTTCAGGCTCAGATTAATTCTGGCTTTGATTTTATGGCATACAGGAGCTGCTTTAAAGTTACCTGCTGTTAATTGCATGTCCTCTTATAACTGTCCCTCAGAAACAATACTTGGCTGTGCATTCTGAACAACAATAGAGCATGGCTACAGCAGCCTGCAAAAGGCTCAGCTCCTGCCCAAGTCCCCCCGACCCAGGCTGCAACCCAGGCCAGCGGCTGGGTTAGGTTTGGAAGAGTTGACTGGGCCATGGAATGACGGGACTGAGAGTCCTCCCCGTCAGACCCCGCCTAGGAGAACCGGAGCTTAAAAACTCATGGCTCTTGATTCTAATGTGGAGCTGCATATAAACAACTACACAAGCAGCCAAAAACTGATGCATCATTGCAGCCCTTACACTCTCTCAACTCATCTGACAGAGCTATTTCCAGCAGTTTTTTAATTTCAATGTAATTACTGCTGGTTGATTATTCATATTCTGCTTTGCATCCTCATGGCCATTTTCTCCACGTAACCTTCACCAAATGCTATTGATGCCATTGCCCATTTTGGAGCTGCAGCCCTCTCTGTCCTGAGCACTGACTCCATCCATTGACTTACAATAAAAATGCAAGTTGCTTCCAATTTATCACACATTCTGCATTTTATAAACACTCAGTGCAGAGCAGTTCCCAGCTTAGCTGATAATAAATTAGTAGTAAAAGAGCTGTAGTTTATAGCACCACCACTAAGAACAATCTGATTTTTAAACAAACATTGGAAGTCAAAACCAAAAAACTCTAACATCCCCAAACACACAAACAAGAAAATATTAACAGAGTTCAACGCTTTTCTTTTCCAATTTTTCAGAAATAGATGAAAAATGTAGCTATTTGGGGCTTATATGGATCACATGAAAAGTTACATGAAGTCCAAACCAACATCTTCAGTCTTGTTTTAAAACTACATTTTAATAAAAAAGAGGTAATTCAATAAGAGTCTACAACCTCAAAAAAGAAATGCATTATGTTAAATCCTTTGAAAACACATAATAAATATTAGATGAATCCACAAAGACTATTATAAATTATGATGGCAATTCCTTTGAAAAGCACTATTAAAAAAAGAGATTAGCCTCTTTCTTAAGGTAGCATATTGATTATATAGTCCTTTTCATAAACTTCTGTAAACAAAAGTAGTTTCTCCATAAACAGACGTTGACAATCCCTATTCTCAACAGAAAATAAACAAACATCCAAGAAATGATGTTTGGCAAAGCATGTATCAGATTTGAACATTTGATTACTTCAGGCACAGAGTACGAAAGGAGAATGAACTGATACTGACCTCACTGGCAGAGAGCAGCCAGCTGTTGGAAGGGCTTTCTCTGAGGGCGACGTCAGCAGAAGAGAACCAAATGCTCTTTCTAGACATTTCAGAACCCTTAGCTCCCTTTCCCCGTTTGTCCAAGAGCAGCCTTGCTCACACCCCCAAGCCTCTGTGTCCAAATGCAGTATCAATTCACCTCCCAGGAAATACTTTACTTAGACTGGAGTCCCAAACAGGGCCTTAAACCAAAGCCTTCAGCAGGGACACCCACACAGACCAAAAGAGAATAAGGTGGGAGAGTGAGCAACCATGTTCCCATTTCTTATAGCATCTAGTACAAAACTTACGCTTTAAAAACAGTGCTAAAAGACCTGACCACCCTTTTCTCATCACTGTACCCAGCCTTAGGTCCATGAAGACTTTCCCAAGCCCCAGTCCCCCCAAACCAAGCACCTCCACCAGAACAATCCTTACCCTTTCTCCACAGCCACTCTTCTGAGGGGAGCTCCACCCCTAACAAAGGCTCTTACCCCTCAGCCCACCCCACAGCAGGTGTTCCCTATCAGCCCAAACGAGGCAAACACCTGAACCTCGTTAGGGGGCAGAGCCAGAGCCGTTCCCAAACGAGGCAAACACCTGAACC
>JAWWEW010000078.1:53383155-53481084 GCA_035583185.1 Anabacerthia variegaticeps | reverse complement strand
AGGGGGCAGAGCCAGAGCCGTTCCCAAACGAGGCAAACACCTGAACCTCGTTAGGGGGCAGAGCCAGAGCCGTTCCCAAACGAGGCAAACACCTGAACCTCATTAGGGGGCAGAGCCAGAGCCGTTCCCAAACGAGGAGAACACCTGAACCTCGTTAGGGGGCAGAACGAGAGCGACTGGAACTTCCCCCGACTGAACCCTCATCTTCCATATTTCCCAAACCAAGCAGCTTGGGTTCCCACTATTGTTTTTCACTCTTCCTTTGCCATAATTCAAGCAATCCGTCTGCCATGAACAAGTCTAGTGAACACTGTGCATGCCTTAAAATGCCACCTTTCTGCTACACAGCTCATATGTTGTCTTTCCGTAAGCTTACTCCTGGAAATTCTCAGTTTGTTACTGGGAAATGTGGCAGTCGTCTGTGATTTGTTCAGCCACATGGGCTGCCAAACTTGAGCTAAATCTCACTAAAATCGGCTGCTTGCACGTGCACAAATCCCCTTCTGCAGCATTTATCACTATGCTGCTTCCTGCAGAAGGCCCAATTAATTCTGGAATCCAAGATTTTACCATGGAAGATGCTGCTAAATTAAATGACTGAAACCCCATGTTTCACTGGCAAACATTCAGACATATCAAGGTGATGGATGGTTTGTCACAGCCCTGCACACAAATCCCCACAGGACACCTGGAGAGGAGGCAGTTCTATGCCAAACCTTCTCAAAGTACAGGACCTTTCTGACTAGGCTGCATCTTCCACTTCGAGTGGATCAAAAAGCAGCACTCTTCCTGCCTTTGGAACAGAACATTCTTTCACAACAATGTCTTATGTGACACAGTGTCTGGGCACAGAAATATTTGTTGTGTTTTCCTGATCAAATAATGCATTAATGTGCTCCAAGGCCGTTGCTTTTTCTAACAAAGGGGTCTGTGACACAAAGATAAGATGGTTGTTCTCAGAATTCCTCCTGTCTCCAGTGAAATGGAAACCCTTACTCTGCTTGTTTGGGATGACTAGAGAACTGTAGAGTTACTTTTGGGTTTTCCCCCCAAAACTGCTGACAGAACAACCCTGCCATGCCATTCTTTCCTACCTAGACTCTAAACGTGGAAAGTCCACTGTTCTGGGTACTTCCTCATTTACAGAAATACAGGAAAATCAGATATTACAAACTAACTGATGGAGGTCTTGCTGAAGATTAAATTTGTGTTGGTGACCATGGATTTTGGCAATAATCAGCAATGAGAATTATCCCAGCTTCTACCCTGTGTGTAATACAAATGTTTCTCACTCAAAGTGTGTTTCTAGATACTATTAAACTCATTATTAAAACCTTATTTCATTTTAGGGAGACAGTCAATATTCCTGGAAAAAATATCAATGCCCATTGGATTTCCAGTGACACTTAATGTGCTTATCATTTCAAGAGAAGATTAGGGTTTTAGTCCTCATTAACTTTGAATCATATTTTAAAATATAGGGTAACATTTATTCCCACAGCTGTGAGGAGGCAGACAGAGAATCCAGAGGTCAAGGTCCCTTTTATGGAAACTGAGAATCACTACCTTGTTTCAAATATTCATTTTGGAAAAACTTACAGCAAAGTGCCCATCTAAAAAAAATGCAAAAAGTGCTCATGTTCTTTCTCAGCAGAGTTGCATTCGCTGCATATTCTGATGCAATTAGTGCCTCTTCTAATGACAGGAGTATGTAAGGTAGAATTTCTCTCACTGTTTTACAGAACTAACAGTCAGCTTGTGATCTGGATGTTAGCCCCTGCTGTGGGCTAGCTGAAGAGTTTTAAGTAAACCTTTTCCTGTGCAATATTCCTGAAGGAATATGGACACCAAAGTAAGGACAGTGCTAGTCTGAAGGTGAAATTAAAAAAGAATAAAACTTGTCTCTCTTAAGGGAAGACTCCTCAGAGACCTCACAGCACCTTTCAGTACCTGAAGGGGCCCAAAAGATAGCTGGAGAAGGATTTCTTAGGAGGGTGTGTAGTGGTGAGACAAGGGGGAATGGCTTTAAACTGAAAGGTGGCAGCTGAGATCGCATGTCAGGAGGAAATTCTTTGCTATGAGGGTGCTGAGAAGCTGTGGCTGCCATATCCCTGGCAGTGCTCAAGGGCAGGTTGGCTGGGACTTTGAGCAGCCTGGTCTTAGCAACGCTAAAAGTGTCCCTGCCCATGGCAGGGGGTTGAAACTAGAGGACCTCTAAGGTCCCTTCCAACCCAAGCCATTCTAGGAATCTATGATAATTAAGACTAATTTTTAAAGTGCAAATGGAGTATTTTTCCTACTGGAACTCATTAGCAGGAGGCAAATATGATCAAACAAGGGGCTTCTGTCCTTTTCCTTAATCTAACAAAGTATATGCAAGGGTGGAAGGTACATACATCATGGTCAAGGTAAACTCTGTAAGTCCTTTGATATGTTTCTCTTATGTACAGATTTAGAGAAGGCATGCATTGACCTATATATTAACAACCTGAGACAAAGAGGCTTGCATGACCATTAGCTATTCCCATACACAATTCTTAAACTTCAACCGCTCCATTTTTAAAGAAGTTGTAAACAGTGGAAAACACATTAGAGCCTAAAACTAGATACACAACTCGTGCAAAGGGCAGCAGAGCAGTGTTACCTGAAGATCATGGTGGAAACGAGAAGTAATAAGGAAAATGAGCTTCTGTTCTCAAAGGTTTCAGGAACCATTGACCACTAAACTCTAGAAAAGTGTTGCTCTAAGAACTCTGCGTGGGCAGGCCAGCCTTTGGTAGGCTGTAAAGGTTAATTAGTCGGGGCTTAAAATACAGCTGAACCAATAAAACAGCAAGGATAATATGTGCTGTTAACTATAACACTAATAATTCATTTTAAAATAATTTTGTAAATGTTTTATCACTGTAAGTCATTATTTTTAGTCTTGTCTAATGATAAAATCAATGCTCTAGTATGATGTTTATGAGGCTACAGAATTTCCTTGGACATGAATATCAGTTTGCTGAGAGAGATCTGGTAGATTCCCAGGGTATTTACCATGCTGTGAGAGACACAACTTTCCAGCATTGTTGGTTAGTTCCCCATTGAGCAACAGGGACCCAGCTGCAGGTGGAGGAATCACATTGTCATTCCCTCTCAATGGCAGCCTAAGCCTCTGACAAATAACAAGATAGTAGACACAGAGCCTGGAG
Organism: Anabacerthia variegaticeps; assembly: GCA_035583185.1. Lineage (NCBI taxonomy): Eukaryota > Metazoa > Chordata > Aves > Passeriformes > Furnariidae > Anabacerthia > Anabacerthia variegaticeps. The sequence goes on along the minus strand of JAWWEW010000078.1, from coordinate 53,477,890 downwards.
ATTCTGGAGTGTCTCTGAAAGGTGAAGAGCCTTCCTGTAAGAGTGTCACAGTCCAAAAAGCAAACTATCTCATAATCTTAAAAAAGCAAACAAGTGTAATTGATTTATATAACTGGAGAAATAATAAGAATTTAAGGTTTTGTTTCAGATTTATTTATTTTAAATTTTTCCTTCTCTACTGTTTACTTCTGCTTTATAGTTCCCACCATGTCTAAGCCCCATGTTCCTCTATCTCTCTATAGCTGTTGTTTTCATGATCATACTATAAATATATTATAGCCAGATCTGTGGGAAACAAAGTAATTTTGATTCATAAGGTTTTCATGTAAACACTTTTCTCTTCAAGGAGTTCATCCCTTGAGTTTGTCTTTGAATTTCAACTTCAAAGGAAGCTAAAACCACGATCTGAAATTCAGTCCAGGTTGCAAAGCTTTGCATTGTTTCGGGTCAAAAGCTCAGGAAAGTGTTGAATTACCTGACCAAAGCCAAATCAATTCACTGAAAAAACCCCTTCGGTAACACAGAATTACCTTGTTCCTTCAAGTTCAGCAAAAATCAAACTCATTAAAATCATCAACTGTGGAGTTACAATCCCTACTAACATAGTCTCGACTCCAGCCTCTTGGAAAGATGCTGTTACACCCAGCACACAAACATACACTGAGAAAAGAAAGCCATATTTTACTGTGCAGTATAATATTTGTTTTGTAAAATAATATTAGCTTTAAGTCAAATGGTACTGAATTAGTGTTATCTGTGCTGAAACACTTTCCTGCTCCACAGAATTCTGACCTCTGCTGTGTTTTCCCAATCTGCAAAGCTGTTTAAAATCGTTCAGCTCTTTCTACCCCCCATGCCGGGTACCCCCTTCCCTCCTCCCCAGCATGTCTTTGTGCTGCCATTGCCAAACCCCCCAGGACTCCAAGGCAAGGACAGCACCCCAAGTGTGGCTGAGCATTCGCCCCAGGGCACAAGGAGGAACAACAAACCCCCCTTATCTGCAGCTGTATCTAATATTGGAACATGTATATTATAACATAAATACTGACAGCTATTGCCTGCTCAATAAAGAAGGAGTTAAGGTTGCCTCATTCTGCACCTTGACGCTCAAATTGGTGTTTTTCACTCATTTTTGTGCCATTAATTCCTATACTCTAGAAAGACGTAAGATTTCACACATTCTGACAGGATATCTATCACGTGAATAACTTTTGGCTCAACATTCTTTTGTAAGAAAGAAGACTTTGAAAGTATAGCAACATACAGTAAAAACTAAAATTATGTTCTTTAAACACAAAAATGTAAGAAAACCAAAGCTTACACACCTAAGTCTGAAACTGCCTGAACTAAAAAAGGCAAAAGTTCTTGAACAATGTGTCTTCCCTGACCTGGACAGTGCATGTAATCCCATACACTTTATCCATTCCATAGCTAAAGACTGGACAATACACTCCAAATCCCTCTTTTGATACTGCAGACCAGCAATGCCCTTTACTTGCCTTATTGCATTGTTTTATCCATAAAAGGGAGGTGAAAATCCTATTAAGTGAAATGTCACGTCTCCTTGGATTATTCTTTCTTTCCTTTGTAATAAATGTGATTTCAGAAAAGTGATGCCATCCCCTTGTCACTGCTGCTTCCCTTTGGAACTCAAGAACAAACTTAACTATGGTTGCTTGTATCTTAAAAGCTTGTGTGCAGACCCACAAAGGAGCACAGAGAGACAATGGCAGGAGAGTGAGCCCCAAAAATACCCTGCTGGGCCATCCAAGGCATCAGGAACTGCGAGCCTGGAGCGCAGGAGCAGCCACTGGCTGAGAGCCTGAGCTGCTGGAGGGATCAGGGTGTCCACATAGGGATGGGCACTGTCACTAAACAACAGCCTGTCACAGCAGACTTCCCAAGTGGCTCTAGTAGATCAGGAAAAGCTCTAAAATATTATACTCTGAGAAGAATAAATGAAGTTTTAGTCTTTGTTTCACTGAAATACTGCATCACTATAAATTCTGTGTTTTCTTCCCCAAGACTACATGCAACCATGCCATCTCTGTGCACAGTCACTCTTGGTGGGAAAAGGGCTGCCAGGAGATCTCCCCTCCAAGCACGGGTACCTTAAGCATGTCTCCTTAACCAACATTCCCCATTTAACCCTTTTAGTAGCAGATCATGCAGATATTTGCCATGTGATATATATATGCATATATATATATAAAAAATACATATATTATACAGATATATGCATTAAGAGTTATTACATAAAATACATTCTCTCTTACACTTACATAATGTTTAACTGTAGAACAGGTTTTTGCTGCAAACCAGGCAACTGAGAATGGTCAAAATTTTCTCATTTGTTTGAATTTTTTTTTTTTTTGTTAAAGATGAAACAATTCTGCAATTATCACTGTAAAATTGTACTCATCTCTAGTTAAAGTAAATTAAAAAAATATATAAATTTGTATCTCTATAAATCCTGGCTTCCTTCTCAACTTCACACCTGTTTGAAAGCATTTTTACTCTCTTCTCAATTTGAGGAGATTGCAAAAGAAAGAAATGATGAAAGTTTGGACTGGCTATATTTTCTCCATCTTCCAGGTACCTTAGGACACACTTGCAGACGGCAATCCCACTGTTTAGCGCATGAGAGAAGAGACAGAAGACACACACCACTGACCCAGCAGGCATCGCTAGGTACTCTTTAAAAGAGCAACTGCACCTCTCCTCTTTCTGTGCTTTAACAGTGTGGGACACGTGGAGCTCACAGGAAACACCACCAGCTGAGAAACCCACAGCCACAGAGCAAATATTATCTTTTCAAATGGCTGATAATCAGTATATAAACACTCTCTGGGATTAGCAGCCTGCTGCAGTGTCTGCAGCAGCCCTGCCCAGCAGCTCAGGGCAGATTCCCTGTGTCACCCCCTGTCCCAGTGTGCCACAGCTTTAACAACCAGAAAAGAAGACTTTGACTGTCTATCCCAACTGAAAGACATAAGTGTTCTCCCTCCTCCAGTGAGTTTGGAACTGCAGGATGGCTTACAGTTATGACAAGTGGCGCCAGTGTATCCAGTCCCATCACAAGTGCACTTGAAGCTGTCCCACGTCTGGGTGCATTTTCCACCGTGCTCGCAGTGATTGGGCACACACCTGTCAGGGCGAGATGCAAAGACAGAGAAAAACCCTAAATGAGCATCAAGATCTACACAAAGCTGCACAGGCAGTGTATCATGTCCTTGCCTTGTAATTAATCCTTGTTATTTGAGGCAGATGAACAGAATTCATATCTGAACACACAACTGCATAGAAGGTGATTCGTCAGGCTTTGCTGCAGCCCTGCTACCAACAGTGAGAGAGCACAGTAAAGGTGAACAGATTCACCCATCACACATTAGGGTTCTGAGGCACATCTGAGTGGTCCCCAGCTGTCACAACACAAAGAGCACCAGGAGTCACACCCGTGCAGGGGGTGTCACGCCTCAAGGAGCCCAGTCCCACAGCTCACTGCAAGGGAAACCAAAATGCCACCGAGCTGTTATTTATCTCTCCGCTGTCAGCAATGGGATGAAGGGAGGCAGGTTGCCTGCTGGCTAGGAGGGAAGGAACTTAGTAATGCTGCATTATTAAAACAAACAATAGGCTTCACTATAAAAGCTGTGTAAGTTTTTCCTTCTCAGGGGCATTTGTGGCAAATACTGTTCACCTTTCTCTGACACACCTGCTTTCCTTCTCCAGCTACGCTGCTACTGGAGAGTGGAAGGGATGCAAAAGAAAAAGCACAACTGCAAAAAACCAAAGTTATAGCACAACATGAATTTACTGGTTGAAATATTATTTCAATGTGATTTCAAAGATGCGAGTCTGGCCAGGTTCTTTTCTATAGTCAAAAATGGGAATTACCATGTACTTTCACCTCTGAAATGATTAAAGTTCTTTTCTTTGAAAGGGCTTTGAAATAGCATTTCAAAGAATTTTTTTCCTTATTAAATTTATTGCAATCAGACTTGGTACAGGCTTTGCATTTTTCATCAAGAACTAAAGGAGCTATTCTTTCATTTTTGTTTGGCCAAATCTTTTTTTCTTTTTTTTTTTTTTTTTTAATGTTTTTTAATGGCATTAAAAAAATCATAACTAGGAAACCCCCTATTAGACAAACAAAATATTTTCAGGAATGCATTAAAAATGAAGTGTCCTCATCTCTAGGAGAAATGTAAAATTCATCATATTGCTGTGATAGTTAACAATACTTTCCTAAACACCCCCCAAGGAGAGCTCTGCTTTCCTCTGCAGAAATGCATGGAAGCTGGAAGTGTCTGGGCCATGCCCCTGTAAACTCCCAGTCTCCTGTTTCCTCACGTTCCAGCTAGCAGCACTGGCACAGCTGGCTCAGCCACCAAGAGTAACTTAGGGCACAAAGTGCATTAGACATCTCAACACTGGGTACCCACATTTAGGAACTAGTCTCTTGTTTCCTGCGTGCCAGTGCAAGGACCTCAGAACACAGACAGCATAGATGTCTCACATCCTCTATCAGCCTTTAGCAGTCAAGGCTGCCATTCTTTTCTGACAAGATCAGAAAATACTGGCTTGGTTCAGAATAGTTTTTAAAGAAATGCTCTTCTAAAGCAAGAAACCAAACATTTTAAAATTTTCTTTTCACAGTAAAATACAGTGAAACTACCTGAGGCAATTACCACAGTTCCATAAAACATGTTTTCAACGGGGTTTAAATGAATTCATTTGGTTTTGTAAGTGTGGCAGGCGGAATGAGTACATAGAGTTGATTACTGCTATTCAGTTGTGCTCTCAACACTGCAGAGCAAAAACAAGGGCATATAATAGCACATTTCTGAACATCCAAACAATTAACAATTTACATGGATCCATAGCTGGTGGGCACAAGAGTAGGGAAAGCAAAGAGCAATGACATTTCAAAAAGAATCTCATAAAAGTAACTCTTATTTAGGGATATAAATAACTACAAAAGTTTCTAAATCTGAATATGGTTTTGTACTTTCCCCCGCCTTTCAAAATAACTTCCTTTTACGTATTTTCTGCTTCATTTACATTTGAACATACATTACTTAAGAAATAATTTTTCAATGACCAAACCAAACATTTTTCTGTGTGAATTGCACCAGCTATTTATATGAAGCCTCATAGGTAATGCTAGCAGCAAGTTTCATATTTTAGTGCAGTCTGGCTTACTTTTATTGGAGCATAACTAGCAAAGATACTGCATTACTGACTGTATAACTGAGGCAAATGACTTAATCTTCAGAAAGATGAAAAACAGATATTTATCTGCCTCGTTCAATGGAGCGCACTAAGTCGTAAAACCAGAGATACTCAGCAAACTCCTCGATGCTAATTTTATGGTTCCAGGATGATGGGTGGATTAGCATAAACTGCATCTGCAAATTTTCTTCCTTACTCATATGATTTTTCCTGTTCTAAAGATAATGTAGTTAGAAAAAGGGAGTAAACAATACCTTAACATTAGTGCATACTGGAGTTTCAATCAGATTATAGGATCATTTCCCAAAGTTCTCCCTCCACCTTCACTTCTCTGTTAGTTCATTTTCTCAAATAGAATTACAAGATTAATTTTCTATTAAATCCATTAGACAACTTCTGTACATAATCTGGTGCTCCTCTGTCCACTGTTTGGAGAAACCCTACCTGCTATAACAGAGCCTACAGGAAATGCTAGGTGTCCAGGACATAGCAATTACAAAAATTCATGAGGAAGATGATTTATCACTGTAAACTCCATTATTTTTCAAACACTGTTCTTTCCATAGAATGAGAGCAGCATACAAATTTCCATATGCATCTTGCTAAGAAATATGTATATTTAAGCAGATGCAATTAAACAGTTGATTTACCTTATACTTACATTTGGAATAATTCAAAATGCAGGCACTCCAACCCAATGTTGTGCAGTTCCTTTGTATTAGAAGACTGTTTCCAGCCAGTTAAATTCTTCAGTCTCCTTTATGAGTGAGACTGAGTTCCAGAAAAAGCAAAGCCAAACCAGCCTTCCAAATGGCCCCCCTCCTGAAGCAGCCTCTGAAGTTGGAAACCATCACACAACACAACAGAAGTGAGTTCCTCATCACTGAGCTGTGTCTGCCCATTGGGGACACCTTTATTTTAAGAACTCTATCTTACAAACTATGGCTGATCCCATTTAGAGAACTTTCTTGCTGTATGGCACCTGCTGAAAGGCAAGTTTAGAACTTCATCCCTTCCACCGTGATACACTTTCTTTTAATTTCCACCCCAAAATTTACAGATAGAGAGCTTACAGATGTTGTTTCCTTTGATTGGGTTGTTGTTTTTTTTTAATAAGATTGACTTGTGCCTCAAACAACTCTTGATTTCCTTTGGGATTCCATCTGAACACTTTGCAGAGAGCAATCATAACTTTTCATAGTCTATTTTTTTGTGAGAACAAATCTCCTGTTGGAAAAGAGACTTTCTATAGCTCTCCCTCTCCCTCATAGTCCTGCTCCCACTGGCATTTGCATTCTCCTGAGTATTCCAAAGGAGGTCTTGCTAATGTTTTGTGATTTCAGAGTTGATCAACATTTTCGTATTCTTCTATTGCAGTTATTTTGCTTAACATATAGCATTTTGCTGACTGCCAAAGAATAGGGGCTCAGAGTCCCCCTGAGATTGCACAAAGCATTAAGCACCTTCAGTGCATTCCCATCCTTCCTTTCATCACTTCCACCCAATGACCTCCACCTTTATACAGAAATCCTCTGTACTGTAACTTCCATTGTAGCATCCAAATCTTTCTGCTTAATTTTCTAGGCTGAATCTCTATCATAAGCACATTTCACCAGAAGGTTCCTAATTGTGAGCCAAGGTTGAAGCATTAAACAGGACCATGTGTGTCACTTATGTCTGAGCAGCTCCCATGTCTCAGCCAGCCCATCAGTATAAACCAAGAGGCAACTCCATCTGACAGCTCACAGCTCACTCTGCAATTCTTCTCTTGGCTAATTTCTCCCGGTTTAGCTAATAATTGCCATCACTACAACTAATCAAATGTTTATTGCCATCTGACAAACCAGGTCTACTGCATTTCTCCTGCCCAAGTTAAAAACCACTGTGCTCTATCAGAGGAGGGGATCAGGTTTATCCTGAGCAATGGACTGTTGATAAACACTGCTGCATTTCACCCTACCTTGCATTTACTTCACCAAAGAGAACTCTTCCCTTATTGTCTTCAAAGGCTTAGTAAGACTCCTAAAGGCAGATTAACAGGTGCCTGGTGACCTGGATATCTCTGCTCTATTTGTTAACCTAATTCTGTAACGTGTTCTGTCACCTAATAATACAAAACCATGAGCTTTTTTATTTGTTTGAGGTTTTGTTGTTGTTGCTGTTTGCTTGGTGTTTGTTTGGGTTTCTCTTCTTTTTGTTGTGGTTTCCTGCTTGTTTGTTCCATATGTGGTACAGTCAGCCTAAGTGAACCTTTATTGCCAACAAGGAAAAAAAATAAAGAAAAAGAAGACAAAGAAAAGGGATCTCATAATGTCGCTCTAAGCAGGAGAGTAATATGAAAGGCCCATGAAGAAATCCCATCTCACTCAGCAATGGCTGATTTTCAATTGCACAACAAGTTGTTGGAAAGTTCCAAACTGGTAGATATGTTCCCAGGGAAAGGGCAAAGATCCAATGAGCTCATTATTGGTAAAAAGTACTTTTACCAACAGCATTCATCAGGAATGGCTTAAGGATGTTTGTTTCTGCCTGAAGGCAAGAGAATGGTCTCGGAGGTCTCTCCAGATGCCTTTCTAATCCAGATATTGTCACAGGCCATAAGAAACAAAAAGGATTTCCTTCAATCTCTTATTTCTCACTATGCAACTATTTTTTCTTAGTGTTGTGACTGTGCTATATAACCTCTGTAAGTCAACACGTTTTGGTCACTACCTCACTCTTTTTGGAGGACTATATCCCTCAGGGCACTGATATTTAATATATTAACTATTTTCCCCAGACATATTGCACCCAAAGGGTATAGTATTTGACTCCAATTCTTAGGTTTAGTGATAATTTGATCAGGAAGATAAAAAGCTACTTTGTACAGGAGGTCAGATGTCCAGATGGTGACACACAGATTGTTAAATAAAGTCCCTTGCTATGGAAGAATCATCAAAAATCTCACTACTTTGCACTGTAAGGCACAGACCTTTCCTTAATTTCCCTGCCTTCTTTCCTGCTTCCCTTTCACACTTCTCCTCTGCAGCATAAGTGCAAAATACGGCTTGTGTGTAGATACAATCTGAGCCAACTCTTCTCATACAGAAATTTGAAACATTCAAGTCAAGAAATCACCAAAAGATTCGGCTGTGCAATTTCTCCTCCGCCTGAGAGGCCACAGGGAAGGAATGAACTCACACAGATATTTGACATGTATGGCCTGCAACTGTACTGCAAGGAACTTGGATGCTGCAGTGACAATGACAGCACGAGAATTTCTGGAGAGCAGAACAAAATGGTAACGGCTTTTTGCAAAGGAAGATAACCTGAATTATGCTTAACGTGAAATTTAGTCTTTTCCTTCTCATCATCAAATCCCTATCTAATCTGGCTCTTGCTCACACCTCACCTCTCATTTGTCTCCCAGATTGCTTCTGTTCTGCTTTTTGGCCATTTCTCTGCCTCACAACTAACCATCATTGGTTTGTTTTGAATGGTTTTACACTATTTTTCCGTTAATTGCCCTTTTTATCACCTTCAAACATATCCTTAAATCCGTGGCTTATCCCCACTTTTTGCAAAGATCCTTCAAAATGCATACTGCTGCCTTTGTTGAGTGTGTGTTCTGTCACCATCTACCCTCAGTCACACCCACACATTTTATAATGCCTGTTAAAACACTACAAAATTTAGATTGTTTTTACTGTACAAGGTTACCTGAGTGCTCGAGAAGACCATAAAAGATCAGGCCTCTAACATAACATACAAGGAAAATAATTTGTAAGAGCAACAAATAAAGCTTTCAGCTGTTCATCAGAATCACTGAATATATGTATCTTTATTTAAAATCACTCTGTAAGCTAGTAACAAAATCACAGAAGTATTCCAAACTTACACATCTGTTGGCAGTGATGCTGCTTGAATGCAAAAGTATGGCAAAAGCAGTACTGAGCAACAAGATAATCTACCTAAGGACAGAGTGCTATTGCACAGTCCCACTGTACCCACACCAGACTAAAATGAATCACTCCACAGAGAGCCCCTGATTTTCAGAGTATCCTAAACGGAATCAAACCCAGCTGATCTACCCTTAAGATTCTGTCTTATTTCTCCCAATGCAACCAGTGTCTAAAGTCACTTGGAGATCTGCAGCAAGAGGATTTGGATCTCCCATACAAAGCAAAACAAAGGGCAGATGGAAGGGACTGTCAAATTAATTTGGACTCACAGTAATTCCCAAACTAGTTTCATTTGCTGCTGACTTCTGACCTCATTGTGCACAGATATGTGTAATCAACCACGGCAGAGCCCCACGAGCCCGAACCAAGGAGGACCCAGCCTTTCCTTATCACCTAACCAGGATACAGGGCCACGCTTCCTTGGTGGACATTATCAGACTGTTCTGTCATGAGATCAAAACACAACGCCTGGCACTTTGAAAGACTGATTTATAAAGAGCAAATCAATATTAAAATATGCAGTGACATTTGGTTAAGCAAAGCTCCTTTATGGCATATTTGCAGGAAAGGCTGCCAAACAGGGTTTTGGTGTTATCTTCAGACCAACAAGGTGCCATACTAAGCTGTTTGCATTAGAATGATTAATGAGGGACTAAAGCATAAAGGAAAATACCACAGTTAACTCACTTGGATTAAGCGATCCTCTTGGATTTATGCAGATTTTGTGTATCACTAATTTTTCCTTTCTTTTCTACCACTTTTAATTTTCAGAGCACTTCACAAATGAGTTCCTTAGAATTAAATCATACTAGTTCCACTTCAGCAATTCCAGGACCTGGGTATCCCATCTCTCTGCATTTGCTGGAGACAATTTCCTGTGCCTGTTATGCATACCCTAAGATCTACAGTCTGATGGCTGTGCAACTGAAAACTCAAAGCTCTGCCACTTCTGCCAAAGCAAAGCAGAGGAGGGTGGATGTTCTGCCCAGCAAAAAGGAGAAACCTTCACAGCCCTGGCACCCGTCCTGTGCCCTGGCACCCGTCCTGTGCCCTGGCACCCCCGGCACACCCCGCAGCTGCTGCTCCGTGGGGAGCTGAGGCACTAGGAGTGGCACATTGGGCAGCACCTGCCCAGCTCTGGGCTCTCCTCTCTCTGAAGGGAGGGGAGGGGAAATGACAGGGTAAAGGGGAGAAAATGGCCGTGGGTGACACCAGTCCCAAAGCTTCGGACTGGATACACCGCGATAATGTCACAGAGGCAGACACTAAACCCACAAATTCATAAATGAATTAATTAGGCCAGATAAGAATGATTATTTCTGTTGCACAATGTTTTAGTCAGAAATCGCAGGGCTAGGTCTTCAGCTAGTGTAAATAGGAATATTTGCATCTATCTTAAGCCTGTTAAATGAACTGAAACAAAAGGAATAAACTATTATGAAAGGCCAGCTACTAAATATTATCTATCTCCAATGGATTTTTGTTTATTTTTTTTCCATGCCCTAGTGAAGACCTTTGCCTAGTTATTAACCATGTAAAGGCTTTCTAGAGCAGATGAGAGCTACCCTGTGTAACAACTGGGGTTCTTTTTGGTTTGTTTTCTGGATTGGTGTGTTTGAGTTTATCACTTGAACAAACATGTAGAAGAAGGGGCAGTGAGTTAGTCACTGACCCAACAGTGCCAGTGTGCCACAGTTCGGACCTCCTGGGGATATGAGAACACGTGTTAAACACTGAGAATGTCTAGAAGAATCTCATGGTTTTTAGTCACTAAACCTTTAAACCTTTCCAAGCATTGCCCTGTTCAAAATCTGACTGGAGGAATTTTGTATTCATCTAATCACCTCTCTTTTGCTACTTCAGATAGGTAAAAGAGAACATACTAGCTGGGCTTGAGAACAAACCGTTAAATTTATTCTTTGGTGTCTTGTTAATTCTTTATTATTTCTTCTTTTTACGGTTTTAATCAAGTACAGCTCCTGAGATTTTATGATGTCAACTTTATAATCCATGTTACACATTTGGAGAAAGTTGCTCTTGTCCTTTGGAAGATCATGGTTATCACAGCACATGGGCCAGTGAACAACCTATATAATACAGAACAGTGACTACAATATTTAAAACCACAAGTGATCGTGCATTGAATCACCAGGCAACTACAGATAGTACACAGCTGTTTTTTAAATGAGTTTATTCCTAAATTTATATTCTGGGGAATAAAGAAACTGATAGCTAGAAATCTTTGTTTTGTCCCATAATGTAAAGAATTACTTGGTAATAAAGATGATGGATGGTTTTGTATTAAAAGCCTCTTGCTGTGTCAATCCAAACTGGGCATGGGTTGTCACAGTCCTTGGCTGTGACGCTTCTCCACTCCTTGGGGCACAGCACAGCAGATCTTATCTTTTGCATTACTTGTTTTGATCTCCTGTGCCTTAGTCAGGGAAAAAAAGCTATCTCATGTGGATCATCAGAGGTGATAAAAGTCTTGATGCATTTTGCATATGCAAAAACTGCAGCCCATTAACTAAGTCTTGCTTGGCAAATGTAGAGCACAGGAATCACCCTGATGGTGATGGAGCTGTGAGGTGCCATCAGCTTCTACTGATATAAGTACTGTCTTGGCTCAGCACCATATCACACTGACCTGGCTATGACATGTGAGGTGGGTTTTGAATTGAACATATTGAAAGGCAATGTCCCAGCTGCTGTTGTGGCATCGTGGTTTAAAGGAAACTTGAGGTACAACATGATTTAGTACTACTAAAGTACTAAAGTGATGTTGATCTTGTAAAGTGCGGGTTGCCTAAATGACTTTGTTTTAAAATACTACAAAGTGGTGGTAATCCTAAAAAAACCCCAAACACAATATCACAATAGGAAGTGGATTTGCCTGCTATGAATGATTTTTGATTTATCTAAAACACTATTTTTCTTTTTTTTTTTTTTTTAATTTTATTTTACTCTACTATCATTACTGTTAGGAATCTGGCCACCCTCTTCACTGTGATAGACACAACTGGAAACTTCCCTAGTAGACCAACTATCTTACAAATACAGACTGGAAGGTAAAGTTTAAGGCTTAATGTCTTGACAGAAACTGTGACTCCTTCATTACTGTTTCCCTCAGAAACGGTTAATTCCAGTGGAAGGTTCAGTAAGCACATGACCAGAAGAGTCTGTTCTGTAAACATTACAGAAGACACTTTCTGCCCCAGCAGAGCAGGTTTTCCCCTTGAAAAGGAAACCACAGTCTGGGCAGCAAAGCTAAACACACAGTCTATGCAGCAAAGCAAATGTGAGATGGGAGTTGATGTTTCTGAGACATTAATGGTGCAAATGCCAGCTTCATTATTAAATTTCTAGCAGAACACATCAGCCATGGACACTGATTTCTCCCGCCTCTCAGAGAAACTCAGCTCTCCCTTATTTCCTGGTAAAGCAGAAATAAACCTACCGAGACTCTTAGTTCTCCCACTGTACCACAGGAGAACAGCCGAGGGCAGCACGCTCTGCCCTCAGTACAGCCTTGCCAGCTCCTGGTTTGCTCAGGATTGGCAAGGACATATAGACTAGGTTCAACGAGTCATTAATTTAGATTTGACTTGGATCAATCACGAATGAATCAGGTGCAGATGACATTCACACATTATTTACTTCATATGGAACACTCTCCCTGAGCTGACCCATAGAGCCCCAATGCGTTCATCATTCATTGGAGGCAATACAATGTGCATATTCAGTCATGACCCTTTCCCCTTTCTCTATTCCCACTTCTCATGTTTTCACTTTGCAAGATTTTTGGAACAGAAAAAGGATTTAAATTCATACTTGCATAGGACCTTATCACCATGGAATTTCCCCCTCCATATCATTGCAGTCATCAGGAACAACGACAACAAACAGTAACACAGACATGAGTTATATTTTCACACCATGCTTTTCTCCTCCAGATTATCATGGAGTATGCACTAAAGTCTACACTATCTGCTTCTTCTCCCTTACTATGACAATTCTGACTTCTACCACAAACAGCAATATGCTCAGCTAAAATATCATGTATCAAACATGAATCATACAGGTTAAACTGACTTACTCCCCTGCCCTTTATGTACGTTCTCAGTGCACAGCAGTATTTTATTCTTTTATAGAAGCCCTAAAGCATTTTCATAAATTGCAATGTAATGAGTGTTGTAGTCCAAAGCCATCAAAAGCCAGGATGTGCCAATGGATTTGCAGCTCTGCTGCAGTGCGGTCACAGCTCTGTGATAAATACACTAATACAAAGCTCTGCTCACAACCTGTTACTCAATTCATTTTCAATTTGCTGAAAACAGATATCTCCTATAAGTAATAAACAATTCATTTATTACCTTGGGCTGGTGCAATGAACTGCTCTGATGCAGGAGGATTACAAGTCATAAAGAGGTGTGAGTGCACACACACACACACGTGCATTTATGTTCACACCCCCACATTCAGGATGCATAAACATGCACACGTGTTTTTCCCAAGAATGGTGACAATTTCAAGCTTCTGGAAATTGGCAGTCCTTTCAAGAAAACAATTTACATTTAAAGCAAAACTGCTTTTAAGGAAAATATAACTATGAGGATAAAACTGTTTTAATAATATGTACTCGGCTGCAAAAAATGTAATGACACAATCCTGGTATACTTAATTTTAATTACAAATAGCTCAATGATGGGAATCTACTATTCTACCTAAATAGGCTTGTGATTGCCCTATAGAAAAATGGATAGACTATAATTTAGAGTAGTTTAGAGGCTCCTGATTTTATTTTTCTGCTTTTCAAGCACTGCAATTTGGGAACCACAGTTCAGGGTCTGTCAGTATTTGAGTTTATTATAAGCTTTGATTTCTCAAGGGTTTATATTTCAGCTACAAAAATTTAGTCCAGAAGCCCAGCACACAAAGCAGAAGCCAGAGCAGAAATAAATCGTAGCATAGTGCCAGCACTGGTCCTGAAATAGCTCATGCACTTGGTATTCCAGGAGAGTAAGGGCAGCCTGGTAGATCGTTTCAGAGGTTTTATTTTAAACAGAAGAGGAAAACAAGGGAAAATCCCTACACAATATTTTGCTTTTGCTTTCCAGACAGTTTGTCATTAAATTTTTGACACTTCTTGAAACAGACTCTTCAGAGGAAAGGGCCAGATTTGATTAATATCTCAACTTGAACAAATGTTGGAAAACATGTTGAAGTTTTTGAAATATGTCATTTGACATGTTCAAAATGAAGAGTGTCTTTTTTAGTTTAAAATAATCTTTCACTTTGAAATGTAATTTAGAATACACTATATGGACAGGACTGTACCAGGCCAAGTAATTTCAACCCTCTGTTTCAAACCAGAAGTATATTTCCAGATATCTACCTGAGGGACAAAGGGGTTGGAGCTGCTGAGTGGGGCAGTATGCAAGAAAGCTGCTGAGGAACCTGTGCAGCTTTGACAGCTGCACTGCCAGCTGAGCTGGGAATAAGAGGGTAGCCTGAAATTCAGGAGATCTGACAGGGGACCAATCTAAACTGGTTGGGCCCCATTGGCTGCACCAGTGCTGAGAAAGAAGTTTGCTATGAAAACTGAAACACAGACACAGAGAGACTCTGTGTGTGGAAGAAAAGTGAGAGAGAGAAAAACAAAAGAAAATGAAATGTTTAATCACAAGTGTGAGCGCTGCTGGGGGAACCAAACTGCCAGAAAAACAGAAATTGGAGAGCTGCTCAAAGCAGGACAATAAGGAAACAGCAGAGATGCCAAGGACAGGGAAGAGATGAACTACTGCAACCTCAAGTGCCAAGGAAATTACTGTTGTGGGAAGCACAAACCAATATCATCAACTCATCATGTCAGGATACTGGCACTTGCATACCAGCACTGAAAAAAACCTCATTCTCTCTGCTTTTAAGACTTATTCTTTTTAAACTCAAGGCATTTTGACTGTTCCATAGATATCTGCTAAGGCCTTCTATTTACCTTATATCCCAAGAGATGTGGTGCCATATGGACAAAAGAAGA
This sequence comes from Anabacerthia variegaticeps, assembly GCA_035583185.1. Classification (NCBI taxonomy): domain Eukaryota; kingdom Metazoa; phylum Chordata; class Aves; order Passeriformes; family Furnariidae; genus Anabacerthia; species Anabacerthia variegaticeps. The sequence goes on along the minus strand of JAWWEW010000078.1, from coordinate 53,462,677 downwards.
TGCAACCATGGTTACTGCTGCAAAAAATATGTATCTTTTCATTGTTTAACTATTTCAAAGTGCCAGCTATATGATATAAATAGTGTGGGTCTTGCAGAAAACTTCCATTTTAGCCAACAGATTTGATAATGAAATATTACAGAATTAGCCATGAAAGCAAAAACATGTAGTTGATTGATTCCATTGACTTACCAGAACAAGTTTCAGCTTTATGTTCACTATTAGTGAGATAAAACATACCCTGTTACAAAGCATTAATCACTACGTACACAGGTATATGAAAAACGCTGTCATGTTCTCTAGAGATTTTTAGAAGGCATGTGACTGCTCAAACGAAATTAAAGCACAAACTACCACTATTTACATTTCAATAAAACATAGACAAATATCAAGATTAATGTAATGTAAGATTAAAGCAGCTAACAGTATACATTACTGAGATAACACTCTAAGATGAATGATAAGTAAATAGGGCTGCCATAATCCCAATATGGGCCTTGCAGCAATGAAAGGCCTATTAAATCCTTGAGATGACAGCTGGCTATTTGCCTTTCATAGAGGAGTCTTCTCCAGTCTGTTAAACCCAGCTAAGGAGAATTCATTGTAGTTTAACTGAGCCCAACAACAAGGGATGAGAAATATAAAGTTTCAATTCAGGAATGCAGTAAACTAAGATTTAATAACTGGAGATTCCTATTTCTCTAATACTTCAAAACAAAAAATAGAGAGCCACAAAAAGTGAATAAAAAAAAAATGTGAAAATGGTAGTCTGTGTGCCTTTCTGTTCCAGTCTATCAGATATCACATCAAACTCGTCAAACAATACTTAATATGTGAATCATGTTTTCAAAATACTATTAGTGGCACTCACTATTACCTTGTTCTAATAATGTAAAAGAGTTTGCTCGCCTTTGACTTTTCCCCCGAAAATGAAAAGACTCTTAAAAATGAAACAACTTCGGCTGCCAGACTCGTGCAGAGCTCCAGGTGGAGACACCCAAAGGAAGGAGCACAAAGGACTCACCTGGCAACTTAAGGCAAGAAAGCATAAAGCCTAATACTTCATGTTGAATTGAAAATTAAAAACATTTCAACAGGGAGTTACACTGTGATTGTGCTCCTTGAGAGATTCAAAGACAAGTGCTGAAAAATATGTTTTTCTACTCAGGGAGAAGAAATTTGTATTACTTAAGCTTTGACAAAATTCCAGCTGTATACAGTTAATGCACAAATACCAAGTTCAAGACCTGCATGTATATCTGATCAACAAAACAGTAGATTCAATTACAAGTGATGCCATTATCTTTGTCTTTCCATTCCGTATACAGATATAGAGCTAAAACTTGAAGCGTGATTGTAAGGGAAAAATAAATGCAATGTTTAACACACAGAATGCCCTTTGGCTCTTCGTGAGGGCTTGTGGGGCCAGTATGCAGGTAATTTGAAAGCCATTAAGTCCATGACCTGAAGCTATTTGATTTTTAATAAATATAAAAAATATAAGGCTTCAACTATCTTCCAAAAGACTCAGTGTTTACACTAAATTTATCTTGTCTTTCACAGGTTTTCTTCCCCTTTTCTTTTACACTTGGCTGTCTGGGGAAAGATGGAGGGCAGTTTTATCCTTTAAACCAGAAGGGGTTGCTGGATACACAGATTTGCTGTCTCCTTTAGAGCTCTTACATGATATCAACAGGATTCAGTGGGTGTCACTTCCCTTTGTGCAGCACTATCTGTGCAAAATACCCATGAAGTGACAGCAGAGAATCAGAATGGCTTCTGATGTTATTTGCTAACAAACACGTTTTAAGAAATGTGTAGCTCTTGTTCCTTACCCCTGCACTGGCTTTCCTTCTACCTTTCCAGACAGTTATTTTCAAACACGCTTTATTTCAACAACTGGGTTTAAAGCTTGCTACTTTACAAACTGTGAGACTGGCCCCACCAGAAGTGCACAAGTGGAAAGGCGCTGTGCCAATCACCACAGGAAATCTATCCTGGAAGTACAATGATTCTGGAGTATGGTAATCTAGCAGAGCCCGCATTAGCCTGATTCTCTTGTGAGCCAATTCCTTTCATACTGAGCCTCTTAGCAGTTTTGGTCCTCACAGCACTGTCAAACACATAAAAGCTAAATCTTTATAACATGTTACAGATCACGAGAGATAAATCAGCTACCAAAATCCGCTTGAAGTTTTGAAGCTACTCTGAAAGATCTTTATAGTGAGTCACCAGTCTTGCAAAGATAGGTCACATTTAAATTAGGAGCTAATGCATTATTTATATTGGTGAGATTGTAACTCGGAAATCACTGTTATAAACACGAGAAAGGCCTACACAAGAGCAGTGAAATTATACTGCAATTTTCTCAGCTACAAAGATAAATTATTTCTAAGCAATATGTATTATAAATAGTGGTGCTATACAAATACGCAGTCTCTGAATTACAGTGGAACAGGACAAAATGCTTCCAATTTCTGTGAAAAACTGAGTGTGGTTTACAAGATAACGACAGTCCTCACAGACACTAGAATGTATGGTTCCCAGAGAGCTACAAACTACAATCCAAGCCAGAAGCTCCGTTGACAAAACTGACTGCTAGAATTCTAAACAAAGAGTTAAAAAATCATCACAAATTATTAGGTATTATCAGGTTTAAATTCAAAAATCTATTATGTAGGAAAAGTAAGCTTATCATGCAAGAGGAGAAAGAAAACTAGTATACATGTTATCTAGAAAACAACAGATAAGGAGAATTTTGCTCTAAACCAACCCTCTTATCTCACCTACTGCACGGCTTCTTCTCTCCAGGAAGAACAGTCCCAGCTCTCCGTGTCTCTCCTCACAGGAGGGATATTCCAGCCCCTTTGATCTCATCAGTGGCCCTTTGCTGGACTCCCGCCAATAAGTCTGTCTCCCTCTTGTACTGGGAAGCCCAGTACAGTCCCAGTACTTCAGGTGTGGCCTCTCCAAGGCTGAGCAGAAGGGCAGGATCACCTCTCCCAGCCTGCTGGCAATGCTCTTCCTCATGGAGCCCAGGATACTGCTGCCCTTCTTTCCCATTTTTGGAAATGATTCCTGGTCAGCTTGCTATGCACCAGCACCCCAGGGCCTTTCCAGCTGCTCAGCCTCCAGCTTGTCCTGGTGCACGGGGTCCATCCAGGTTAATCCAGGGTCAGCACTTCCCATTCCTCTTTGTTCAGCTTCCTGAGGAGCCTGCCAGCCCCTTTCCCCAGCCTTCTGACGTTCCTCTGGATGCCAGCAGCACACTCTGGGACGTCAGCCACTCCTCCCAGTTCTGTATCACCTCAAGGCCTGCTGAGGGTGCACTCTGTCCCGGCACCCAGCCCACTGTGAAAAGTGTTAGACAGTGCTGGCTCAGTATTGGCACCTGAGCAGTATTGATCAGGTCACACCAGTCACCTGCCTTCAGCTGCACCAGGTACCACTGATCACAACCACCTGGGCTCAGCCCTGGAACTGATTTTCAACCAACCTCACTATCCACTCATCTAAGGTACTTTTGCAGCTGTTCTATGAGGATGATCTGGGAGACTACCAAAAGTTATACTAAAGAACACTGAACAACCTCCACTGGCCCTCCCTTGTCCTGCAAGGCAGTCAGGTTGATTGTGTGTGACTCTCCCTTCATAAATCCGTGCTGACAACCCCCTGTGACCTTTGTGCTTGTCAAGTCTTTAGAAATGGCTCTCACCAAGATATTCTCCATCATCTTCCCAGGGACTGAGGTTCACCATCCCCCAGATCTTTCTTGCTCTTCTTGAAGACAGGAGGGCCATTTGCTCTCTTCCAGTCTTCTGGAACTTCTCCCAGCTGCCACGACTTCTCACAGGTGGGCAAGGGTGCCTGGCAGTGGTGCCAGCCCTTCCCTCAGCACGAGTGGGCACAGCCACTCACAGATGTCCAGGTTCTTGGAAGTGCTCCCAGGCCTCATCCTCCCCCATGCAGTGTGAGTATTCCGTGGTGCAGACCTCGCCTCTGCTCTCAGGGGCCTCACATTCCTGAGGGCCAGTCTTACTGGCAGGGACTGAGGCAAAAAGGGGTACAGTACCTGAGCCTGTTCCCTGTTACTTGTCAGCAGTGCCCTACATGTCCCCAAGCCCTCCTCTAGCCGTTTAGGTACTTAGAGAAGCCTTTTTGTTGCCCTTGTTTATTTCCATCAATAAATCTACACATGATTTTTAAAACTTACTAAGACCTATAGTTCTTTTCCTCATAAGTGAGAAGAAAGGTTATTTCTTTTCTTTTAAATTCTAGGAGGCCAATTCTAATTCAGCTGAGCATGTCCCATGCTGACAAAATTTGCGAACTTTTTGCAATGTATGTGCCTCATGTGAGCCAGGATTCCTGCTAGACTAGAACTGATGTCTGCTACAGTCATAGAAGGCTAGTATTTGAGAATCCTGGGGTCACCCCACAGTGAAACATGAGGTCACATATTTTGCACCAAGGCTCTCAGTAGGATTTATTTGAATGAAAACAACGTAGTGGGTGCTGTCAAGTATTGACTGCATAGCAAAGCCCAGGATGCATGATTAATTTTACCTGCAAAAAACCCTGCACATAAAGAAACTTAAAGCACAAGAAATGAGTCAGACAGCTGAAAGGCACATGGGGAAATAATAATGACAGGTAAGAGTTACTGAAGTTAGGACATGTAGCTTAATTATGCTATCCTCATGAAAAACACCACAAGATCATTAGCAGCCAGCAGGGATAACTATCTCAGTTTTATTACTCACAAGAAACATTCAAAATATGTGAACATATGCTTTAAAATGTCAGTGCCTCATTCTGACCTCCTCCTAGCCTGTCATAATTTGTTACTCTTATATCCTAATACATTTTAATTTGTGCCATCTTCTGGAAACTTCCTACAGCACACTACTTGCACCAAAATCCTGAAGTGCCCATCATGTCAAAGCATCTCACCTCAATTCCCAAACATACCGTTCTAATGAAATTTAAAAATTCTCCTTTGACAAATTAGCAGATCCAGAATAATTGTTTTGATACATATTAAACCCTATGCCACCTGCACATCACGCTCCTCCCTCCTCCTTTATTCCACCCTGCCTTCTTCACCCCAGAAAGATTTACACCTTGGTACACTTTTTCAAAGCGATATTAAATCCAGTTCACTGAGGTATCTCTTACTGCAAGGCTGAGGCACTTGTTGTGCACAGCAATAAGAATAGCTTGGCACACAAAAAATCAGGTCTCTTCTCTCCATACTTCAGTGAGGAAAGACAGACCTTCACCCAGCTACCATCTGCTTTGGAGAATAATTGGCACTTATATTGGAGCCCACCGCATAGAATATAGTGAAGAGAGATAGACGAGTATCGTAAGATCACATCGCTTATTTAATTATGAACATTTTCAGCTACCACAATCCCTTTGCAACATTTGCTAGATAGAGGATAAGACACTGCAATGGAAGAGTTGAGAGTTAGACACAGAACTTGAAAAAGGCAAAAATGTGTTAGAGGTTTCTGCATTAAGTCCCTATCATATATAACTGCAGTCCATTTCCATCTTTGCATTAATCTCTAGCCTTTCAAAAGAAGCAAGAGGCCAAATAGGCACTGTGCTCATAATTACCTTAAGCAAGTGAATTCATGCCAAGTGCTTGACTTAGTGGTGAAAATTAAACTACCTCCTTAAATTTTCTTTATTTTTTTCCCCAGTATAAAAGAAACCAAAATGTGGTGGGGCTCTTTTCAGTGACATCTCAAAACTGTATCACCTATAAGACCCTGTGCAGAGGAGTGACTTCAAATAACTTCTCTCCTGAAGGCTGATTAGGACAGACAGGCTGAGGAAGAAAGAGGAACCTTGAGCTGACAGGCCTTGGCAGCACCTGCAGCGCTGGAGAAAGAGGAGGCAAACAACTAATCCTCAGATAAACTGAGGTGTGGTGAAAAGCCAGCCATGTGTAGGTGGTTTTGTGCAGGGTAAAGCTGGGCAGGGAAGCCAACAGGACACGTACAGGCACAACCCATCACCCCCCCAGCTTTGTGCAGCTGGGGAGCCTGAGGACGATGTAGTGTAGCTCTGGTGGGTGCCTCACTTCTGGTATCATGAAGGATTTATCTTCTCCTTTGATGGAAAGATCCCAGTGGATTTGGATGGTATTAGGGGAACCAATACCAGGACAACAGATGGCATCACCTCCAGTTACGTTTCAGGCTCTTTCATTCAAATCTTCAGAGTTCTGCTGGGGAGTTTTTTCCTGCCCTGGATCAGCTGGACTTTGGCCTCTCTAGTTGAAAATCAGCAGGCAAATTTTGAGGCCAATAGTAATGTAAGCAAATGTCTTCCATTTTAGATGACAGGACCATTTTTTCTGCAAGAAATTTTCTCAGTGGTATCTCCTGTCACCCTTCTGTTTAACAAGCAAATGAACAAGGGAGAGTGTAATACAATTACCCTTATGCTTTCCCCTAGAAATACAGTCCACAACTTTGCCAGGATTTGGGAGACATACAGAAACTAGCAGATCAAACCGACTTAGGAATAAAAAACCCCAAAAAATGGCCATCATATGAAAAAACAGCGGATGACTTTAAGAAGCAGCAGTGGGACTCTGTTGGGAACATAGAAAACCTACTTATCAGTGAAGTTCACACTCTCAGTGCAATGTCTGAACCACTGTCCTCCTGAAGGTTCAAATGACATGAGTCCTAGCTATAATTAATTTCTCTGATTTATGGCTGAATGGCCCACTTCTTTTATATGAAACCCTGCAAAATGATTTGCTATTTCTCTGCAACAGAACTAATTTAAACACACTATCAAGTGGATATCCTGGAAAATTATCTGTTGAATTTTCTCAGAATGGAAGAACCTGTTTTTCAGGTGGAAGAAGGACTTCTGAAAAAAAGAAAAACACAACCAAACCCAGCTCTATAACTATACAATGAGGGGCAAAAAATCAACTATTGCTTTCCTAGAAAATTATCTTGGAAAATTTCCTCTAGGTAACAGCTCAGTGTTCAAAAGCAGATAAAAAGAGTAAGCAGAATGATAAGAATTACTATAGAATGAAGTAAATCAATGATTTTGAATCGAACATTTTGCCACTACAGATATGCACGTCACCTCACATTTGAATACAGCGTGCATTTCTGCCTGTCTCATCTCAAAGAACAGGAGGCTGTTGGGAACATCTGGAAGCTCTGCCAACAGGGAAGATGTTAACAGAGCTCTCCAGCCAGCGACCTTGGAGCTGCAGAGGGAGGAAAGAAACGCTCCTACCCAAGCCTTGAGAATTCACAGAAGAAGAGATAATTCACAAGACTTGTATACTAAATCACTAGCTTAGTTTAAAAGCCCTAATTGATTTAGGTTTGCAATTAGGTTGTAGTTATCTGTAAGAATTCCTTTGCTTTTCCTCCTGTCTAAGCACTGTGATATGTAACCACACACAGCCCCGCCTTCTTACCCAGCACAAATGTTATCTTGCTACACCTACTAATCCTATATATTGCAAAGCATGCTTTCCACAAAAGTTTTGCAGTTATTGCCCCCTAACTGGGAACGTGTGGATTACTGACCATCACAGGAGGCTGAAATGGTCCTGGCAGAGGACAGCTAAGAGTCAGAACAGTGCAAGCCTTTAAAATGGGGTGGTAGACTGGTCCAGTACAAGAGCTAAAACGAATTCACTGCTGTCACCAGGCAGCATGATGCAAACAAAAAGAACTCATTCCTCATGATCTTCCACTCCAGAGATCATTACCTCTGGGTTTTGGGCATAGAGAGGGGAATAAACTGCAGGAGAGAGTTCAAAACAGAGTGGAAAAACTACAGGCAAGATAAACATGGGTGCAGCTTCTCAATCAAGAATTTCTTAAACTATTAATGGTTGGAAGGTAGCCCAGGAAAATATTATCCTTCACTTGCTCTGTTGTTTGAGTGTTTTCCCTAAGCTTCTGGTAGAAGGGCTGCACCTGAGCCCCAGCAACCAAAGCGGGGCAGTGAGAGCTGAGGGGCTGCACTGGGGGCTGGCTCTGCTGGGGTTCCTGCCCCTCCACTGCACTCCGTGCTGGGCAAACTTCCTGACGCACTTCAAACAGAGAAAAAACGCCACTCACTTTTTAAGTGTTGAACCCCATTTACCTAAGAATTAGACTTAATCTTCTTGTATTCAGGGCACACATTTCTGCTCCACTGCCATCATCATACTGGTTACAGGAGCACTTTCTCACTTAATTTAGAAAGAGCACACTATGATAGTGGCTGATACGCTTCCTTTTATCACTTGTAGCCTATTATTATGGCCTTCTATAGTGTTGGTGGGGATGGCCTTTGAAACACATTCCCTTTCAGAAAATTGCCAGAACTCAGTGTGACAAAATTCAGGTCACAATATATGACATTTTTCATTGATCGTACATTTAATTAATAGCTAGTTCAATTGAAGAACAGCAAACACAGGTTGCTGGTTATTTTTTGTCCCTGTCCAAGGAATATATTTTGCTTTAATTACATTCTAAACTGGTGAAAACAGATCTGGTACTGAGATGATGGCTGCCTCAGCAAATCTCTTAACGTGCAATTACATTTATGTTGGCTTTCAGATCCCAGACACAGAAAAGCATTCTGACACTCCGAATTCATTATTAACCCTCTTTGTCTATTACTAGCAGCAACTGCCCTCTTGAAAGAAAGCCATCAAAATAGAATTTGAGAGATGTATGGTTCATTAAATACCTATTCTTATTAGAAATTTCCTTGAGTTTTTATGGTGCAGCAAACTTACTTTCAGCTGCCAAAATGCTTTCAGATTCTCCTGTTCTTAACAGCAGTGTCATCTAAGTTTTAACATGTGAAAATTGCTTTATATTTTTAATATTTTTTTTATATGCTCTATGCCACAATAATTCTTTTGGCATTTGGCACACCTTTTAAAAAGTACACAGAGTGTTTCCCTTTGGAAACAGAGTAAGCTGTGTGTTATTTGTACCTTGGCTTCACTTCTCTTCCTATGGAAGAGAAGTTCCTTTTCTCAGGAAAAGAGAACAGCTAACGAGATCCTGTACATCCTTCTTGCCACAGGAATGTGAAAGAAGGATGAGCAGGAGCCTCAGGCAGCTCCCTCCAGGCGCTGCTACAGTGCTGGAGGAGACAGCTCGGGCACAGAACTGCAAGGCTGAAAGAGAAACATCCTCACCAGAGGATGGTGGTGGAGATAGCTACAGTATCAGAGAGGCTGAGAATACTGTTCTAACTCTTCATATTTGATAGAGAAGTACAATACACAACATTCTTCAGCCTGTAGCATTTGTTGCCTCTTAAACAATATGCTATCCATCTGTCTTCAATGAAGAGTATAAAACAAGTGGAATTTATAGCAGGAGTCTCTGAATCACCCTCCAAACGATCTTTTTCTGCAGAACCTGTTGTTGAGTCCCCAGAAACTAGCTGGCAGATCTAGTTATCCAAAAGAGACTATCACAACTGGTGTGAAAACATCTCACTCTGCGTAGAGTGAGACCAGACTGCAAAGAGATTAGAATGGGAGTGTGGAGAGGGAATCGCAGGCAACTTTGGGGGAAAAGGTATTACAGTCAGTGACCTGAGAAAGGAAAATAAACTCTATTACTATAAAGAGCATGCTTGACAAATGACAAAATATGCCAGTTGTTAGTAAGAAATTAATATTTTCTCCTCTCACCTAAAGCTGTCTCAGAAATTTTACTCACTGAAAATCACTACGTGTTACTGAGTACCACTGTGCCTGGGATTAGCAGGGATAGAAAGGACTTGTTCCTTTAAAAGTTTTAACATTTTAAAGTTTAAAATGTGATCAAAGGCCTTTTATATGGACAATACGTACTAACCTGAGGGCAGATCACAGAAAGCATAGCTACCATTTTAATCAGATCTGGAAATAAAATATGGGAAGTTGCAAATTTTGCAAGATCAGGTGGATTTTACCACTTCAATAATTTGAATGAAATAAAGTATAAAGATCATATATTTCTCATCTGTGAACACAAATTAGCCTGGATACAACAGGAGAGATTGTCCAATACAGATTTGACATATGCAATTTTTAAACAGAGGAGAAATAGATGGAAGGTTACATACCTTTATGTCTGTAAATATGAAGATGATGAAATCTGGGGGTTTTATCATCAACATTACAAATGCCATCCATAGGTTATCAGCATTAATTCAAATATAAAAGCATGCTGCAGTTAGTGCCTAAAAGCACCAAGATCATTACAAAGACAGATGTTGGGCTGAGGGACATTTAATTAGATTAGCTAGCTACATTACTGAGTGAGTTACTATTTCTGCTTGATTTGACTAACAAATGGCTTCACAATGTTGTTAACCACTCCTTCTTTTGCAGGTTGCTTTTAGCAAATGCTGCATTCATTTGTAATCCTCCAGTGCACACACTGTTTAACTTCTAAGGCACTAGAACCTGGCCTCTAAAGAGGGTTTCTGGTGGCGATTGTGAAAAGTATGTGGAAAGATGTCTCCAAGAAATCAGGCTGTTATTCCATTTTGAGCAAAAATTAGAGAAAGCAGTTCTTTGTTAATGGTAAATTTTTGTGCAAGGGCTACTTTTAACAACTGTCTTCAGGAAAGGCAGAATCACAGAATCAGAGATGGTTGGTGATGGCAGACAATGGTGAATTCTAGCTAGACATTTCCACTTACTTTGCCTCTGTTTCCAAACTGTTTACTTACCTACCTACCTGCCTACTGATTTAGTTCAGACATGTGTGGGTATCATTTACAACATAGTGTTTGCACGTTGGGATAGACCAAAGATCCACCTGGTGCATAGTCCTGCCTTCTGCAGTGGGCAGTTGCACGTGAAGGGCATGTTGGAGAGTCATCCTTGCCTTGACATCCCACTGCTCCTGACAACCAACACCTTTCTGATGCTGTAGAAACCACTCCATTAGAAAGGAAGCTCAGTGTGGACCCCGAGAAACTTAGGCAGACAAAATTACAAGAATTTTTGAAGATGCTGCCTTGACACTTGAAGACTATGCTAAATAACATAGTTTGTGATAGTTACCTTTATTGACTCTCGTTTTCCAAAGAGGAAACACATCCAAAGGGAAACAATATGTGCAAAAAACGCCACTACTCAGTATCACAGAGCTCTGCCCACCTCCAGCACTGCTCTGGGTTTCAGGAAGCCTTTTCATCTCCATGCCAGGAAAGCAGATAAGGTTAATGGATGATGTATTTTCCTAAGCATGTTTTTCAGCTTGAGTATTGTGCGCTTTAAAATATGAAGCAGACGCTCTGAAGTCATATAAATAATAGGTTACCTGAGACCTTCGAAAAGGTGGCTGATGCCCTTGCTTTTGGCTGTATTTTCTTTACTATGTCAGATAGGAACAAGAAGAATAGCTCTGCAAACAGGTGATTAAACCAAAACAAAACAAAAGGAAAAGAAAAGAAAAAAGTATCTACCATTCCCCTCACCAAGGTGTTTCCACGAATACAAATGAAACTGATAGAAACTGCAAGTGGCGGGCAAGGATGACAAACCACTCAAGGAAGGCATCACAAAGGGTAATGCACAAATAATGCAGTTAACCCCACACATACTTTTGTAAATTTTCTACAGAAGCCACGCACTGTGCTGTCAGATGAAATCGAGGTTGGGTTTTGAATTTCCCTTTTGACATTTGCGGACTGTTAAGTACTACCAGAAAGTAATTATTGTTACGCAGCCTTGTTCTGAACTTCAGGCAGGGTCGTGCAGCATTTATTTCTATCAGGAATGCTAACCCCCATTTTGATATTTGAGCTTTAATTCTTGCTTTTACTGTTCCTCATGGCAGCTTTACTAGCAGCTCTCTAGGAGGGAAACTTTTAAGGCTTTTTTTAGTATTATGATTCAGTAACTTAATTCTGCGAGCAGAATCTTCAGGTATGGGTATCAACACATTTTTTTTCCCCAGATTCTCAAGTAAGCAGAAATCAGACAGAGAAGAAGTGTTGAAAACACAGCAGAGATTGAAGTCTGCTTCAAAAATACACCCTGACTCACCTTTCATCAATGCCAGCCCTGCTGCTTGCCTACATCCTCCCCTCCCAGTCTGCCATCAAACCAGTGCAAGTCCCCAGCCACAGGACCTTCAAAACCCACACATTCACATCCCTGGCCTAAGTCTCAGATCCTTCGAGGCAGATGAGAAAGGGTTTCTCCTCATTTATGCCTGGATTACACTACTGACCAGAAACTGTGATTGCATCTCACCATTCAACTCTATTTTAGCTGGCAATAATTCAAGTTACATTCCCTTAAAATGTAACTAAGGATTTGGCTCAGAATAGTTTTTATCATAACTGAACACTAATCCAATTTTATTTACAAGGCAAGAAGTGAATAACTTCATCTCACTATAGCAAAAGAAGACAGTTCCAGACTGAGATCTGATTCCATTTACATCAGAGTGCCCCGCAAATTCCTTAGGTGATAAAAGTGATGGAAAACAGAGAAGGAGTATGTCCCTGCTAGCACCACCTGTAACATTTAGTGAGAAACTTACAAATATATTAAGCTACAAATATATTAGCTATATTTACACTATATTATCTATAAGCAACAAAAGTTTTTATAGGTTAAATTGGAAAACCATTAATTATGTAGTGACTGGATGTGTTTTCAATCATGTTTAGTATAATTTAGAGTCCAACAGCACAATGGATGCTGTGCCAAGACCACGATATGCTACAATTCATATGAACTAAAGAAAGGTGGGAGGAGTTACACAGATACCATATGAAAACTCTGAACTCTGGAAATCTCAAAATCAACAACAATGATTTGCTTGAATGTGGAAATATGTAACAGAAGGAATAACTTTTCAGAGTAATCAACAAGAGAGAATCTTGGTAAGTGTCAGTCTAGTAACAGAAAAATTCATTTGCCTAAATGGAATATTTTCTTAAGTGAATGTCTGAACTGAGCATTATTACAGTGTTATTGTGGCTTTACTCCCTACTCTCTTTGGAAAAGTGGTAACTCATACCAAGAACCACTGGAAAGACTGCTTCAATAAATGATGGTAGTTCTGTTTAAATCTTTTGTGACACTAATGTGAACACATGTCCAGCAAAAGCACTGCTAAACCTTTAGGGAAAAGAGGTTTGCTGGATTCCAGGAATGTTTTCCATCCTTCCTGAGCCTCTGCTTTGCAGCCGATAGCTCTAACACGGAGATCACTGCCTGACCCCGCGGGGCTCCTCCATGCAGAGACAGCTGCACAGTGGGGATGGAGGTGCTGCCGGGACAAAAGAGACGTCCAGAAAGACCCTCCTGGCTCTCAAGCCAAAGTTGCCCAGTGCTGCCAGCTCTGCTTGCAGGACAGGCTGGAGATTACACCCACCAGTAAATGGAGCCTGGCCCATGAGGCAGGGCAGTCCGAGCCCCACACTTCAATGGGGAGCTGGCGTGGGTGTGCAGAGCACAGGCTGCACACAGCTGAAAGCAGCTGGCTCTTAGCTACACTAGTCCCATCACCTGTGTGTTCAAAACAGGCACACCATCATCAGGTTTTGCTAAATATTCCCATGTTAGAGGCTGTGCTATTGAGGATCAGTGCAAATAGGCAAACAAAGGCTCTCAAGCAGAGAGAAATAAACTGCACAAGTGAATGTGCTGACACCTCTAGCTTTGTATCAAGTAACCTCTAACGGATATGCTTTGCTTCAAATGGATACTTTTTCAGGAGTTTAACCCAATTGCTTGTGCTTACCATATGCTACTTCAGATCTAATTCTGCCTTCAGATACCAGAGTGTAATTCTCATGGAACAAAAAACCCAAACAAGCAAACAAAAAAAACCAAAAACCAACAAAGAAACAAACCAACAAAACCAACCAACCAACCAACCACAACAACAAAAAAAAACCCCAAAAATTACAACTAATTATGAAGAGAGAAAGTGGGCAGCATGAGGAAGTCCTGAGTTCAGCAAAGTTAACCAGGACAGAATGTCACTGAGCATGTCTCAACTTCCTTGTATTCACCTCCTGAGACAAGACCATCCTATTAGTTCTCAGTTATTCCTCTGTTCTTTATTGTATACGATTTTTTGCTGTTACTGCAATAGGCTGCTTGCTCTGCTTTCATCCTGCTCTCTCAGATCTGAATAATGTAACACTTCTTGTTACTGCTAACATCAAAATTCTTGCACACAGTTGAATATCAGTACAGAGTAAATTGGAAGGTATAACTGTTTTCATAAGAGTCACCTTTTTTCCCTGGAGGACTATAAATAAGGAAGCATATTAGCACTTCATTCAAAAAATACAAATGTAGTAACCTACATGTTTAATAGTTTTCACTGTTCTGAGGTTCTGTAGAGTGCAGGTGACCATCCAGTGATTTAACTCATATGGACAAACCCCATTGCTCATTTTCTCTTCTCTCTGTTTCAGCAGAGTTCTGTGGATATTAAAATTGTCATTATCTACCCACAGGCAGTTTCAAAATACCCCCAGGCATCTTGCTTAGCTACAGCTTGAGGCTTTGGAAGAAAGTAGTGCCACACAAAGCTTAAACCCCTATAATATGCATGTAGGGAAAAATCTGTCATTTTGTGGTATTTCAGCCAGTCAGACATGTGCTGGAGGTCTAAAGCTGCCACTCGTAAACCAGCCTGAATGTGCCCCTGCATTCCACACAGGGACTTGCAGCAGAAACACACTGCTTAAGGCAGTCCTGTCTAGGACAGCAGGCTGAAAGAGAAATGGGGCCTGGGCTGGAGCCGATGGCTCTTCCTAAGTACGAGTGATTATTGCATCATTTCAGGAGCTGCTAGCAAAGGCTTTACAGTCCTAGATGATAATACATGTATACATTGTGACTGAAAAAGGGCTCTTTTCTAAACTGGGAATTCTCAACAAATCTAAATATCAAGCAGGGTCTTTAGGGTAAGATGCAAGGGAGAGTCTGCACCTCGGATCACAGATCACTCCCAAGGAACACAGAGAATTGGAGCTGGGGAGTCTCAGAATGCTTGCACAATTGTTGGGAGAGAGGATAGGCTGTGTTACATATTCCCTGCACAATATGAAATTAAGGACATCAATTAAAAAGCAAACAAGCTACTCTTAACAAACTTAGGAAGATACACTGAGGTAAATGAAATCTTAATGGTATTGAACATCTGACACCAGATCAGAAGGGTAAAACTAATCTAATAATACAGAAAAATGTGAATTATTGAATTGCCATTATCCTTCACTATTTACACAGGAAACACAATCACTCATGCTAAAACAATAATGAAATATATTCTATTGAGTAATAGCCTCACTGATGTAAAGTAGCAGTTATCGTAGTGACCTTTCTAACTTTTTAGGATGAGGTAAATTCTATCCAAGAGCATCAAAAGAATTTGCTGAGAGGATTGTCAATTTGCATTCTAAACCACTTAAAAGCAAATTCTTGGAATAAAATCCATAGTTAAAAGGACAGTACTGTGGAATGCAGCAATGAAGAAGGCTAGACTTGTTTTATGTCAAAAAGGAAATATGAGTCCCATGTGTCTAACAGAAGACTGTAAGAAGAAATCTATACGTTTAAGCGTACAGGATTAGTGAGACCTTTACTTGTAGTCCTGTTCCTAGTTTTGTTTGCCACACTCAAAGTCTTGCCACGAGCAAGAAAGAACACATCTGACAAGTGGAGGTAAAATTCCTTGTCACTCCAGTTACTGTTTAACAGTATTAGAATTCAAATTGTCTAATTAATAGTGAAAAAAATGATATATAATAAAGTTAAGTTTGTAATCTAAAACTCCCTGCTACCTACCCCTCTTCCTGCTAATTTTGCTGATTATGATGATGATGCTAATTATCTATTCACGTTGTCAGGTGGACATTTCAGTTTTCCTTGAGGAGAAGAGGGGAAGGGGAGCTGTGGCAGGTGTTGGCCAGGAGCAGTGTGCTGTTTGTGCTGACAGGGCTCCATCAGCAGCACTGGGACCCCTCGGGTCTGCTTTTACACATTTCCCACTGCAGCCCTTCTGCTGTTCCCAGGCTGAGGGCTGAGAGCTGCTCAGCACCACCCAGAGCTGCAGGTCACCCTAAGGGACACTGCTGGTTTGTCACACGGCCTGTGGCCCTCACCAAGCTGAACTCCGTCCACCCACAAGTTCAAGCCAGGCAAATTCAGGACTGAAATAAGATACATACTTTTAACTGGCGAGAATATTAACCTTGAGGGAACAATTCTCTGAAGATTTAGAAGGCTTCCTATGTCTTGATTTAATTTCATGAAGATTGACTTAAAAAAAAAAAGAAAAAAGAAAATAAAAAGCTAAACATCATCTATGCTTATGAGAAGGTATCATTTATGAAGCATTCATGTACTAAAACTATTTATCTTCTGTAATGCAAGATGCTTCAGCTAAGTGGGTTTGCTGGACTGTTCTGACCATAATCTATGGCAATCTTTTGTTTGGTTCCCACAGAGTAATTTAATTTGCCTGTAATTCTAAAGAGATATGTCTTGGAAAATTTAGCACAACCAAAGTCCTCAATTAATAATATCCCCACTCAGGATTTCAGAGGTCCAGAAGAAAAGCCTTATAAACAGAGACAGAAGGGACTATAGCATGAATATTCTAGTGCACTGCTGGACAGCAAAGTGCTTGCTCAGATAATTAGCCATTCACAGTTCTCACAATCTGCAACAAAGAATAACTGTCCTAAAAGACAAAATGCTATGCACTATAAACTACTAATGGCAGGTAGATTACTTCTCACCTTATTAGAACTTTTTTTGTTTTATTGAAAGATCTCATGAATATCCCTGTGTATATCCCTAGGACAGATTTCCAGCATAGTTGTTTCCACTGTCTCATCAGTACATTCTAGTGGAAAGCATTTTACGTTACTTTATCAATTACACCACCACAGTTCAAAGGAATTAAAGGCCTGAAAAATCAGAACACGTGAGGAAAACAATGACCCGGAGTGTGACTCTGTACAATGACTGGAGTCTGTAGTGGCTGCACTATGTAATCAGTCTGTGATCATCTGTCTGCTGATCACACCACGGTAGAGATAAACCATGAAAATGAAGGTAAGCCAGCCCAAGTTGACATTTATATTTGAGTGCCTGTTTTATAATGTGATAGAGTGTCTGGGACCTTAGAGAAACTAGATGCATAGCCTAAATGTAATGGTTTCTGTATCTCTATTAACATCTTTTTTGTCCAGTATTTGTGGAACATCATGGCAAGAATCATGACAAATATGTATCATGGAAAAGTTCTGGCACATCACAATCTGGTATTTGAATTTTTGCCAGTCATTCTGGAGGCAAAAACAAGATATCTTTTTTAAAAGTTTACTTAATGGTGTTTCTGGCCATTACATTTGCTTGCTGACTAAAGGTCCTTCCTTCTAAAACTTTACTGACCCAAGCTGACTATTTGTCTGTAATTACCATAAAATTAAAATATTCAGAGCTCAGTCTTACAGGAGCTGAAAATAGATAGTGAATACTCTACAACCACTGATCATGTAACCAACCAGCTGTTAGGGGCACATTCAGCACCCCAGAGAGAAAAATCTGTAGCCCCTGCCACCAATCAACTACTCTGGAAGGAGGGAGGAGCTGATGTAAAGGATCCCCCCAGAAAAAAAAAAAAAAACCACAACAAAACAAAACAAAAAAAACAACCACAAAACAAAACAAAACAAAAAACAGAAACAAAGAAAAAAAAGGAAAGAAAAAAGAGTGATTTCTTCTCATCAAATATCAACACTGGAGCTCTAGCTACTGTCTGCTGTGACACAGCCACATGATTTGTCCCCATGCTCTGCCCAGTTAAATCCATGGTAGGAACAGCATGGACTTAGAGAGAAGGCTCTTTCAGAACTGCACCAAACAAGCAACTTTTTCACTCTTAAAAGCTTAGGAGTTGTGTAGAGGTCTGGCAGCAATATTTGGCTTTGGTATTTGTTTGAGGGGTTTTTCTCTTACTTAAAGAAACATAGCTATTGATCATATAGGATTCACTGGTGCTGAAAGACCTTTTTTCTTTTTTCTTTTTTTTTTTCTTTTTGCTATTTACAGTTTTGTACCTTCTGCCCCAAGGATTTAGCTTATGCTTAAGCCATTTAAACAGCTATGTGGCTTATATGCCTGCCCAGTTTAAAAATCTAATTTCTTATTTTTGAAGTCAATTTACTGTTCATCGTGTCCTGAGGTCTCTGTAGCTCCAACCCACTGTCACCTTCTCCAGCAAACCCACTAAACTCTGTAATAAAAGTAGCCATTCTGCCAAGACAAGATAAAGCACCGTTCCAGCACCTCAAACCTGTGGGAAAGCATTGCTTACTGTTTCCAATCCTTCCTTTTCAGGCTGCAAACACTGGGCTTTAGAAAGTCCTACACATTCCTCAACTAACTTTCTCCCTTCCCTTCCCAAACCTTCCCTTCCCAAACCTTCCTTTCCCTTTCCCCCTTCCTCTCACATTTTAGGGTAATAAATCACCTATTTCACCAGAGTCACAGGCTTTTTTAAAAGGATATCACATTACAGTGATTAGCAATTACTGTGTTTCCCTTTACTGCTTGTGCTTCGGTAGAATGAAATAAATGAGCCCACAGGTGTACATCTGTTAGGTTTAAATAATACATGACAGTGACTGGTAGGATTCAAAAAGGAGAAGGCATATTTTCCAAGGACAAAATTCTGTGTGTTCAAACGTATTTCTAACATCAAACAGTAGCATTATGCACTTAAACCAGGAACTTTACTTCTTTCAAAACACAATTATACTGTTCAAAGAAAACTACTGTATACTTTTATGAGATGATATAACACAGCTATACTTTGCAGAGCACATTTCATACAAACTGCACTATGAAATGTACCGCTGAGATAAATAATAGTTACACAGTCAAATAAGAAACAATAGTAGAGAGAGAAAAACATTAAGTTGTGAGAAATGGAGAAGAATATATTCTACAAAATTTGAAAAGAAGATAGTCAATAAGACAGATATAAAGGCATTTCTAGGAGACAAGAACAATGAATAAAGGCTTTCAGAGCAGCTAAAGTAAGACTGCATAAATAAGATGTACAAGGTTGCTACTATATAATAAGCAGATGAAGGAGAGTGAGTTACAGTCAAAGAGTAATAGTCATCATTTATTTTCTTCAATTTTCTGACTAATTGTCATATGGCCAGTGAAACATTAAACACCTGAAACACGCTGACAGCCAACAGTGTAATACTAAGTACGAAAAACTGGGATGACAAGTCCAAATAAATGCTGTCAATAGTAAACATACAAAAAATAGAACAAAGGAGTTATTTGACTTAACATTGGAGTATTCAGCCTCTGATGCTATGGCTGATCTTGAGTGAGAATAAGAAGGTACCAGAGAAAAGTGAGTGTGCTGAAAGACTTTTGTTACTGTCTGTGGAGGTCCTGAATCAAAGAATCAGTAAATTATACAATGAACAGCGTTGGATCTGAGAAAGAAGTAATTTTGTTTATTGAGCTAATGACTCTGAGAAGGGCAGTTTGTGTAACAGCACCGAGTCAGTGCCTTGCTGGAGCCTCTGGAGCAGCTGCAGAGAGACAGTGAGACAGAATGGAGGTGCACGGACTGCAAAGCCAGCAGAAATTGTGCCACTGAAGTGGCCTATCAACCCTTTGGATATGAAAGAGAAACAGAGCACATACAGTCTTTCATGTGGAAGTGAAAAGAAACATTACAGGAGCTGGATTTCCTCTTTCCCCCAGAATTCTCTGCAGACTGGTATGCTTCTTGTACTAGAAAACTGAAAAGACAGATAAAAATAATAGCTACCTTCACTAAAACTGACAGTGAATTTCCAGCTTTCTTTGGCAGAATAGGAAGTTAATAGATAAGGTGTATCAAAGACTGTCCTTTTGCTTCTGCACAAATGGACTAGTACCATTAGCTTTAAAATGACAACTTTTCGACCTCATAGGCGTTAGGAGTTTGATCTGAAAGGAATTCAGCATTTAACAGAAATCAAGGAGGATGGGTCAGTAACATCCCCACATAGGGAGCAAATATTTTAAGTGAAAAATTAGCCCTTAAAAACTGGGAGGCTGAGTGAAATGAGCCCTGAGAGTTAGACAGCATTGTTGTTTGACTCATATCACATATGAATTGATCCCTACTTATTTAGGACTAATTTCTCTTGTTTGTTTGTTTTTTAACTGTCTGAAATGAACAAAGTAAAAAAACATTTGCATGATATTTCTACAAGGAATAAACCTTCCCTTTAGATGAAAACTTTCCATATAATGCATTGGAACGCTATTTAGTGATTTAAACTTTGATAACCAAGCTATATTATATTTCATATAATGCACCAGTTCTGCTCAAAAACACTTCCCTTGCAATTACAGTACAGTAAGCAAAGTAAGTTAATCTACCAGTAACAGTTGAGTCAATATTTCTGAAAAGCATTTCACAATATTACCTTAGGAAAGACCATGTAAATCTGTTAGAGAATAAGGACGGACTGATATAAATAAACCAAATAAATCCTTCTACAAACTTGTTTGAGTCAATCTTTGAACAATTGTCTACAAAAGCTAACACTGATTGTATGAAATCCATGCAGTATCATGTGCATTAATCACAACAATCGCAATGTTGTGACATGAAAAATTGTAACAAGGACCAATGACAGATAGTCCCCTAGATTAAAAAAATTCTGATTGATGGAGTGACAATTATGTGCCCCAACAGAAAGCTGAATCAAATTAACTGCTGCCCCCTCCCAAGTCTGTCTTAACATGAAACGTATCACAATGACAGAATAATAGAAATGTTATCAGCCAAATGCATGGCAACAGAGAAATGCCACAAATGTACAAGCAACAAGCATCTTTTCAAGAAATGAGGAGCAGATTTTTTTTCAAGGCACAAAAACTTATCTCCATAGGTCTGAAGTCCAGAATAACAGAGAAAATGTCTCCTTTTGTTTTATCACGTCAGTTCAGTTTAAATTCTTGATCTAAGGGCCCTTGCAGGCAGTTATAAAGGCTTGCAAATCCTAGGCATAATTACAAACGCATGTTTGCCATGTCTATGCACTTACTTATAATAGTGGATTAAAATATCTTCTTTTCCCCCTCTTACCCAGGAAAAATATTACATTAATTGGCACTGGTACACTGAGTTTCTTATTAACCAGCACTGTTTCTAATAAGCAAAATGTATAAATTGAATGAGTGTTCCACTGAAAGAAACACCAAAATGACTGCCAATGTCAAATGCGTAGGCATCACATGCCTGGTTTCTCTAGGAGTCAGAATGCAGGCAGTGTGGTAGTTGGGCTCTCTCCCTTGCCCTAAACCTGACAACAAACCACCCACACAGGCTGCTTTGGCTCACTTTCTGCTTTGGTTACTTTACACAATTTTATTTCTTTAATAGATATGCTGAATTCCCTAACATTGGTGTGCAGTTGTGTAGGGTGCCTGCACTAAACAATGCAAGCCCAATTTACAGGGGGTGGGCAGGACCCGGCCCGAAAGATCCTCCTGCAGGGTTTACATTTCCCTGAGAGGATAATTAGGCAACTGACACAGAACAACCACTGCGGCAACCAACAGAGAACTGGCAGGTGTCACTCCTGTGGCAGTCCCCGAGAGGGGAAGGGGAGCCGAGGAGCCTGGCAGGTTGCGGTGCTGCTGCAGCTGCCAGGCTGGGCAGTGCCCACCCTACCTGCCCCAGCCCGGGTGTGGCTCAACAGCACCCACCACGCCTGCACCCCCAGCCAAACTACTCAGCACACACGAGGAACTTCACAGGGCTAAACACAAACCGCTTGGGCTTCGCTGGGGAGCTTCTCATCCTTATGGCTCTTGTTTTTAGCCCTCACTGCAGACATGGTTTTATATGGCTTTATTGGTGAGAAAATGTCTGAATTTCTTAGCCTCTCAGAATAGTATAATGGGCCACTTTCCTGGTTCTTCAGAATGTTATCCTAAATGACAATTTTAGAACTCTAATGCAACAGCTCAAACCACAGCCCAACAGTCACAGAATGGAATTATAGAACAGCTTGGGCCGGAATAAGCATGTCTTCACTTTTTGTTTCCATTACTGTTTTATAAGTATGTTCCACAGAATGTAATCTTATTCATCAAAATTGAGAGTTTTATTTAACAGAAATTGCAAGAACTAAGTGCCAGAGAAAATTTTGTTTCAAACAATCAAGCATAGGACTGATTTTAAAAATTCTGTTTCTGGGGGAAAAATGTCATAGTTATGACCTTTTTTTGTGATGTTCTTCACAGCTAAAAACTCTTAGAAATTGCAACTATAAAATACATTTATTCTACAGTTATAAATGAAGCAATGTTCCATTAAACATTCCTCTAAATTAGCAGGTCTTGAAAAATAATTTTTTAGTTTCTTTCTTTCGGGATCACTCAGGTAATGCTCCTCCTTGTGTTATTTTTAATCTCTTTTGTATTATACTAGGAAAAATAGAACACATTTATTGCACAGATTAAGTATTTTCCTTCTGGTGAAACTCAATCCTATTCATACCTCTCCTTATCTAAATCTCTATTCAATATTCTTTTCCCTTCTGTACCCTCCTTTTAAAAGCAGCTAATACAATCTAATCTGCTGGTGACATTTACTGGGAATGAAGGGGGACCTGTTTACTGAAACCTTGTATTAGTTAGTTCATTCAAACCATCCTTCTAGGAAGACAGCAAGGATTGAGCAAGTGCCATCTGACATATATTCCTCCAAGGAGTCTTATTCTTTCTAATTTCTCAGTAGAAATCTGGTTAGGTTATAACTCAGTTTCTGGTCAGGAATTGCCACCTGCCTTTGGTTTGATGCACAGCAGACATCTGCAGACTCACAAATACTAAAGTGCCTCATTATAAACTCTTTGTGCATCAGCTTTAAATCTGTTCAACTTAATGTAGAAAGGAAGGTTGTTTTAACTGGACCACAAGTTTGATGTGAAATTGGAGAGGCAGAATTCAAACCTGTGGGCAGCCTCAACGGTTGTGTATAACCTTGGCCAACCACCACGTGGCCCCAGAACTACCTGTGTGCCTACACTAAAGGGATACAGAAAGACACCATCTGGCTGCTTCACCACAGAAAGTCTCCAGAGGAGCAATGGGGAAAATTGTACCTCTCTTCACTGTCTCAGTGTGCTGGCAAAGCCCTCTGGATCCACCCACCAGTCGTACCATGCACAGTAGTGTTTATGCATTCCGCTGGTGCACAAAATAAGTGAGCATAGCTGGGAGCCAGGATTGTGTCTGAGGTTCCCCCTCATTACTACACACAGGGATATTCTCATCTAGGCATTTCTAGGCCATAAAGCTCTGCCTACACTCATTGCAATGCCTTGCTCAGCATCCTGCCTGTGGTTAGTCCCACTCTCCCAGGCACACATCTCCTTACTCATGCTACACACAATTCTAGTACCTCCCTCGTGATTCCATCCTATTCCCACAGGCAGAGCCACAAATGCTGGCCAGCATTTCCACCTGGAAATACTGTAAATTAGAGTCCAGGCCATAGTCCTTCTCTAGCTGCATTTGCTTTAAAGGAAGATCTCATGATAAACACAACAGAAATACCAGAGTACTCAGACATTTTAATATTGTTGGCTAGAGAAAAGCATAAACCAAAAGATGAACCTGTTCTGTTTAATGTGCAAGTAATGGAAATGGATTTGATAATATTTATTTTTAGGTGTTACTGTATTGTTCCGTAAAAGATCTGTGAACGAGTATCTGGGAGAAACATGATACTGAACATGAAATAAAGCCTTTGTGAATGGAGAGCCAGTCATATTTTGAAAGAGTCAAATCACTAGCAAACACTCACAACCAGCAGAAATTCTGAAATTAGAGCTCCTATGTGTGAGAAGAAAGCTGGAGAGATACAGAGAGAGCATTAAGCCTAAAGCATATATCTAGGCATTATTACTATTACTTTTCAGTGGCTGCATAGTTACAACTATATTTTTTTTTTCAAGAGCACCCTATAACTACTCGAAGACCACTTCTGGTCTATTAGACTTATAATTCTATTTCTTTAGAATCTCGTCAGTATGAATATTCTGCATGAGTTCAATACGCTCATTTTAAAATTACACTGAATCTTGGGAAAAAAAAAAGAAAATGCAAATCCAGCAGGAACTCTACAGCAAGGCAATTTTGCTAAAAGTCAAGCTCCATCCACAAATAGCTAACCATGCTTATTTGCAGCAGCGTTTCATGCAAGACAAACTACTTATTCTGGAGAATTTATTGCTTGTCCGTATGAGCGAGAGGTGGACCCCACATTTTGGTAAGTCAAGCCTTTGCTCAGAACTATTCCTACAGAAGGGTATTGCCAGATTATGAAACGGTTATTTCATTGTTTTAACTACCCCTCTTTGTAGCATATCCAGAAGCAATTGCAGAAATCCATCAGGCCTGGCTGTCCTCCAGAGGCAAACACTTCTAATGAGCAGGTTACATCTACTCACAGCTTGACACCTGATTACAAATTCAGAGCTGCAGTCACAGAACTGGCCATAATCACAATTGTACTGTGCACAAAGAAAATGCCTACAAGAGTTTGGTTTCCAGTATCTGGAAAATACTTAAGGCATATGTCATAATTACTTACTACAGCATTATGTCATACCTATCGAGTATTAGCATGCCTACTAGTTATAGATGTAATCAAAACAGATCCTGACAGTCTATTTTACTTGGATCACAATTATCCATTTTCTTTTAATAGGGAAAAATAGTAGAAGTATTCATATTCCTATCTGAGAGAGTCCTTTTTAATAAACATAAATGCAAGTGAGAGTATGATGCAATTTTAGTTCTATTTAAAGGCTAGTATTAATACAAAGTACTGAAACTTCTTTGCATTGGTTAAATTTTGTGTAAACTTTAAAGTTGAGACAACAATCTGGTTTTGTTTATCTTTGAAAATGATCACACAGTGACAGCTTCACTAAGAATAGCAGCAGTGTTCATTCAAGACAAGATACCTTAATCACATAAAAATAAGCAATCTGCACATATAATATGCTATCTTTATCAGTTATGAGGTGATGAGAAGCACCAAGTGATGAACAACGTGAGAGTCACCAAAGCAGTCTGACTGCAGAGCTCAGTGAAGTAGCCAGGGAGGGAGTTCCAACAGTGTGATGATGGGATCAGGTCAATATTTAGTGTCTAGTCCTGTGAGAGTATAAATTTCATGTCCAAGATGGAGTTTTGTGGATGTTTGCTCAGTGCTCTCATATTCTCCACAGGAAAATGAGAATAAAATAATAATTACATATGAATATAATACAAGATGCACATTCAGTCAAGTCCCCCGAGTAAACTGATGCATGTGAGAAAAAACAAGAAATTCATTTCCACACAAAGATTTTGCTCATGACTTTCACAAATTATAAATTACCCCATTTGATTCAGCTGTTGCTATATCAGTCATGTTGTAGCAGACAGCAAAAAAAGCAGAGGTTTTGCCAAAAGAGCTTGTAATGCTATTTAAATAATATTTTTAAAGTCTGCCATTATGATCAACTATTCTTCCAATCCTTTTCCTGCTAACCCTTAGTTAGCTCTTGAGGATACTGCTGGAATTGCTGCTGATGTTATTCAGACATGAAGAAACTTCCACAGTTTTTTTAATTAATTAAAAAGATGAAGAACCAAAATCTTCTAGCACCCATTTGGCAATTAGTTTGTAAAATGCAATGTGATGAGTGCAGCACGCACAGGGTTTTGATGCCAGCTCAGTGTGGGCTGGGTGGCTCAGCAGGCAGGGAGGGCAGACAGGGATTCCTTTGCCAGGAGGGCCCTCTGTTCAGAGGACTTTCAAGAAACAGACACTTCTCAAGTGGCAAGGATTTCACTTACAGGAAATTTGGAAGCTAAAACCTCTGGTTTGATTTACACCTGAAAACAAATGTGTAGGCCCTGCACCTTAAGAGCATGTTTTTCTCTTTGAAAAGGACCTCACAAAACAAATGGATGCAGAAATAGCATGTCCTGAAATAATTCACTTACAGCTGCAACAATTGCAGCCCTCTGCCCTGGGGATCACAGTATGGGAAGGCAATCCTGTCAATTTGGCACCACATTTAAAAAGGATGCTAAGGCACCTGAATGCATCCCAGGAAGTGCAGCAAACTATAGGAGATAGCCAGAGAGAGCCAGGGCACGAGTGGTGCCATGGAGGTGCCAGGGCAGGGGGCAAGAGCCTGACAAGGGGCTGTGCTCAGTGTCACAGAGGATGAGAAGCAACCCCTGGCCCACCCTCAAAGCCTAGAAAGCTTCCTCCCCCCAGCTGTGGGGCACGAGGGCGGCAGACACCTGGCCAAAGTGGCCCAGAGGAGGTGAGGGGGCCGTGTCCTGTGCTGCAGAGGAGGGGGAAGTGCTGCAGGGCATGAGGGCCCATCCTGTGGGGCACCAACAGCAGGCAGCACCTGGCCAAAGGGGCCCAGAGGGGCCATCACCATCACACGCCCCATGCTGCAGAGAAGGGCAAAAACCCCTGGAGGGCAGTGCCAGCTTGCCCTGGTGGACAATTCCTGCCTGACCCCACCGATGGTAATCAGCTATTCCCTAAGCCTCCTCACTCCACAAGCTGGTCTCACCTCCCAGGAGATGCCTGAGCCCAACTCTCCCCTACCTGGAGCCCTCTCAGAGACTTCCACGAGTGACCAAAGCCCTCAGCCAGACCCACGTCGGGAGCAAGAATCCTTCCTGCACCTGGCAGGGCACAGCACAGTGTGTGCACTGGGCTCTCCTGCAGCACCTCTGCCTCTCTCTTACACTGCTGCCCCTGGCTCCGAGCAGGGACGAGGACAGTGAGCTCTGCAGTGCTCCTCAGTGCTTTACATACTCTTCCTCTTCCAAAATACACCTAAATGTGTACTGACTTAGCGTTTGTTTTAGCAAGAGCAAGTATTTATCATTAGCAAACAATCCACTTTCTCTACAAAATTACTTTGGTAATTTAATAATAATAAAAAAAGGTATTAATATTTCTTAGAGTTACAAGGAAAGATTTTTTCTTCCCTCTCTCTGCAGAGCTTACGTAGGAAAAAATATGAGACAAAGAACAGCTGAGGATTTTCAGAGATTTCAAAATGTTCAGGAATCCAGCTACAAGATGATATATAACCCGCAGAGTAACTTGAAGGAGTCTCATAAGAATGTTATTGACTATTGCCACCTGTGTAATACAAGTCAGAGTGAAAAAAAACCATGATAAAGGCATGAGCATAAAATTGCATTCAAACCAACTGCATCTCAAACTATTCCAACTTGCTCAAACAGTTGCTGATTACGCTATGGAGTTATTTAATAGTTTGGGTCACTAGTCCTGCTGTTCCACACAGGGAACCTCTCGTGCTTTCTCCCTCTGTCCATGCAGTCCTACTGCGTTCCTTGGTGCTGCTTTTGCATGTTTTGTGGTGGAAGCTCCTGTGAGACAATCAGCATCTTTTTCTCTCCTTGTGTTGCTGCCTCCTGACTAAGGACAGCTGGAAGGTCCAGCCAATATCTTAGTGATACCAAAGTGCTGCATAAACTCCATTAGGTTTTGCAAGTTATCCAATTTTTTCCAGCTGCGTGCAAGGAACAAAGTTTGTTTACACATGGAAAACCCAATTCATTCAATTTTTAATGCTTCTCGCACCTACTTTCTCCTGATTTTCACAGTGTTCCCCCTGCTCCTTACTTTTTTAATGTCAGAGTCCTAAAGTCTGTGTAAAGAGCCAGGAAGGAAGAGCTTTAATACTATTTGCAATTACGCTTGCTAATGCCAAAGGCATTTTATCTTGCTACCAGATACTTTGTGGCCATTTTTATGTACCAATATACTTGCTGGGGTTTGTTATTTAGATACATTATTTCAAATTTTGATTGGAAATCACATAGTTTACAGAATGTGGCTGGCTGGGATTAAAGTGGAATGCTGGCACCCTTTCACACAGAGTGTAACCCCACAGCAGGTAAGCAATAATCATCCAGAAATGTTCTGCCACACTTATCTGATTAATTCTTTACCATGAAATTATTATCAAAAATCAGCATCTAATTCATCTCACTGTGTTCCAGAGGGAATCACGCAGTTTACACATTCACAGAACACCAGAAATATAAACATTTTTCATTTTTTTCCACCATTTCTGTTACATCACCTGTTATGGCACACAGAGATTTTCATTAAAATTGGCTTATGTGCTGCATGGTCTTCAATGACAGATTTGACATTATATTTTGAGATTGTTTTAGTATCTCTTCATTGTGATTTTGTGATTAAAATACATAATTTTAGCCACTACAAAGTCAGGCAAGCTTTAGAATTCTCCAGGACTGCGGGGATAAATTGGCTGTGAGAAATATTTCCTGTTCTATGTCCTGTACTAAAACCCTAAATTACAACAGGACCATCTGGCCGGTAACAACAAGTTGGAGTGTTAATGCTGAGGAAAGGAGGTGTACAGGGACCTGTGCTGTCACGGGCAGTACAGCATGTTGGTCACTGTGACAACAGTGAGACTTCCTTTGTTAGTATGATCAAAGGTAATTAAGGGACAGAAACAGGGATGATTATTTCTTTCTCAGTAGCACTTTAACTGCCTGTCATTACTACTTACATGTCGTATGTATATATACTACAGATATAAAGAAAATGTCCCTTAGGCTTGGTGCTCCTTTGTAATAGGATCTCAGCTTGTAGTCTTTGCAACAGCAAAATGCTCATGTGAGGAGGGGAAGACTGAAAATAAAAAGGCATTGGCTCAACACTTGCATCTTCCAAGTACAAGCGTCATACACAACGTGACTGTTCTTCACACATCTTAAGAAACTACAGAAATGAAATGCAGAAACCTTTTCAATACAGAACCTGGGACTCTGGAGGCAGTGACCTCCAGGCAGGTGCAACAGGAGAGCTCAACAAACCCTAAGGACCTTTTGTTATGTCCTTACAGAGAAAACTCCCCTCCTTACTGAGCGCTCTGGCTAATGATGAAAAATGCCACTGTTTACAACCTCACCTTTTGTCCCCTGAACCAAATGGCAGAGTCTGCAGCAAGAATAATTCAATGTGACAACTTATCTCTTTGCCCAGTGGGGTCTTCACTGGAGTGTGGCTATGAAAGCAATTTCCATGTTGATGATGACTGAAGCCTTTGGGATTCAGACCCAAACTAGATTAGAAAAAGCAGGAGGATCCCACTATAACATGCCACAAGTATCTTCCCATTTCAAAGGCAGAGAAATTGAGATGATATATAGCACACATGGTGCTTGGATTCTTTAAAAGAAAGCCACAGAAAAAGTGTTTTAGATATAGTGGCATATTGTAACAGAGGTGCTTGTAAACTCTTACTTGCAGATGTTAATAAGAGAGCAGTGAAAATCCAGGCAGATCTAAAGCTTAGCATTGTTACGTCTCAGCCCAAGGGTTTGTTTTGAAGTGCAAACTACAGAGAGTAAACTTGGTCATGGGAAAACAACAAACTTGATTACATCTCAATCATCAAAAAACACAAAGCCAGCCCTAAGAAAATTCTTTGGATGCTATTCTAATCTCCTATCATTACACAAGTGTTACTCTGCTTGCAACACAATCTTCCTGTGCCTAAAAAGCATAAATATAAGACAGAGCTTTCATTTATACGAGGATGGTGCCAGTGTCTGGGGTGGCAGAAGAGAGAAACAGAGTAAGAATACATTTTTTCATATAAAGAAAACATACATGCATAACCATATACAGAACACTGCTATTTATGCCAAAATATATTATTAATGCAGACTCTATATATATACAATAACTTTAATACAAAATACACAAAATATATATAAAGCATAATAATATTTTCACATAATAAAAGGCCACTATATATAACCTTTTTATATGGCATTATAACATATGAAATTGAATGTATATGATGTGTTATAGAAAGAAATAGCTTCTAAATAGTAACTTCTATATGAAGTTAACTTTCAAAGTAAGATGTTTGACATACAGGAAGTCTCACGTCTTATTTTTCATAAATGTAGTATAAAGCTTTGATTCGAATTAACTTACATTGTAACTTACCTTTAATTACATTGTAATACATTGCAAAAGCTTAATTCTGATTAAACTCTCCATAATAATGGAATTATTTCTAACAGAAACTCAGATAAGTGGGATCAATCATTGGGATCAATACAAACTGTTACATAAGCTTAGATTTATCCACTGGAGGAAAACCAAAGATTTAATTAGCTGTATCTTCACGTCCTTTCTTTAAAGTTAGTTCACATTCCCAAAAATAAATACTCAAAATAAACGCAAGCAATTCAAACTCCCAGATACCAACCACAGAGGCTCTCTCTGGTTTCAGGTGTATGTGAGGGGACAGCACAAAGGTGATGCCCACGGCAGCAGCTTATCCCTTCTCACTGTGACTCCAGCCCGGGACAGGTGCAGGAGGAGCAGCAGTGCAGAGCAGCCTGAGGTGCCAGAGCCCCTCATGGGGACACTGCAAAGCATGCCCTGTGACACTGTCCCTGCTCACCCGCTGTGCTGGCCCTGTCTGGGCTGCAGTTCCAGGCTCATCTCCCTCCCAGCAGCGCAGGGTGCTCTGTTCCCAGCTGTGGCTCACACCACATGGGGAACAGCCCGGTGCTCTGGCAGGGCTCGCACAGCTCCCCTCCCTTCCCCACCACGGGGGCACAGCTGGCCCCAGGAAATCCCAGGCTGCACAGCATCACGCCCTGCAATAACAACTCAGGGCGTGGAGAAGGAAAGGGAGATGTTGGGTTACAGGGTTTCCCTGCCCAAATTAGCCATGCTGAGGCCCTGCTTCCCAGGGAGCAGCCAAACATCCGCCTGCCAGTGCAAAGTAGTGAAGGAATTCCAGAAGGCACTGAAGTCAGGAAGCACAATTTCTATTTGCACAAATTCTCCATAACAGTCTAAGGAACAGACAACATTTGTCAAGAGTTTCCTCTATTCAAGGCAGCCATATTATCAACCTGTAGGCTGACTCTGCCCATCCTCTCCATCACCTAAGCATAGTTCCCCCTGCTAAAAAGGTAGGCCCACCTTGACATGACCACTGGCAGGGTCAGGCCATCTTTTCCTTCTCACTGCATATTTTCAGAACACACAGGACGTGTCAGAGTGCCCGAGTGCGGTGATCTCTTACCTGTCAATAATGGCACACATGTCGATGGTGACATTGGCGAAGCTGCCCAGCTGGCCTTGCTCCACTGCGTGCAAATCCACCAGCTGGTCATCCACGTGGATGGACTGCATGCAGCCTTGGAAGGAGTGCTGAAAGAGCGAGTGATCCGAGTCGTTCACCTGCACAGGAAACCCTGGGGAGCAGCAAAAGAGAGAGCATTATTAACTTCGTGCACTATGACTGCAACCAGGAGTTTTTCAAAGGGAAGCAAAAACATATTTTCTACATGAGGGAAGAAAAAGGCAATGTAGTAATGAAATATTACACACTTATTACTTTACACTGAAATGTTATTAAGTAATTGGCAACTACATGAAAGAATACATATATTTATACATTTGTACATATTTATATAGTACAGCTGAAGATTCCTTTATTGTTGTCTAAAGGACGGAAGTCTTCTGCTACCCTTCTCCTCCCCTAGTCCTCTACTGCTGATTCTCATTCCACCTCTCTCATAAAAATATTAAGGGAAAAATATTTATCTCCTTGCTATATTTTAGGAATCACATTCCAATTTCTCTGATTTTTCAGAATAAAAATGTATTCCATGTACACCATGAAGTGACTTTCCAATTCAGTTTTCTCTAGAACTAGGCTTTCTCATTTTGTCCCTTTGTCTTTTTGCTCACGGGCCATAAACACTGGTGCTGGAAACTTTCTGTACACTTGAAAATAGCCCCAAAGTCTAATATCCTGGAGCACTTCTGAGGAACCTGAGGGCATTCTGTAGAATTTTCAGTTTTACTCTGAATACCTTCATTTTCTTGTCTGTTTGAAGGTGTTTTATAAGAGATGAGAATGAATTAGTGTCTCACCTAGGCTAAAAGGCAGAGAGACAGAGTATGTTTGTATGCAGTCATTTAACCGAATGCCCTTCAGAAGTGAATATGTCAATTTACTTGAGAAAAATGTCCTTGACAAGACAGTGGAGAGCCTCATTCACTACTTATAAATCTTTAGCAATGAACTGCCTGAAAAACTTCAAGAAAATCATTTAGACAGAATCCATTTAAGAGGTCCATGAGAGCAGGAAGGAAGAGAAAGGGACTAACAACAGTTTATTGGTAAAGAAGGTAAAAGTCGGAAAATGAATAATGGTTTAGCAGATTTCAGCCAGGCAGATGAGCAGCCATGCAGTACTTGTCTGTCAGGGGTAAAAAAAAATCACACCCATTTGTTTTGGGAGCTAAAACAGACTATGCAGCTCCCATTACCTCTCCCACTTTCCTGTCCAATCTCCAGTGCCTTCCTGCCTTCTACAGCAGCATTTGTGGAGACAGGGGAAGAACAGATTATCAAACTGGTACTCTTTGAACACCAGCAGGGAAAAAGGGAATGAACATAATTTCAGATTCTGTTCCTGAACACAGTTTATCACACGCCACACAAAGAGGTGAATTGGCTAAAAGAGAGGGCAGTAAGTGGAGGACAGCAAGAGCCAGCTGTGACTTGAGGACAGATGATGCCTAACCTGGCACCTATTACTAAAAAAAACCCAAGTTAAACATAAGTTTTTCCCATATCAATTCACATTTTAACTGAAAGGCCTTGCCAGAGCATTCAGATAATCAGTACTGCTTTTAAAAGTTTTCTGAAACAATCTTGCCCATCATCTAAATTTACTGCTGGTAGCTCCTAAATTTCCCCGGCTCACTTCAGTAGGCACTTCTTTCAGAGTTCACTGGTGGTGGCACAGAATTAATCAGGGATGCTGTAGCAATTAAGCTGTGAAAATGCTAAAAGTTAGCTCTGACAGGTAATTCAAGAAGTTGGGCAAAGGCTTGCCTTAAGGTCATCTCACCTTTGGAGTAAAATTGTGACACTATTGCAGGGAGATATAAACTGCTGTGAGAAAGATGAATAACCCCCTCACGCTAATACACATCTGCTGTAAAAAGGAAAAGCTCCCAGGGATGCCCCAAACTAGTGTGTAATAACTTCCTCAGAACAACTGCCACCCTCCCTCCAAAAAAAAAAAAATAAATTCTGGGGGGGGGCTGTGAGAATTGTTCTTTTGGACTGGGAGAAAAATGAGGCTTAGGGATATGATTTATATTGTCTTCCCAGCATGTACACTGGCTAGTAGCTATGTGATGTTAAAAGGACAGGGCTTTCAGAAATCTGCCTCCCAATTTTTTAATGTTCTTTCCAGTGACTGATTAAACTGTTTCACATGAGGCTTTACAGACAACAGTACAGAGAGACAAAAGTGCAAGTTCATTCTCTGTTGTTTGGGGGATGCAAGCACAGTATTTGCATGTTCTTAATAGGTGCTTTCTTTAATTATATTTAAACAGTTCACTCTTTCAGTATAAACAGTTCTTTAAACTGTCACTGAAACTACCCTATAAGTTCTGCCAAACAAGAATCCTCAAAGGGACACCAAGAACATGGTCACTTAGACCTTCAGTGCCTTAGCAGAGCTGTGCAGGAAACCTGTGTATCACCTTCCAGTTCAGAGCACTTCCACAATTCCTTTGTTTTAAATATTAAATTCAGGGTTATCAGCATTGGGGTAAGCTCTTAGGAACATTCATATAAAACCAGGAAAGCCAAGGATACGATACGGATATATCTGAATAAAGATTATCCACCATCCTTCAAACTGAAAAATAAGACCAAAACTGAGAGCGACAATTCAGTATGGGCATGAACTAGACATCAAAGTTACAAATATATGAATAGATTTAACAATGTGTTTAAACAAATTGCTACTAACTTTTGATACCACTCGAGAACTGAGCAGCGAGGTGTTTCAGCCTGTGAGCCTGAGCTCGGCTGTACCTGGAGGATCAGTTCCTGACACACACTGTGTCAGTGCACAGTTGGTATTGCTCTCTGGGACACGCTCTGTGCTTTACCCTGGCTGAACCTGCAGACAGGAAGGTGGCAGCAGGATCTCTGCTCTGGAGGAGCCCCCAGGGCCCTGCACTCCCTGGCTAGAGCAGGAGGGAGCCGTGGGGTGGGCTGGCAGCTGCTCCTAAGTACCTGCATCAATCAGGGTCTGCTCTATTACCCAGGACAGTGGTGTGAGCTCAGCTTGGGGGTCTGAATTCTCCCATATCTGCCAATGGAAGAAGCCTATCATTTGTTCATTCACGTGCCTGTTTTTGCCTGCCTTGGTGCTTCTCCCTTTGCTGTTCCCAGTCAGGCAAGAAAGAGGACGGGGTGTGGGTTTTACATACTGTTCCAGCCCACTGCACAAACTGTGTGTGAGGCTGACGGGGTGTGGGTGCCAAGGCACTTCAGCCATGCTGTCCTGTAACAGACAGTTCTGCAAAGAGATCACTTCAAAAAACAATCCACACTCCACTGGGAAGGAAGAAAGGTGGGGGTTTTCAACAATATGCTTCTCACAAAGAAAACAAGCAACCAGATAAGCCTTGTGTATAACCCCTGCATTGGTTTTGAACTGCTAGTCTAGTGCCCCTTCATCTTGGTGGGACCTGGACATGTGAGACAATCCCAGCCACGATCATTTGGGTTACGCTTCTGCCTCGACCAGAAACCTCACAGTGACCCAGTCCCTTGAGGCTGTTCCTTCAGTACACATGACAATGCCTTTCCCATCCAGATTTCCATTAGTGAGACATGATACACTTCCCCCAGTGAATGAAATTTGCAATAAATGAAGTTCTACCGCCATGCCTGACAGTAGTGCTGCCACTGGAAAGGTTAAATAATGAATGAACAGTTTGGGCAGTGCTGTATTGATGTTCTTGTTGACAAGTGACTGTGTGCACTTACAAAATGCCCATAAAGTGCAGTTTGCACATTTAAAACAAT
This sequence comes from Anabacerthia variegaticeps, assembly GCA_035583185.1. Classification (NCBI taxonomy): domain Eukaryota; kingdom Metazoa; phylum Chordata; class Aves; order Passeriformes; family Furnariidae; genus Anabacerthia; species Anabacerthia variegaticeps. Next base: position 53,427,613 of record JAWWEW010000078.1, on the reverse strand, counting down.
GTTCATGCTTAGGATCACAAATGCATTTCAAAGTCAGGTAAAATATGTAATTTCTACATATTTCTAACTTTTCCCATACAGAATCTGTATTGTATAATTTTACTTTTCACATTTTAAGCCCGTAAAGAGATGGATTATCCTGCAAAGGTCAGACATGGATTTAATTTTCCTGCATTCAATCAAATTTATTTCCAGGACTTCATTCTGACTTACCAAATACAGAACAGTGAAAATTCTAGGTCCAGCTCCTGATCTTATTTCACACTTGTAAGAAAAATCAGAAAATCTCTATTTTTAATTCATACTCTTTTCTATGTTAGAAGTCACTTTGATGTGATAAAATTTTTAAAAAATCAAACTATAATAACTCTAATAAACACATATGAAATTTCAAAAGAATATTCTTTTCCTAGTGTCAAGATGTGTTATGTCTCTCTCCCAATCAGCTGAGGAAGGTTCTATCAAAGAAACTATAAGGAAGGAAGCTGAAGGAAGAATACGACCAGGGCCATGGTATAATAATGGAAGAACACACAGTCAGACCATGTCTCTAAACATCTGACACATTACCTGTTTCTGAGAGCTAGCCTAAGAATGAAATACCACACTAGGCTCTGAACGTCCTACCAGGTATTATTTTGTATATTAAACACTGAGGTTTTCTTTGAAATGTAACACAAACCCTATTGCAACAAGAAGACAGTTTTTCTCTATGGCATTATATTTTTTTCCTTTTGTTTTATTTGTAAGTTAATCACCAGCCAATGATGAGTAATGACAGGGTTTGCCAAAACATTTGGATCCCACGTCTAGCAAATGTAAGAGCTGTTCTGAAAATCACAGAAACATATACTGATGAAAATGGAGATGAAAGAACACACAACTGCAGTCTTTCAGCTCGGTGGGATGCAGAAAGGTAAACCCGAATGGAGACTACAGTTTTTCTGCGTGTGTTTGAAAGTTACAAAGTTCTTGAATAGGTAATTTTCTACTACATGAATCTTTCCTTTCCTTCATTGGTTTGCCTCTATAGAAACACAGAGGCTGAATGCAAGGCAGTGCATTCCATCCCAACAATGTAAATGACCATCCAACAAATCTGTCCCCGTACACAGAGCAAAGCAGTTTGCTCATGCCAGAGCACCAAGGAGACGATGTGCTTGCAGCACTGCTGGGGCACACGTGAGCCCTGGGTACAGCAGGGTGACAGTAATGAGGGCTCCAGCACACTCACAGGCTCTTCCGAGTACATGTAATCTGTAGCATGATGAAAGAGTTTCACACAACCCCACCACACTTGGCAGCACTTGCTACCAGAGGAGTGGTTCCTGATTTTTGTCTCTTCTGGAAATCTGCTCTTCAGCCATAGCTTTTTCTCTAAGAATATTTTATCACCAGCTGCCTGCTTATTAATTGCAGACAGTTCTGGAAAAGAACTGTGATTTCTCAGCCTCTCTGCATACTATAATTCCTTAACCCTCAGTTAGATTTGACTTTGGTGTATTGACACTGATTCAGTACCTAACAGCTCTTCATGACACTGAATTTTTAAAAAGTAGCTTCTAAGACCTCTCTATCTGAGATGCAGAGAATACCAACACATCACTACAGATATGCCAGAGACATTCTAGGGCTATGTGACCACACCACAGGTCCAGGTCATGTACAGCAGAAGAGGTTATCTGAACATGTAATTATACTGGTATTATTTATAAGCAGGTCCTTGAGGAAAGAAGCAGGCAGATAAGAAGAAGCCCAAAAGATACTCAGATAAAAGTTGAGCAACTATCTGTGAACAAACTATTTTCAAGGGAGGAAATATACACAGAGAACCTCTGTTCTCACATCACATACCTACACTACACTTGAAAAAAAAATAAATGCATGTACTATATTGCTACTGGGAGCAGATTTAACTAATTTAGCAGAACATAAGCGTGATTCTCATCCATGAGAAGCTATTTCAGCCTTAATAAATGCCATAAGACATGTCCTAAACACCTATTTGTTTAAATAGCTAAACCACACACACTAGTTCCAATAATACTGAAAGGGAAAAGAAATATTTTCTGATAATCTAAAAAGACTTCTATTTTGAGAAAAGAAACTCCCTATTAATATTCTCATATAAAAGTGTGTAATGGAAAAAGGCTGGTTGCAAATCAGGCATGATAATAGTCTATTTGGAATTGTTCCTGCAGCCTCAGCTGCCCTAAGAGCCACCCCAGACATCAGAAACACAAGCATGCACCACCAGTCACTGAATTAGCACAATAAATATAATTACTGCATAGGACTGGTTATGCTGATTTCCTTTGGAGACATGTGGCAGTGAGACTGATGTCTCTTCCAGCTACAAGACTGTGTAAAATATAGTGAGTTCTCCCCCTTCATGGCTGTCTCTGAAGTTCCTCTGTAGACTGGATAAGGGTTTGCCCTGATATTTGAGAGGGTGAAATGAGAGATACTTGTCTGCTCAGAAGAAAAGATTTCCTGGCACTGAAATCTTGCACACAAGACATACACACACACATGTTTACAAAAGTGAAACTGCACTCAAAAGGTTCAGTTATGGTCATGGATCTCTCACACATCCATTTTTCAGCAACGTAAAGATGGGTGTTCACAACTGGAAGATGCAGGAAACCTGCACAGTTAGAGCAGGGCCAGTCTTCAGGAGGGAGGAGAGAGCTTTGTCAGGATGCATTTCTATGAGCCATGTCAACTAGATTGCACCAAATTGATCTGATTGGCAACAATAAAAAGCAGCTACTTATATAATTTTGAAAGACATTGAAGTCTATCAAATAAGGCATTACAGGAAAAATACTGGGTAGCAATGATGCCAAGTGAAAACCAGAACAATAAATAATAAATGCAGTGATCTAAATGGAGAGGTACAACCTGCTCATTTTCTCAGCACAGCTATCAAAGCTAACACTGATAACTAATAAGCAGAACCTGTTATTTCACTACATCACTCCATTCTTAACTCACATTGTCATGAGTTATGAAGACACATCATTCAGCTCTGTCACTTCATTTGCAAATGAAACATAAGAAAATTTTCTGATACACAGAAAACAAGGAACGTGTGGCTGGAGAGTAAAAAGTACATTTTCCACAGACAGCAAAAAGTGCATTTATAAGGGTTTTGTAGCAGCTATTCAAGAGAAGAGAAACTTTGGAAAACAATATCATTATTTGAAAACTGTAAACTTCCCTAAATCAACTTCCTAGTTTAGAAATGTAGATTCAACCATGTGTTCTGACAGGTAACTATACCAAAACCTAAAAACACCTTTAACTATCAATTTCTCATATGACACTGAAATCTGAATTGTATTTAAGAATACAATCATCACCTCTTAGAGAATGAGCAGAGATGTGCCCTGTGTATTTTTCTAACTCTACCGCTGTCACAAATATTTGCAAGGCAATAAAACTATAAGAAATGTTTACCTTCACAATAATCCAGTTACTGAATATGGAGTTCTATGCCAACAATAATGTCACTCAAAACATTATTCATATCCCTCTTTTCGACAAGGGTCACGACCGATGTGCACCTAATGTACATTTACACATATTTGTTTTGTCCCCTCTTCTTTACACCCTCTATACGTGAGGGTCTGTAGAGAAAATGGCCCAAAATCAATTGCCTTAAATATTTGCCTCATGGACTGAGGGAAACAAGACACCAACTCTTCAGCCCCCTAAGCCACATCTGAGATACAGTATCTGAAAGTGCAGAGAATATTTAATAATGAATACACCTTTTAATAACTTAAATTTTTTCTTTCCATTCCAAATCACAGTATCTAGACCATGAAGGTTCAAAGTTCAGTTTCTGTGCAGAAATAACCTACTTGAAATTTGTTTAACACAAGTAGCAAAGCGTGAGGAAGATTTTAAGGGTGAATTTTAACACTGCAGATTTGCAGCTGCCTCGAGGCAGCTTGAAAACTCAGGAAAGTATGTCCGACATTTTTGCTGATGATGCCAGATTACAAAAATTAACAGCGATTTCCATTTTCTTCTCTGCCATTGTAGTAGTTCTTTAACAACAAAAAATGGAAAAATATGCAAAAAGTCTTATTTTAAATAAATTTCCATAATTCAGTTTGATTACTTCTATTTCCAAATAACTACAGATTGTTATTTCTAATTAACACGGGGAATTTGACACTGGCACTGACTGCTGTCTTTTGCTGCAGGAAATGGTGTTTGTGCCCATGAACTTGGGTGTGTCGGGAATGTCAGCAGGACAGCACGTGCAGCCAGGCTGTCACCCACATTTCTGGATTGCTCTTTCTATGGCGTTCATTCCCTCTGGAGCCCCCAGTGCTACTGCTGTAAAATTGTACTGGAGATGTTGTAAAGCATGCAGAATTCTGACTTGGCACCGGTATAGAATTATGACACTGTATATTTAAAAATGCCATTTTAAATATTGTCCAATGCTTAGGTCTGGGGCGGGGAAAACTGTCACAGCATGAGCAGTTAATGAAAATAATTCCTCTGATAAAAACGATCAGAGGTGCCTGCCAGCGATGCGTGCTCCCTGGCTCCCACAGATCCCCTGTGGCAATATGGGATCGCAGCCCGTGTGCTCGGGCAGCTGAGCCTTGCCTCTCCTGGGAGCTGGCATGTCTCTCAGCAGCCACTGATATTGCTGGCATTGAAGCAAAACTTCTCACCTTTTCGATGCCTTTCCCTCAACTTAGTTTTTCCACAGCCTGCCAAAGCCTGTCCTGGCATTTTCTGTGTAAGCAGTGGCAGATGTTACTGGCAGGGCGTGTGCACAGCTGCATTTCAGGCATTTGCAGATGCACACTGGCCAGGAAATGCTTCCCCAGAGTATTTTGTATATAATTACTTGCCCACTATTGCCCTAATTTATGGAACTGTGTGTTCCTGGAACCAATTTGCACGGCTCTTTTCTGCTTTAGACACATCCTGCTGGAAGTTTATCTTTCAAGTTCTCTTTTTGATAATTCATAATGATGAATCATGTTTACATATTTGCCTAAAGAGCACTGTATCAAGGCAAGTGACTGATCTGTAAGAAGGAAAAGTATACTGACATTGCACCCTCAGTTACTGCTAATTGACCTCCATTAAATTCAGTAGAGGAAATGTCCATTTGGTAAGGATTTCCCCTGTGCAAAGAGATACATGTGATTTTTGTTTTCAGTTAAGCTACTCTGTCCTGAGGCTCATGTTTAAAATCTAGAAAGAGAAGATTAAAAGTAGTAAGCTTTGATCTGAAAGTATTTGACCCATTAACTCTGGCAGGATGTGAGCTTTGGAAGTGGCTCTGGTTGTCCAGGAACACAGCAGCTCGACTGACACCTCCTACCAGTGGAGTCCCTGCATGGCATAAACAGCTCTGACTGGAGCTCCGGCCCTGGGCAGAGGAGAAAGCCATCCCTAAGAGTCGTGGTCCCTTATTAAGGCACACATAATGTGCACAGCCAGCTGGCCTGCAAGGACTCTGCATGCAACAAAACTGAAAAAGCAAGAAAACCTATCCCCCACTACTCTGAATTTCCACTATTTAGATATACAGGATTTTCTCCCATTCCATCATCATGTATTTATTCACCATTCTTTGAAGTCCCTACTCTCCTTTATGTATGTTTTATCTTTTCTCCTTGCTGCGAATTCTCTTCTCCCAGTTTTTCATTCCATTTCCTGCCACAAACTTGCCATCTGCCCATCTGTACCTTTCTTTGTTGCTCTTTCAAACAGTTTTTTCCATGGTTCACGGATACCTTTCCCTTCTGTTTATTATTTCCCATTTTCTGTAACACCAATCTCTTTTTCTTCAACTTTGATATTCCTGAACAAATGTAAAAATAACCATATGGTCTCTAAGGTGAGCAGCAGCAGATTCTCAGGAGAAAATGTATGCACCCAGCAAGGATGGGGTGATGCATCCACAGGTAGTGCCCTGAGTGCCTGCAGTGTGCAGTAAAGGGACATTCTAAACCAGCCTGCACCCTTTACTTGTATTTAATAGATGTTGATGGGCGTTTCTGCTGCCAAGTGACATGACTGTCCTTTGAAGGTGGTTACACTGATCTCCTCTGGAGCAGAGTTTTGCATTTGAATATGCTTTCATTCATTTTAAACATGCTATTAATGTTTGTGAGAAACACTGAATAGTCATTTCCTATGCACATTTTCCGTGCCAGTCATGACAGCAAAACCAGATCACATCCCTCCTCATCCAAGAGCAAGATTAGGCACCTTTTCTGTTCTTAATCTCTTCTCATACATGTCTTTATCAGTTTGTCACCCTTTTCATAGCCCTTTTCTACTTCTACTATATCTTTCAGATAGATCAGATCAAATAAGCTGATCATGCCAAAATGGACAAAACATTCACAAAGGTGAGGGCACACCATTATTTATCTAATGGCACTAGCTCCCATTTTTATTTCTTGTCATCCGAGTTTCTTGAAGAACCTGTGATAAGGAACTTAGTTGAAAGGGGTTTTTTTTTGAAATTCAAATATATCAGCTGGACTGCAGTTTATCTATATTCTTACTGACTGCTGTGAACAGCTGTGAGCGCCTCTGCAAGAACCACAGATTCTTTCTTTCCATCCATAAATTATTTCTATACCTGATCAGATTTTTTATTAATTTGCCTCCACTTCAGAAACCAGATTTATTCTCAGACCTTTCCTCTTTTCCTTTAGTAAGTGCTGTCACTTCCGCCAGCTTCTCTATTTCTAGAACACGGGGTGACAAGAGGGCTAAGTAATCAGTTAATGCTTATTTTTCCTGTTTGGCTGCTCTGGCAAAGGCTCTCTGGTGGTGTCCCTGTTTCTCTCTCGGTACTCCCAATGCCCCCGGACTGCAGCCAGCAGGACCTGCTGCCTCCCCAGTTCCTGCCTTTGCCAGCACAGCCCTTCTCCTGGTGCACAGCCACACTCCCATCTCCCTGTGTGTTACCTGGCAGGTTCTGGGCTCAGATCTGAGCTCTGCCAGGCCAGCTGCTCTCGGAGTCTCCTGAGTGCCAGGTATCCCCAGGCCAGAGATGCAGCAGAATACATCAAAGTTTCTTAGCTTACCAGTATTAATTTATTCCCTTTGATGATAAAAGAAGATACTTGCTGATTCCTTTACTATAAAAATACCCCAGAAGAAACTATTTATCCAGTTTTCAATGTGTGGTTCAAAAAAAGTTCTGTAAAATAATGTTGGCTAGAGTTTTATGTTTAAAATATTATTAGTTTTTTTTTTAATCAGACAACTTTTCATCAGACAAAACAGATGATGGACAAAATTGCAATGTTATATTTCAGCAGTGGTTTTCACTTAAAGTTCAGGTCTAGAATGGGAGGGGAAAAAAGAAAACTACACGTAAATAAAACCTAATATTAATAAAGTTACCTAGTTTACTAGGGACTTACTTTAATTTTTCTGTCACGCAAGCATTTAGATATTTTAAAAAGTACCCCCAAACACCAATGATTTCCTTTTAATCTCTCTTGAAATGGCATTCAATAAAAGTGTATTGGGTGTCTAATTAATCTATGAGGTGAAGTCAAAATCAGGAGCTCATTTTAGGATTGAGTTGTTTTTCTGCCCTGGAGATGAGAGACTCAGAGCTTTAAAACAGAGCAGGAAACCACATTTCTCTAATTTCTCTTAGTGCTACAATCACTCAAGGAGCAGAAGTAAACAAATAGCCTTCACAATAATGTAGATGGATGGATGGATGGATGGATGGATGGATGGATGGATGGATAGATAGATAGATAGATAGACAGATGGAATGTCTACTAGCTTGAGTGGTTTTTTAGAGCAGAAAGATAGTAATTACTGAATTAAATTGAGTGTGTTGAGAAAAAACCTCTCCCTCCAAATAATGCTAATGTTCAAATTAGTGCTAAAAGTCTATTTTTTTCCTTTCATGTTTTGAACTGTTAGAAGTTATACATGTAAAAGTTCCTCTGTATGTCAAGAGAACTCAGAACCAAGCAAAGGCAATTGTCTAAAGACTCACAATTACACACTGAACACTGGGGAAGGGGAGACACAAATAGTGCCAGGCTCCCCTCAGGGTCAGTGCTGGTGGTTCTGCCAGGGAGTTACTGCATTGTATGAAATGCTGCCTTTTGACCTGCAGGGCAGAAATGCTCATTTGACGGAGAATAAGGGGGCAAACAATCCCTTTGGAATTGCTCTGTGTGCACTGCAGGAGGGAGTAGAGGGAAGGAAAGAGTACAAGGTCTCTATTAAGCATGAAGGGAGATAATAAGCAGTGGGCTGCAGGGAATGGCAGGATGACTGTGCAGCTGCAATGCAGGATGCAGCTCAGTGCCCCGTGGTGCTGTGCATCAGAGCTGGGCATCACAAACACCAGCAGGGACACCCAGACGTGGCTGAAATTCCAGGTTAGCAAAGCTGACATGGGCAAGGATATCAGCCTCGAAACCTTGACTACTGGACTTCATTGTAAAAAGTAAGGCAATTTCAAATGGAAATTAACTGTCAACACCTGACACATCATAACTACATCATGACTGTTTTCCCATATTTCCCTTTGATATAGTTGCAATTAATGTCTATTGTTGTTAAAGGTCTAACTCCAGATCTTCCTGCAAATAACTTCCAGTCTGCTTCTCTCATAAAACAGAAACATTTAGATTTCGCTGCAAATTCATAGCAATTTGTTTCACAGCCAGGTGAGAATGAACACACAGTTCAATTATGAGAATATTGGGAAAATTTCACGTATCACTTTCTATTTAACTATGGGATCATTGCTTTTTAAATCTACATACTTTATTCAAGGTATGCGTATTGTATTTTATACAGTATGTGTTCAGGTTTGCTTCCAGTGAGCAAAGCAAAAAGGCTTTGATGCTTATACTCCTTCAGTGGGCCCAGAATTAGTGTGGCTTGTATTTTCAGTGCCAGCACAGTTGGTAGGTAAAATGCTCATGTTGAATCATATATTGGGAGGCACTTGAAGGCAGTCCTCCTTCCAGGTTGGACATCTCAACTATTGGCTGGCTTGCATTTTGTGTTGTCATTATATGGCTTATAAAAGGCTCTCTAAAGTGACACCAGGCAAAAGATAAACCGAGTCCACTGTTCACAGTGACTAACTCATAACGGTAAGAAGCATCCAGGTTTAATAGTTACCACAAATGCCCTTCACAAGCTTTTGGGTTTGGAAGGCAGTCACTAGTGCAGGTATCTGCTGGGTGACTCTGAGAAGGGAAGTCGTTTTCAGACTAGCTGACATAGCCTAGTAGCACTGTGCCACTCAGAACCCCCAACCTTAAGACTCACAGCACTTTCTGTGACCTTGAAATGAGGCCAATTCTTTGACATGCAAGTAGACAAAGTCCCAAAGGAGGACAAATTGCAGGAATCATTACTAGGGGCAATTCTGACCTTGATAGCGTGAGGAAACAGTGGAAGGGAAAGGACACTCAAAATTACCCAACATTAAGCATTTGGCTTAACAAGAGACTGGACCCGGCTTCCACTGGCTAGTTATGCAAGAGTTTGAGCCACCACCTTATCTTTTATAAACATATGCTTCCCTGTCATTATTCTGGAATACAACAGGGAGGTTTTTCTGAATGCTATTTAATTGAATCTATAATGCTTTCTTCACAAGTTCTATTACTTGGAAAATTGAAAATCTGCAGGGGAATGTTCCTTGCTTTAGAAACAGAGGAGGGAATTGTTCTTTCAACAACTGAAGCAAGTCACTCATTTAGAAGAATTATTTCATATTCAAGTAAATTAAATGCAAAATCTAGAGATGTTACTGTGAATATGCAGTTTTCAAGGAATTCTTTAAATTGTCTCACCAACAAAGATCTGCAGAGAAGCCAAAGCTTGAAGTCCTTTATTAAGCAAAGGTTTTACTGCCTAATGGACCGAAGAAACAGGTTGACAGCAGTTTAATATCAACAATGCCTTTCTGGAAATAAGGTTTGGTTTGATTTTGGAACACTAAGAGTGGGAGCAGTAAGACCACTCAGGGATCACTATTTGCATTTCACTGTCCCTGCAGAATTCATTCTGCAGCATCAGTGCAGGAAAAGGCCACAAAATAAGATAAGCAGTGAAAAATGCAGTAGGAGCATCTCCCGCATTTGAAACTAAGGCTTGCACTAGCTTTAGAGCCATTTACTGTATAAAGAAACTAGTAATCCCACAAGTGATTTAACTCGAATGTGGCTCTGCTGTGAGCACGGAGGACAGGACCACATCACCTTAAAGGCCTCTTCCAACCAAATTATTCTACGATTTTAAGCATGAATTGAAGTTTATAATGCAAGTTCTGAATGGGAATGCCTGAGAAGATGCAGATTCAGCTGCTCTAGGCTAGCATAGTCTGGGATTGAAATGAATCAGCAATGACAAGCAGTAAAGGAAAACGTGGAGTCTTACATTTGGCAATTGAAGAAATACTGAATATTAGAATCTACTGTATTATTATCTACAAAGAAATTCTAAAAAGAAACATTAGTATGTCATTTTTTTCCATCTCCTTTGAGGAACACTACTTACTGAAATGTTTCTCATTATAAAAGTCTATATATTGTTATTTATTATTTTTTCAGTAAAGAATATTCAGCTCCACCTTTGCTATTTAGGAGACCTGCAGGTGTCAGTTGCTTCATTCTGCTGTTGTTGGTTATCATGAATAGGATCTTACTGCTCATTCAATCTCCAGTTTCACCAGCAAAAGGCAGCCAGGGGCAACTTCCGTGAGTAAGGCCTCAGAATATGTTCCTGCTCATGAAATTCTTAGGCCCAAACTCCAGATCACTTTTGTGACAGCAATGATGATAGAAGGACAGGAAAATGTAACCTCCTCCCTTGTCTTTGCTGAAGAAATATACCACTGAAAGCCAAACTTTAAAATGGATAATGACATTCTGACTGCATCAAGAATAAGTTTGAAAACCTGGAAAAAAATACTTCAACCACTTATTCACCTTCTCTGTCTGACCACATTGACCTATTTATACCTTCACAGACTATTTATATACATTCTACCTATGTATTTTGATTTGTGTCCATTGTGTGCACATCCATACACACTAAGGCGAAATTTGTTGCTACTGGAACAACCTTATGCATTATATTTGTAGCACACTCCAGTTTTCTGTATTTGAAGTCAAACTCCTTTGGTTGAGAAATACACAGTAGCACTCACTGCTGTCGGTTGCGTTATTGTATTACAAGAAGTTTGACAACAATATCCTGTTACCAAAGTAGGATGTGACTTAATACTCTTAACTCCCTAGAGGAATAACACTTCTCCCAGAGAGACATCTAAATCCTGCTTCAGTGTGGTCTTTCTGCCTCTGTTTGCCCACATATGCTAAACACAAATTGAAGTCACCAAACCTTGAGTTTCAGCCTGAAAGAATGTACAGACACAGAAACTCCCTCTATCTTTTTGGAAGGGCTATAGTTACAGGCCAAGGGCTCTATCTTACTCTCCCAGTTAGTCGGGTGCTCAAAGCATTCTGTTCATTTGCCATTGTTTCCAGTTGTTGCAAATGGGAAGGAATTTGTAATGCTGAGCCAAAGACTCCAATTGACTCCTTTGCAAATTGTTGTTACCTGATCAAACTAAAGCAGATACAGAATTAGATACTAATAACAGCAGAATAAAGTGACAAAATCTTCAAAATCCCATTATTTTGTAATCCGCTGCCACTATTTTATCAGAAAATACTTTCCTATTATAAATGTTTAATCAGCTAAATGATACCAATCGTTAGTAGGCAGTTCAACACTGTTACAGTTTATTTTTACCATGCTACAGGGTCTTGGCACTGCAATTCCTCACTGGGCTAACAACAACCACAGAAACAATCTGCTCTCTTCACGGGGACTCCAGCCAGCACTGTGTTAGCGTTTGCAGCAAAATTCAAAACCACAAGGCCTTCTCTGTGGTTGGATTTCATTGTGAGCTCTGGCCATGCCCATGCCCAAGATCAATATTGTGCTAACAGAAATATATTGAATGGTTTCACTTCAAACACATACAAATCCTCTGGTATTGGTTAGAAGCAGACAGAAGAATATTTTTGGAACTCTGAGAACTCCTGCATGAAGCCCTTTTCTGGGTGAGATTGTAACCAGATTTAAAGTAGTTTGATGAATCCAATCACACTCTCAGAATGTTACCATCAATAATTTTAATGGTAATCATCATTTAAAAAACTATAATTGATGCCCCTTCAGTTGACAGATGGACAAATCATGAGATATTTAGGATGATATGCTGAAAGCTCCCTCTTTCTGGAAAATCAGCATGACTGGGTGTCCATCTGAATTGCCTGTACATGAATGCATGTGAGATGGGGAACAAACATGAGGAATTTGAGGTGAATATGTAATTACAGGGTTAATTCTTTGGGATTCTTTACAGGACAATTCCTTGGGATCACAGAATTGTGGTGGGATACCTCAGAAAACTGGAATGCCACACCGGATAGATATTGAGTGTTAAAGAAGTGCAACCCAGGAGAGAAAGGAGGCTTGCTCAGTTATCTTAGTTCTGTCCTTAGTCAGCTTTAAAAGGTCACAGTGAGCATGTTCTTGAGAATCAGAACATATCACATCACAGAATGACATAATGGAAGGGACCCACAGGGACCATCCAGTCCAACCCTCAGCCCCACACAGGACCATCCCCAGAAGACATCCCCCCCTGTGCCCCAGAGCATCATCCAACCCCTCCTGGAGCTCTGGCAGCCTTGGGGCTGTGCCCACTGCCCTGGGCAGCCTGCTCAGTGTTATCTGAGTTTAAAATATCCAAAGGATACTTTTGCAGAATTGTAAAGGTAGTAAGCCCATTTAGTAGCCCAGGGTAGTGACCTGATGGCCCTTAAGCCCTGCTGAGAAGGGACATAAAAGCACTTTTCCTAAGTTTACTTGTATATAAAAGCTAAATAACCAGAGTTTATGATAAAAAAGTACAATTGAAAAATCTCCAAGTGATAGAACCTGACCTACAGATTTTACTTTCTAATTAATTGAAGATGATCTAAGGGACAAAGTTACACAAACAAAGGCTTGACACAATTCTAGTGCCAGTTTGGCTGCAGACCTCTCCTTACTTTAAGCGACATATACTAAGTGACATACATTAAGTGACATACCCTAAATTTTTTGCAAATCACAGGATTACCTTTAAGTAAAGATCAGAACAACTTCCTGGAGCTCTCAGAAGTACTTTAAGGAAATCACCCAGGAAAGGATGATTGCAGGTTACCTCCACACAGAGATTGTGCCCTACACTGTATGCGAAAAAGGCTGAACTCGAATTACTGTTCTATTGCAATGTCTGACACACCTGTATTATCCTAATTGAGCTCTTAGTTTTCTTATATTTCCTTCTGTATTTTTATTTTTACACATTAATTGAAACCAAACTGTTGGTTAGGGATTAGAGACCGTTATTCAATCAGTTATACAATCCTTTTATGGATTTTATCAATACAAATTAAACAGTATTCTTTTACTTTTAGTTTTACACAGAACAGGATGTCCAGTTGCATTTCTACACATTACAAGAATGTTAAATAACTGCTTTGAAGATAGTTCAATTTATTTCTATTTTCTATTAGCACAAAGAGAAACAAACAAAAATAATGAAGATGTACTGACTAATTAATTTAAACAAAAACAGCAGTGAAGAAGACCATAACTATAAAGTTAAAAAAATCCCTAGAATTCCCACTGACTGAGCCTTTCATAGAATTACAGCTTTTAAAACAAATTTAAATGAGGCACATGTCTTTGTCTCAGCTTGTGTATCAGGTTTCCTTATTCCTCAAATGGCACCATACACTTTTTCACTCAGACCTCTTGCTATTGTGCAAGTAGTCCCTGATTTCTCCAAAGTTCCCCGTTTGGTCACTCCATGAATTACAGAAAAGCACAGTTGCTGTGATGGCACCTTTTCCAATTAAGGCCTCTGCAGAGATGCCAGTTTAACAGATGTATTCAATAACATTTACAGGATTAGGGATGCTGACTCATATTTCAATACAAAATACTCTGTAGAGTTTGTCCTTGAACTCTAAATGTCATAATGCTACTTATAGGAATGTGCTACAAGGCTAATAAGTGAAAGACCGGGCTCCTGTGCATTCCAAACAAACTATTAAATTCCAAAGAACTGCCCTGCTGCATGAGAGCTGGCCAAGGAATGCGGGAATGTTAACCTTTTCTACAACCAAAGAAGTGGTCCTGGTGTTTTTACCTGTCAGACAGATATTGAAGTCTTGTTCTTCACCTAGAAATCCAGAAGTCACATATAAGGACAGAATAAAGACCACTTCTGGTGAGAGAAGAGGGAGTTTGAAAGGGAAAGGAGAGTGAGAAGTGAAAAGAAAGGAAGTGAATGTCTTTCCTAAGAAAAGCAGAAAAGAACAAGACCCTCTGATCTTTGGTTATGTTCGAGGTTACATAGATTTTTAAAATGCCTCTGACAGGGCATTTATCGAGAAATGTCAAGAACTTCACAGCATAAATGACTTGGCTCCTTTTAGCCATTCATTTTCAAACAGCTTTCTGAATCAGAAAGGAAAAAAAAATCCTTGCCAAGAAAGCCAGATCCCACCCACAGAGATTCAACTAATGAGTCCTTGTATCCAAAGGCACATGGGCTCACAGCTGGGGGAACAGCTGACTGAACCTTGAGATGGACAGGGATTTAAACAGGCAATTGAAAAAACAGACTTATGCATTGATCCTTGATCTTGTGATACATCAGTGGGCAGTGCGATGGGACAGGTTAACATGAACCAGTCAGACTTGCTGGCCCCAGCAACACAGAGGGAAACGAGACATGGACATCCAGGGATTCACATACTTAGTTATATATTTGCTTCCTTTTGTCACCACCAGTTGAGAGGTTTATTTTGTTTTAATACTATTCACTGTTGCCATATCACATATTAAAAATAATAAAAAAATAGCCAGCTACTCCTAAGTACTTGTGTAGTAACATCTGAACACTTTATTACACAGAATTTAGCCATTCTTTTCTCAATTATAAATGGAGAGTTTGAAATGAATGCTAGTGTATTTCTGGCTTTCTGTCAGGCGGGGGGGAAAGTAAAAGAAAAAAAAGTCTTACTTTCCTCCATTGAGGGTGCTGTTCAGAGAGAGAAATCTATTTTCCAGACTTTGGGAATACATGTCACATCCCCAAAGGCACTAATGGGGATAATTTTCTCAGGTTGTTATTTTGTACTCCTGTGGATAGTGATCTGCACAGGGTGACCTGAGGAACTGCATTAACTGCGACCCAAATTATTTTGGAGGCAACTACAAATACTTACACATCCACAGGCAGTTCAATTTCTATCAGGAAACTACTTCACATGACTTATTTATATTTTTGTACCTCATTTTTACATTTAAAAGATAAAGGAGTAAAGTGTGATTTCTCTAAAACAAAATGCAAGGCATAATTTTGCAAGTTGAGGAAAACAATTACTACACACACCATATAATAATTTGCCCATGGATTTCTTTCATTAAGAAGAACACATTTGCATATGCTTTCTACTCACTTGGACTTATTTTAAAGCTGGGACTCCAAGGATTTTGTTTTGCCCTCAACACATGCCCTGAGTGCTGTGTACAACACACCCAGGTGTCTCTGTCCAGCCTGCTCCCGCGGCCTTCCCACACAGCCACACTGGGAGGCTGGCAGCGGAACGTGCACGGCCTTCGCTGCTCTGGGATCCTGCGAGCACAGGGCACACCAGCCAGAGCACAGCACTACTCAGAGAATGCTTGTCACAGAAGGATATTTTGCATCTGGTACCTAAAGCTGACAGACATCTCCAGAAGTGTGGCAGATGCAGGATTTTGAAAACATGGAACCTGCGAAGAATTAATTGACATCTGTGGGGTGTCAGAGGGTTCCACCAGAGTGGCACCCACTGTCCTTGTAGTGCTGAGCCTGTCTGAGTGCAGGGTGGGTAAACCAGGTGAACAGGCCCGACAGACACCCACACATCCTGCCCAGACATCCCTCAAGGACATTTTCAGTGGTTGTTTGTGCAAGACAGCACCACAAGCAGAGTGAGGAGGATCAAGGAGATGGCCTACCTCTGCAGTCAGTGCCACATCCTCAGGGACACAGAGCTAATCCAGGCTGCAAGTGCTGCTGCAGAAAAGCAGCAGCTCCTGTGGCAGCAGGAGCCAAACCCCAGCACCACAGAAGTGAGGGGCCTGCAGAAGTCAGGCCCCTGCATGTGCCCTTTCCTCTCACCCAGACAAGCAGGCAGGTTGCTGCTGAGCGCTGGGCTGGCACAGGCAGCTCACCCCGAGTGCCCCAGCCTGCCACCTGCACGGTGCCTCGTCTGCTGCTGTGCTAGCACTGAGGCACCAGCCTCACCCAGCTCAAAGGCTGGGCAGATGTGTGCACCCAGCCAAACACACACAGCCGATGGCTAATACCTGCCAGGTACCGTGAAAACAGGTTTTGTTGTGAGTCCTCTGCAGTACTTTTGTCCTAAGCAAAGGGATGTGGAGCTGAATGTGAGATGGCAGGATCAACAAAAAACAGCTTGTGTTTCTTCAGACAATGCATAGAAATCCTGTGGAAATTGGTGTGGAACACTGTGTGGGCGCAAAAAGTGACCACATAAAGGTTAAAGCTATACTTTACTCTCAAAGTGTTGCCTGTAATCCCCACAGCCTGATGGGGTATGAAGGCCACTCACCCAGGAGAAGCATGCAGGCAGATGGGCAACAAGATCCTAGTAAAGTATCAGAGCCTCCAGAAATTCTGGAGTGCCCATATTGAGCCCAATCCAACTGTTTTATTCCTGAGGCCACAGCCTGCACAGAGGAACAGAAAAGCTCCAGGAGCTGACACACTCCAAAGCAGCACCAGCACCACAGTGAACATCCCTGCCCACTGGGAAACAGAACTGACCTTCTACAGGGTCACACACTGCAGAAAGCAAGAACTGTGGTACCTGGCTAGTGTTTAGACATTGCTATCTTTATTTGGCGGTGTCTGGGAAAAAAGCCCTGCAGGAATACTCAAATACAGTGCCCATCTTTCTACAGCATGACTTTGCAGCAGCTGGTCCCTCAGAATGGTGCATTCTCTCTCCACCTTCTGCATTTCTGTAAGTGTACAAAACTCACAGTGCTTGACACGCTGCTCATTTAGACAAAAATATATTTCCAGCACTTGGAGACATTTGGCCTCATCTCCTGTTTGTCTGGGGCTTTCTCACTCGGGTAATGCCTCACACCAGATGGCATGATCAGGACCTCTCTATTTCATTCACATACTGTAAGTACAACCTATCACATGCAATTTAGGTTATGAAATACTTGGCATCCTTAAATCTGTTGCCTATAGTGGCAATATTAGCTATCCTCACAAAGTGTAAACCGTGGGGACTTGTTTATGTCTCTTTTGTCAGACTTTCTTCTCAGTCATAGGAAACACTTTAAGCTGGCTCTTCCAATGTACCATAGAGAACCATGACAGAACTCATACATTAGATTCACTCCCTAGAACAAGGAAATAATTGTCCACTGCAATCTTCTAAAAAAGGACTGAAAGCATGTTTAAACCCTTATTAAACTCAACTAATTTACTGATAGAAAATACGAGCTTCCTTTAAAACACCCTGAAAATATTCATTTTTACTCTGCTAATGTTTCAAACAGAGTGAAAACTGAAGACACTTGGCACATATGGTGGTTTAGACTAACAGATTGCCTCTCAGAAGGACATACTAGATCATTCCTGGTTGTGAACCCGCCACCTTCACATCATCCCCAGTAAGATCACACAACAAAAGCATTTGGTTTTCTCCACTGGAAATTTTACATAGGCAAGAAATGCACATCCTGGGCTTCCCATCCAAACCCCCTCTCTTGGGCAGTGCCTGGCTGTGTATGGACACTTCTCCATAACTCTCCTGACCTTCAAAAAGTTGCTGAGCCAGAAGGCTGCCTATTTTTTAATAGCTCTCAGTGGGAATGAAAGGGAAAAACTACAATTCCTTTTTGGTCCCATTTTATCATTCCCCAGCATCTCATGGCATAGACTGCCATAGCTTGACTACAGAGTGTAAGAATGATCACCTGCTTTTCTGAGTTTTGAGGCAAAAACCTGCTAATCTCATGTGATGTCTGCTGTTTCTTGTACTGAAAGAAAATGCAGCCAATTCTTTTTCACCCTGACACTTCTGATTTTAAAGAGGTCTACCACATCAGTCACATTTTCCAGCTTTGGTCCATTTTTGTTTCTCCTTGTACAGAAAGTGTCCCATGATTCTGATCATTTCACCTTCTGTTTTGAAGATACAGGTATTCTACAGCTTTATGCAATGCTGTTCTCAAATTTTTGTTTTTGTGCATGCTTTTCCTAATTAATCATGTCAACTACTTTTTTAACCACTAAAGAATTTGATTCAACAGTTTCTACTGTAACACCAAGAACTAAATCCTAAGGGGCAAGTCAGCTTAGGGCCCATGAATTCATTTGTAAAGTACAGAATACTTTTTTGTAAAGAATTTCTTCTTAATACCTAAATTGCCCTTCTTCAGGTCAAGGCCACTGCCCCTTGTCCTGTCTCCATATGCCCTTGTAAGAAGCCCCTCTCTAGCTTGTAGGCTCCCTTTAGGTACTCGACAGCTGCTGTAAGGTCTCACCAGAGCCTTCTCTCCTCCAAGCTGAACAACACTTTATTACTTCATCAATCTTTTAAGACCCTTCTGAAATTCCTCACTGTTAGTTTTTGACTCACTTCACTGCCTAGAATGTAACAGTACTGAAAGCAAACTTTGTGGTCTTGTTATTCACTCAACTTTCCAATTTATTTGTTTTTAGCAAACATATAAAAATTCTCAGTACAGAATTCTGTTGAGATGTCACCAGTAATTTCCTCCCACCACAGCAATTCCCACCATTCCACATGTTCCTACTGTGTGCCACTTGCTATCTGCACAGATACATTAGTACTTACTGCCTTGTAAGCAATGCTGATAGCACTGTGACACACAAATGTGACATGCACCATGCAATCAGAACACACCAGAGCATCAGTAAATACCATTCCTGTTAGGAATAGTAATAAATTAGGGTTAGGGTTAACCCTAATTTAAATTTGGGTTAGTGCTTGTTAACAGTAAATTCACAGAAAAATAAAAATGGTTTAAAGAACATACAGGGAACTCAGACTAACACTTGCACATTCTATTAAAGATCACTTTGTCCCCAGAAAAGTAAAAATAAATAAAGCATAACCAACAGCACTGGGAAAGTCAGAAGCACAGACACAAAGTGGCATGATGAAGATTTTACTGCACAGCCAGCAAATGAGAGGTATCTGTTCATTCAGTCTGTATAGGCTTCAGCTTCTGCATATCAGACAGAGCTGAGACCATTTTGGTGCTCCTGGGTCCCAGCTGCCCACATACAAGCACAGTGAGAATTCAGGGACATGCTGGCTAACTCACCAGTGCCATGAGATATCTCCAGCAAGTAAGAGACTGCATTTGCATCCTATTTCTGCATCTCGTGATGTGACTGTTACAACTCTTACACTGAACAGTGGGGGTAGGGGAAGGAGGGAAGAGGAAAGAGAACAGAAGGTTGGTTTTTTTCCATGTTTGTTTAGCCAGCCGCTTGGGATCAGCAGAGATGAAGACTGCCAGCTGTGGATTTTTCTTTTGCTGCTCCATTCAGAGCTAATTTGGGTATTTTTGCATAGAAAACTTCCACAGGCAGCATATGCTGTGCTAAATGTTTTGAGCATTTTGATCCCTAGATGTACATATTGTCACTCCCAGGTAGGAGCGGTATCATTTAACACCCTGGGATGTTAGAGCAGATGATACACAAGGCAATAAAGGTGATAGACTAAAATGAAACGAAGACAGAGCAATTCACCAAACTTTACGCAGGGCTGCATCTGGTGTCATGAAGACCTAGTAAAGGCATTACAAAAAGATTTTCCTATTCAAAGTTTTGCAAAATCTAAGTGCAATTTTCACTTGGTTTCTTCTTTCTTTCAATTTCTAAAAATGCTGTTGTTCCAACTCTAACATCAGGTACATCATCATTTAAGATCAGCTAAAACCCTCTCCTACTGTTTGATTGTGCCCATACAGAACTTCTCGATAGAAAACTGCCGTCTCAGAGTGAAATCAATAGAGATTGTTGAATTCCATCTCATCCTCACCACCAAAATCCTTGAAAAATTAGGTACTAACCACACCTTTCCAGTGAAAAGGATCTGTGTTAAGGAAACCCAGAAGCCTTGAAATGAAACCGAGTGAAGTTCTTTTAATGAAAGGTTTTAATGAAAACGAGCTGGTTTGGGGTTTGGTGCAAATACTTCACCTGGCTGAGTGTGCCAAAGATGCTTTGTAGCTCAGCCCTCTAAGAGCATCATTACTAAGAGACAATCAGAGTAACAAAGCAGCCAAATCAGAGCTGTTGGTATCATTTTTCCATCTGCTCTGGTGTCACAGAGTACTTGCCCTTTAAAGCACTAGATTTTTGAGTATGACTCTCTTCAGCTGTGAATAAGGAAAACTTCATTGCAAAATATGTAACTTTGGCCACTATACTTTTGGCAGTGTTATACTTTTCCTTTTCAAACGTCAGTGTGTCTGTATCATGTCCATGAGACACCTGATTCGAGGCACGTTGGAATGTTTGTTCTTTTACCAGCTGTACTCCAAATTTTGGTTCCTTTGCTTGGTAACAAAAACTGATCAAAACAGACCTACTGTCGGTGTCCTGCTAAGTCTTGAAGTGAAAATGTCAAAATGCTTTCACAATGAAGGTGGAAAGTTGTCGTGACTACTGAAAACCCACTGTGTAGCTTATAGGAAAGTAGAAAGTGCACTCAGGGAAGAAGAATTTGTAAATATATTTTCTTTTTGCAAATGTGCAGTAATGCAGCTAAACTTCATACATGCACAAGTATCTACACCTAATTTCTTAACTTAGCATTATACTCTTGAATAAAACTAGCAGAGATTGACTATTTTTCATGTCACATTCCAGATGCTACTTGACTTTTTTCCTGACATAAAGTTATTGTCTTCACCAAAAATAAACATTCATTTGGGACTTTGGTAGTCTGGGGCAGACCACGAACATTGTTAACACCTTTTCTTTAAATCTGTACATGAAGGAATGTCACTATAAATCAGCAAAATTTCTATTCACTTCATGGATGATACAAAAGCACTTTCAGTATACACAAAGATACTGCCTACAAGCTTCCTTCCAATGAACACTGCAACTGCTTCAGAAGCTCTAAAATACACAAAAGAGAGACAGCTCTGGAGGAAAAGCTTTCAAAAACATTTGAACAGGGTCTGTAAGACACGTGTACAGGAGAGTGCAGGCTATGTTCCTGAAATGCAATTCTGTATGATCCTTCCCAGAGTTTGTGGAAGCTTACGAAAGGCAAACCAACGTTCCCTTTATAACGTGGAACTATTTTGCTGCACTGCTGTAGGCTGCATTTTGAAGCCTTTCTGTTGGCTGAGCTGAACCACCGGGAGGTGACTCCACATACTCCCGGTTTCAGTGCGTGGCAAATGGTCAAGCACACCACAATGCCCACGTCAAGCTGTGCAGCTGACACAAGTGCACATTGGGGTGCCAAATGTCATGCTTCCTGTGGAAGTCCCTTTGAGATCTCAGAGAGAATTCCCAGGTTTCTTTGAGCTGAACACATCGAGCACAGGCTGTGAAGGACACATTTTATCTAGGGCAGCTGGAGGCGCTTTTGGAAAAAGGATGTCGCTATGCTCATAAACATGTTTCTTTGCAGAACATGAGCCAGTTTTAAAGGCTTTCAATGCTACTGCTTGACATTTAGACCTTTTCCCACAAGAGACATGTAGCTGAGATGATTTTCCATATGTCTTAGTTCTATTCAAAAGAAAGTCTAATATTCATGAGCTAAGGAAACACTGGACCAAGGTCCCAGCTGAGATCTAACCAGAAGATAGAAATGCATTAACCCCTTCACAAAAAACCTTTTCAGGACTATGAGTGAAAGCAGCTTTTTTGCATGACTAACCTTTGATAAGGCAGGAGAGATATGACAAGCACCTTTACTGCAATATATTCTCAATGCTTTCAAATGAAGTAAATACTCTGGAACGGACTGATAAGGGCCTGAAGCTTGGTTTATGTTATTGATAGCCAGCCACAGGGAGAACCTTTTCACACATGGCCACAGCTCAGGGAATCTGAGTCTTTCCTGGAAATTCATATTTTCTGCTTTTTTTCAAAGAAGGACAATTCTAATATACTGAGACAGACCACTGTCAGAATACCAATTAAACACAATGCTTAAATTAATCAGATCCAAATGAAGAATGCAGCACATTTAGCAATAATTCCTCTTATTAATCCAATATATTTTAAGTTTCTTGGGCCATCCTCTGCATACTGAGATGTAATTTAGGAGCCTCATGCTTCACATCTCCTTTTGCAGCCCTAGCTTCTAAGAGGTGGAGGAGACAGGAGAAAAACAAACATTTTAGGGCCACTGTTGTGAAAATGTCCTCAGTAAAGAGCAAGATCAATTTAGTATTTCAGAGCAATTCACTTCTAAATTCTGAATAACAGAAAACATTAACAACAGCTTTGTGCAACCCGGATGTCTGGTCTTTTCCTGTTTTGGATATCAACATTATCCATTTTCAAGAAAATTAACTGCAAAAGGAAAAGATGAGCTAACGTTCTCAACAGAACAGGCAGGAAAGGGAAGAGATTTACGCTCACAGAGAAATTAAGAACTGAAAACAGGATAAAACACAGGCTGCAAAAGCGTGCCAGAAGGTGAGCACTTTTACAGCTGCAGGACCCCAACTGTATTTCTTACTTTGCTGGATGCTACACTGGTTTTTCTCTCTTATTTTGTTAAAAAGCTGAGCTCTCATCCATCTTCTCTGGACTATTTAATAATGTGAGAATGAACCTTCTCATCTTCACTAATATCACAACTTTTATTTAATCTACTATTTTCTTCAGGGTGAGAATTTTCCCTGATTTGGTTTTCTAGGGCTACAGACTACTTTTGCCCCGTGCTGATTCAGCAAGAAATCAACAAGTTAATGCACCTGCATCTCAAAGAATCACCTAGTTAGCTGCTTTCTTCAAATGAAATTAGTTAATGAAGTAGAACCTTTCCAGAAAGATTAAATTATAGCAAATCTGCATTTCCAAGAGAGTTCTTTATTTTGCCTACAAAGCACTGCTCTTTATTCCACGTGTATGTCCCATGGCTCATTTACTGAAGGCATGAACACCCACCCAGGCAAGAACAGTTGTTTCTTCTGTGCCTAAACAAAGAGCCCAAGGAGGCAGGTCGAGGCATTTCTCTTACATGTCTCAGGCCTATCACAGGAGTAGGAATTTTAATCAGCTTTTCCAGAATTTATGAAACTGGTGTTATTTGTCTGACTATTAAGAATTGTAGGAACTGTGGATGTAAATGCAAAAGAAAACTGCTTGTGGAAAAGACAGGAAGGAATAAAATGGCAAAAGCCTCTTCTCACCAAATATTTGCAAAATGTTAAGGAACATCACCAGAATTATTAGCTTTGATGATTTCTCCTTCTGTCCAGCCAACCTATCAAATAAATTTTGCCCCAGAAATGAAAAGCCCACAAACACAGGCAGGCAAGTGACTGGTAGGGTGAAATGGGACAGCTCTCTGGAAACAGGGAGTTTCCTTCACGCTGGGAGGTGGCTGCATCTCAGGGAGGATACAAGTTTAGGTAAACAGAGCAGTATGACACTAGCAGAGAAACATTCAGGTATTGTCTTCTTTGGATGGCGTTTTTAAGGCCTTCCTTTTTCTCCATAATCTTTCCTTTTACTGAAAAACCCCCACATAGTATAATTTGTAACCCACTAGTCTTATCCTCAAAGAGAAAGGTGCAAGAACCTGAATTCTCTCAGACCT
The DNA here is from genome assembly GCA_035583185.1 of Anabacerthia variegaticeps. Classification (NCBI taxonomy): domain Eukaryota; kingdom Metazoa; phylum Chordata; class Aves; order Passeriformes; family Furnariidae; genus Anabacerthia; species Anabacerthia variegaticeps. The sequence goes on along the minus strand of JAWWEW010000078.1, from coordinate 53,403,614 downwards.
TATACAAGTTCTGGTAGCCAAGGTAGGAATTGGAGACACAGCCTCTCTAACCCTCCACTGAGTAAAAACTAAAGTAGGAGAGCGGATACCTCTAGGCATCCACTCAGAAAGAGTCACTGTCAGCTCTCAGTCCGATATTGAACTCATAAAATCCATCCTGTGACATTTTCACCAATTCATTTACAGATGATTTACAGAAGAAGGAACATTTCCTTAAGTTTAATAGTGATTTACTATCTTAGTAATATAGAGAATAGATATTCTAGGGTATATGTACTCCTACAATATGGAGAGGAAAACAAAATTTCACAACAGCAACATTTCAGATTAACACATAAGCACAACACAGTCTGTTTAGTTTCTCCTTCTATGGCACCCTTGCCAAGTCAAAAATATCAGCATGGAGTGTTTTTTAGCCTCACCTCTGGGAAGTGTCATCCTTGAATCTGACCTTTTGTTGACAACTGCGTTTCTTTCTGCAGAGCACTGTGTATTTCTGGTACTGACATATGGGTCACAGAAACCAGCTGCATTTTAAACCAAGGAAAACGAAGGAATTGGAAACAGGGAATCCAGATTAATTAGGATTGCCCCTCAACAAAAGACTGTTTTCTGCACAGAAACCATTCTTGTTATGTGCAAAATCTCTAGCACTCTTCACAGTCTAGTTGCTGAGGCTGTATTTGCCTTCATGTTATAGGACTTCTGTGGCATGCGATTGTATATAGACATTATTTCTGAGGTCTTCAGAACTGTCTAGAATTTACTAGAGAAATACTGTGGGTATAATTCAGCCACCAAACAGTGCAAATAGCCATGCCATGATTCCTCAGCGTGGGTTTTGAAGCACAATCAAAACAGACACAGGGAGAAACAACTCCATTAAGATTCTAAGCTGTGTTTTCCAACCCACTTTTCCCCAAGATTTTCACTACAGTGAAGTTAGTAAAAACTCTGCTAGTGCCAAAGTGATCAGCTGTAGTTAAATCTTTCAAGGATCTTTCCTAAGGGGAACTATAGCACGTTTTTCTCAGGAGGAGTAAAAGATTGGCCTGGCTTGAAAAGTATTTCTGCATAGGGGCAGAGAGAGAAGGACATGGATAAAAATGCCATGAAAAACATGCTAAAATGGTTAAACGTGCAATTTAACAACTCACTGACGTGGCATGTGCATGGGGTATGCTTACCTGAAGGTGAAGGCCTTTTTGCCTTCATCCAAACCAAAAGGAATTGCTCAGTAATGTATTTTACATTTTAAACTTGATTTATACTGACAGGTGACACATACCTTGAGATTGCTGTCTCTGTGATTAGAAGCACAGAGATGCTGAGGGCACAGTGCAGACCCCGTGTCAGTGGCAGAGTCCTGTGCTACCCCCCCATCACCTGAGCTCCTGTGTGCACTGAGGTGAGCACACAGGGACACCCGGCAGGGCTGCCACCCCTCAGCTCTCCTGGCAGAGAGAGCCCCACGCTGCAGTGCCCTGGGCTGGGCTTCGTGCTCTGCTCCGCCCAGAGGAGCTGTCCCTGTCCCCATGCTGAGCGAGGGGCTGAGCAGCAGGCTGGGGAACAGGGCAGGGGGCAGCCAAAAGGCACGGGGCGAGGCAAGCAAGAGCAAGGGCAGTGGGAATTGTTCTGCCTAAGGAATTTAGGGCCTCAGAGCCAGCTCCAGGTAAAAAAGCATGACAATGTGTAGAGGCAGAATAAGAGGTAAAGACATTCTCAAAAATGCACTTCCTATATTTAAAAAAAAAAATAACGTGTTTATCGGATCAGATTAACCCGCAGTATGAAGTGGAGCAACTTACAAAATGCAGGGATATAAGCACATCCTGTCCAGACTCAGATTTAAGTAAGAACAAGATGTTTGAATTGCTTGAAAAATGATCTGAAAAGGGACTTATTTAACTCATCATTATTCAGACTATGCTATAGACAGCTGTAAGCTGGAAGGGTATGACACCGTAACAAGGTATCCTGGATATGATCTGTGACTTCAGTGGAAATTATCAACAATTAGCTACTCACAGCTTTGATTATCTTATCTACCCTGAAAAATGCCTTGCCTACACTCTCCTCTGTCCATCCACATTTCGGATGTGCACAGAGCAATGGTACTGCCATCTGCAGAGTTCAATATCCTTCACAGACCACAAATTATTTTGAGTCAGTTTTCCTTTGGCTTTCAAGACAGATCGAGACACAGACTAAGCAAGAATTGGAATAATTTTTATCCTTCAGCTTTCAACTCCCACAGAAGGTAACTTATTTTTCTAAAAAATACGCAAATACATAGACTGTAATAAATAAATAAATACAATCTGGCTCACTCATCACTCACAAAATTTCATCTTGCCATTAGCATCACGTTAGAGGAAAGTGGTGTTTATCCCCTCAATCACACTGTTCCTGTAAACTCAGAATTTGCTCATATTGATCTGGTAAGTTAAAAATACATTAAAATAGTAAAAAATAACTTATTTCCACAGCATTTATTCTGTTTTATAATTTATACAGTGTTCTGATGACAGAGCTATGCACTTCTCAGTAATGCTTTAAGCAACCTAATGTAGTTTCTATTACGCTGCAAGAGAGCATTTTAAGATTGTTTTGTCATAATTCAAAGTGATATTTTAAGTCTGACAATGCTTCTTTCCTTCCCCTAAACATTACTTCGTCACCTGTCTCCAGCATTCATATTTTGGCAATAATTCTACAGAACCTGGCAGCATCAGTACATCAAAAGTGTCACTGTGCAGCAGTGGGGCATCCTTCAGCACTTCGGAGGTTAACTCTGCTTCACTGCTGAGATCACAGCACAGCAATATTTGAAGTGGCCAGTGACCACCACCATCAGCCAAGGTGCAAACACAAAAACCTTAGAAACAATACAACCATTGCTTTTATTAAAGTAATAAATAATAATGTCTTCATAGGTTGTGAAATAATGCACCTGAAATACTGAAGGATATTCTTATCCCTCTCTCTATACAACTGCTATCTAGGAGACAGAAGAGACTCTCAGGGAATTATAAAATATCTATTATTTTATTCTTCTTGAATTAAAAAATTAGCCTTCTCTTAGTTTAAAAAAAAGTTTTCCTTGTCTGTCTGTAAACTGCAGTAAAACAAAAGGCCATTCTATTTTATGTTTACCTAAAATAATTGCATTCTTGAATGCAGTACCCTTTTTCTATTATTAGATATTTTATTAATACGAATCTCTTTCTATAATCTCTATAAATTAACTGCTTGTCAAAAACATATTAATAAGCAGGGAGAGTCAGTCACATTGCTCTTTCAAGAATATTAATTTCAGTGCATCTTCAAAGCATATTCCCAGATTTGTCATCTTTATCCCTTGTGCATAAGATGATTAATTTTTAATAACACTAGTATCAATAACAATAACATAAGATTTGATTTGCATTGTGTCATTCTCCTACAAATCCAAACTGACTCACAAATGCCCTTTAAGGAAGTCTTGCAATAAGTCTCTCAGATCATAATTTATTAAAGTGGAACCCTAAGTAATTTGTCAGAAGATATATAAGCAACAACTGTTTTCCTTGGGAAAAAAGTCAGCAAATTATTCATAGAGGAGATGATAACGTTCTTGAACTTACTCATTATTGGAAATTATTTCTGAATTTCATCAGTAAGTAAATAAGTAATTTGTTTTCCCTTTACCAACTGAAATTGTATTAGCAATTACAGATTCATTATGCTTTAGTTTTGTCCGTAACTCACACAGTGTTGTCCTTTTTACCCACTTGGGTCTTTTTTGTAACTAACTCCCCACCAGCCGGAAATCAAATTATGGTATTTTTATACCACGTATATATATATATCTAGAATTTGCAATTCATTATGTTTGGAAAGCACATAAGCCTTCTAAAACAGGGACAAACAATTTTAAATGCCTTTCTAGATCTAACAACTAAACCAGATATTTCAAACACTATGTTTGTTCATAAAACTCTTCATTTTTTTCATCCACTATTGCTGTTGCAACAGTTCAAATTTCAAAATTGATAAATGAACATAAAACACTTTCAGTAAATATGCAGTCCTTGGGGCTTACGAGGAGTTTTTATAAATATTCCTAGTCACAAAAAGCTAGGACTTGAATACTCAAGGAAAAGTAACACATAAGGACTGCTACCAGAGCCAGCTGTGAAGTTGTCCACAGTCCTTTTCAATCAGCCCCTCGGATCAGTACCTGTACCATAACGTTGTAGGTAGCTGGGCTGAACAGCAGCTATTAAACACCTTGCTAAACCACACTCCAGCGTGCTGCACGGGGTTGCACCCTCTCCAAACCACTGCCTTTATTTCCCCTGGGCTGGGCTTTCAGGAGCATGAAAGCAAAACCCCCTCCCATCTCGCAATCCTTCATTTAGGCCAGAAAACAAGCCATCAGAAAAGGCAGATGCACACTTCTAACAATTAGTCATCAGAGAGAATAAATACAAAGTGATTCCACTATGCGAAAGAAGCATTTTTAGGAAATTTGAATTTTGGCAATTAAACATAACAATCTAAAAATTATAAATAGTGCTTCATTGAACGTAGTGTATTGCACAGTAGCACGGTGCATTAAATGAAGAACGAGAGCTTTGAGTGAAGCACAAAAGTAAAATACCATCATAAAGGTCATGCAGATTAGAGCATTCACCTCAGGCAGGCCTGACAGTGTGATGCAGAAAAGGGGAATGTGATACAGTCACATAATCTTTTTGTAAGTTGTAATGTAATAATATAAATTCTAATTACTTTTATTTTTAAATGCTCCATGCATTTTTTAGAATTCCTCTTTCATTCTCATTACAAGCAGAGTACTTTCGAAACAGTCTTAGGTTATGATGAAGGCAAAACACTGCCATTTATTTCACTAAGCAAGGACAGCTTGCATGTAACTTGCAGGCTTCTGAGGTGCTCAAAGGTAATGAAACTGCAGATCAATAGGATTAGAAATGTGAGGCACAATCACTGTGATCCTCAGAGCAGGAAACTCTAAGGTTGTTCCTAAAACTGCTAATAATCAGATTTTTCCTGCCCTTGCACCTTCTGCAAGTAGCAAAGCAGCAAATGGAGGGAGTTGTACAAATGAGACTGGTTTCTGTGCAGGGTCATGAAAACTGACGGGTAAGGAAGAATGTTCTGTATATGGCACACTCCAAACAATAAAAAGATGCTGGATGAAACAAATTTCCTTAAGAATACTCTCTCTGAATGCTGGTATTACCCTCTTCGAAAGATACTTTTTTTTTCAGCACAGTAAAATCTGAGTTAGCACTGAAAGTCCAGCAGAAGCCTTACTCTTTTGTTCCTGAGTGGGGAAACAAATCTGAAGAGTGAAACATCAAGATCTGGGTAGTTGTCTAGCAGTAATGATGCACTGTGAATACACTTATGAGTCAGTCTTTCAGAAATACATGGATTTAAAGAACGCAATGGAGTACACAGGAATTGCAAATCTTTCCAATTGCAGAATTATAATGTATACACCCCATTCAAAAGATATAAAAATCATGGGAAACCTCTTTGAACCAATTAATGAAAGTTTAACTGCAAAATTGCCATGGAGATCTTAAGTTGCAGCACTTTTCTACTCTCCTAATCAAAGGTGATTTTTGAAAATCTGTCTTTATCACTTTTAAATTACAGGGTCATTTCAGATGTCAGAGTATTAATTCCACAAGGTATGTATGCAAACCAAGGCAATGTTGTGGGTGTCAGCTGCGGTGCCTGCACAGAGCTGTGAAAGCCACCAGTGAGGAGCTGAACTCACCCTGCACAGGGCATAGGTGAGTTCTGCTGTGGGTACCTTCCTGCTGCAGGTCCAAGCATGGAGCACAGGCAGCCACAACAACCTTCAAATATCTGTAGGGCATTCAGGAATTGTGTCTACAGGTAGATTGCACCAGCTATGGGGTTTGCATCTTTCTTTGAGCATCAAAATGTGGAATCCCTTAGGAGAAAGGGCTTAGGTTGCTTTATAAAATTAAACTAGTCCTAGTGAACACATTTTTCTGTGTGTATGTGTATGCACAGGTGGCTGTGTGGCATTGTAGAACCAGCCCAGTGGTTTATGACACATTTCAAAAGCAGAAACATGAACTGCCATTTTTACTCAGCAAAACGTAGCCAGAGACCCAAACTGGAATTCCACTTATCAAAGGGTGGTGGACATGTTCTGTGATATTTTTATATTTCTGGGCACTAACATGAGATATGACTATAATCTTGTTGCTAATATTTGTAGGATTCCTGAAAAGATCACTCACTGTATTTATAAAGACCTGTCCTATTTGACTTTTGTTGAGATCATAAAATCTGTTTAAAAATAAACCAGGAATATATAACTGACAAAAAGAGCCCTACTATTCTCAAAAAGATTTAAGATTCATTTATTATTCCAGCTGCATAACTTCTCAGTGACCTTTCTTCAACAAGCACCAGGATATGCAGCATTCCATCTCTTTGGGCAATCTCAAGCTTTTTCATCATGTTACCTACAGAAAACTGAGTCGCTAACACCATGAGCACTGTTTATTCACACCGTGATCTTTAGGACATTCTGATAATACAAAGCTCTTCTTCCTTCCCAGCTGTGCTTTCTCTTTCAGCTAAGCTCTTCATAAAAGGCAATAGTGAATATGCAAACAAAATGCAACAAGGAAAAGCTTTTATCAAGTCTAGTCAAGCTCTAGTCAAGTCAAGAAGAGGAATTGCAAAGACAATAAGTATAAATAAGAGTTTCAAAAAAGCAAGAGGGTCAGACTTTGGGCAACCTGTTTCTATGGAGGGAAATCATGGGAACAGGGGGTCTCTGAACAGCTCTTTTCAAAATTCCACTCAGTCTTGTTATGATGTCAGTGAAACCACAACAGGCCTAACTAATTACCAAAAAAAATCATTTACTCCAAAGCTCCACAGAAAGCTTCCAACTTACAGAATTAAATATAATAATCCGTTTTCAAAAAGTGACATCAATCTGTTGGGAAAAAAAGATACAACTTAAAAATGACAAGCAAGTACAGAAAGTGTTTTGAGAAGCCTGGTCAGGAAGAATAATAAAAACGAAGAAAGTGTTAGAAGCAGATGAAGCAATTTCAAACATCATTAAAGCTTGCTTCTTTTTAAGGCCTCATCTGCTTGGGAAAATATCCACAAGGAAATATCCTTAGTACGCTCTAGAGAGTACTGTTGTTGTTATACATTCAAGCAAGATACTTCCCACACAAATACACAAACATCATACGCACTGCTGTTCTGCACCGGTATCTGACTCGTTTTTATTGACAAATAAAAGTCTGTTTAGTGGTGGGGTTTCAGCCCTTGTATGTTACTAGTCACAGCACCTAACCTCACTTGGATTTGTTGGACAAGATCAAGTGAGGAGCTTGCAGGTCTCAGTCCAGAAGCAGAAAGTCTGTGAAATCAACCTCAGGCTCAGCCAAGTTATGCATATTCCTGGTGTCATGGGGGATGAACTCAAAGAGGCCAAGAGCATCCTTGATTGCCATGGCAACAGGTCTAGTTTCACTTTTCTTCAGTTTACAATAGAACTTTGACAGTGACCATCACCCCTCAAAAGTCTTGTATTTCATCTTTCATAAATGTATTTTTTAACAGCTCTATGGTTAGCATTTATGCTAATTGACCAATCTAAGATAAATTGCTCTGTCTTAGGGGGGAAAAAAGAAAGAACAAAAGGATTGTGGCTGTTCAGTGAATAAGCTGAATGGCAGTGTCTTGACATGACTTAATAAGCCAACATGGTCTAGCAGTTTGCTGGGTAACTAGCAACTCCTTCCTAACAGATCACCAATATTAAATATTCAGCACTGCATTACCAAAACCTTCTCCCCCCCAAATTAAACTCAAGGCAGGACTACTTTGACACTGACAAGGTAATTTAATCCCTTAAAGTGGGCAATAAGCCAGTTGCCACGAGCAATCCCCACTGCAGATTTGCACAGTGCTTGTTACTTCTCAAAGTACTACACAGGTGAGATCATTGCCTTGCCGGTAAGTGAAAAACAAGGCTTTAAACCTTCTTTTTCAGCTTCACGGTTCCATTTTGCCAATTTATGCAGATAAATCAGCTCTAAGCCACTGACTGTGAGATTCAATAAAGTTCTTACTTTGGGAAGACATAAGCCTTTAAAATCTGCTTCATGATTTACAAAAGCATCACTAATAAGTGTTCCTGTTAGAGCTCCAGACTGCCACTTTTCTATGATGGGATTTGTTGTCTTCAGTGGAAGGTGATAACGACCTGGGACTGCAGGCATGGGAGGATTTAATTGACAGCCAGCCCTCCACACTAAGGGCTGCCTGGAGCTTGCTTATATGGCAGAAGCAGCAGCCAGTAATTATAACTGGAGCTCCAATCAGGCTGGGGCAGAATTTACAATCACCACTGAGAACCTTTCTCAGCTCAGACCTTGTGAGTCAGGCAGGCCTCATTTTAAATAACTATATTCTTGCTCTGTCTCCCAGTTTCACAAACACTGTATTTTCGTGATTTCCGGAACACATCTGGTTTGTTGTTTTTTTTTCTTCCTGTCATGCATTTATGACTCATTAAATCAGATTTTCAAAGTTATTCCTGTTTGCAATTATATAGATAAGTGGGTTTCTCTGAAATTTGAGTCTGTTGTCTATCATCAGAATCAATGGCAGTCAGGCATCAGCTTGCCTAGTGCTGTTTACAATAGTAAGAGGTTCTCATTTACATATCTGAAATATTGAAATGCAACCGAACATTTGTCTCACGTTTAGAGAGGTGGGAGGAGAAGGAGGGGCTGAGGTAGGTCCTGTCATTTGTCACCCCACCTGCAGTGCTGCATCCAGCTCTGGGTCCCCAGCAGAGGAAGGACAGGACCTGTTGGACCAGTCCATAGGAGGCACCAAGGGGATTAGAGGGATGGAATAGCTCTCCTGTAGGAGAGGCTGAGAGAACTGGATTTGTTCAGCCTGGAAAAGAGATGGCTTTGGGCTGACCTAATTGCAGGCTTCCAGTACCTGAAAAGACCCTACAAGGGAAAAGGAGAGGGGCCTGTTACAAGAGCATGTAGTGACAGGACAAGTCACTACATTTAATGGGTTTAAATTTAAAGAGAACAGATTTAGATCAGGTATCAGGAAAAAATCTTACTGTGAGGGTGGTGAGGCACTGGCACAGGTTGCCCAGAGAAGCTGTAGGTGCCCCATCCCTGGAAATGTGTAATGCCAGGATTGGCCTCTGAGCAACCTGGTCTTGTGTCCCTGTCCATCTGTCCATCTATCTCCAGTGTTTCTGCTTGCACTTCTGTATAAAATGTGTTGGTGGACTGGCATATTGGCATGTTTTAACATCTGTGAGACTACTGAAAATTAATCACTGAAAGTCACCATTATTTTATGTGGTCTCTTTTGTCTAACATCCACATTATTTGAAGGAAATAAACAAAATTTTAAACATGATGAAAAAAAGCACTAAACTCAAAGAGTTGATGGGCAATGCTGATTGACTCCCTTCAGTCCTGTCAGCTGTAAAAAGGGAATGTGAATTCAGCTCCATTTTCCTGTTCAGAGTGCAAGAGAGCAGATGAAATAGCAATGAATTTCAGTCTTGTATTAAATATCGGAGGGAGATTCATAATTGCCTACCATCTACTTTTTTTTTTTCCTTGCTAAAGCACCACTTCCTTTCTTTTCCCATGTTTATGAATTTTGCATATCTGCATCCTTTGCTCATCTATTGACTTATAAGCATTCCAGATTTAACAATCCAAAAGATGAGGATTGTTAAATATACAACCCATTCCAATTCTTTTATTTCCATTTCATGTGTTTATCACTGTTTTGTAAGATTCACCTGGGAGGATACAGGAAGATAAATGTTGAAGATACACAAAAATCCCATTATACTCTAAGTCACTTTGAATTTTCTCTGTCCTCTCCTCATGGATTTGTATTTCATCTTACAGTAGAGCCGTGATCAGAATCAGAATGTTAAGGGGTTGGAATGGACCTTAAAGATCATCTAGTCCCAACTCCCCTGCCATAGGCAGGGACAGCTCCCACAAGGCTTTATCCAGCCAGGACTGGGGCATCCACGACCTTCCTGGGCATTCTGTCCCAGTGTCTAAACAGCCTCACAGTACAGATGCTTTCCTCAATAGCTAACCTACATTGCCCTCCTTTCAGTTTGTACCCATGACTCGCTGTGCTGTCACTGCTCCCTCTGGCATCCCGGTAGGGCCCCCTCAGACAGGGAAGCTGCTCAGAGATAGTGGGCAGGGTGTCAGTGCTGTGGCAGCTGAAGGGGACAAGGGGTCACACAGTCACAGAGCACACCGAATGGGAAGGGACCCACAGAGATCATCCCGTCCGGCTCCGGGCCCTGCACAGCACCACGGGAACAAAGACCTCAGCTCACACTGAAAGCACACTTTCCACAAGAAATGCAAATCTGACCACCCTGTCTTGTGGCCATACACGCCACAGGAAACCCCCAAAACCACAGGCAAGAAATGGACAGCAAAATTAAAGCCCTGACATACTAAAAACCTGACTGACCTGCAGAATTGCAAATACAACCAGGCATCGTTGTTACTTATTGATACGTAAGAAGTTTCAGGTTTGCAAGAATGATGTCAGCAGGGTCTTTTAATTTTTAAGGTAATAGATAACATGAGTTGCCATTAGTTGAGTCTCATTTATTTGTCAGGTGACACTAACTCAGCTTTGAATTTGTAACACAGGGACATATTTTTTCTTTTCTGCTTGACTCCCCTCCTCCTTCCACTACCTCTAATTCTACAGAATTTTAGACAAACGCAACTCTTCAAAACAAATGAGTTCTACTCCAGGAATAAGACTCCATACAGAGTGTGTTCCGTACAGAAAGGAAGGACTTTCCATGTGCCACAGCCTGGTGTCCCCTAGGAAACTTACTGCTTATTCCATTCATGGTGCTTGTCAGAAGCAGCAGCACAGGGTGGATTGACAGATGCTCGCTGCACGCCTTTGTTCTCAGTGAAAATTTAACACTCCTACTAAAAACTCTCCAATCCTTGAGCCAGTGAAAAGGAGAGGGGAGGCAGACACAATTAAAAAGAAATGCTGTAAAACGGAACCAAGTCAAAGTTGTGTCTCCAATGAAGTACTTCCTCTGGACACGAGGCAGCTATTAGGTGGTTTGGTGAAAGCTCAAGATGCCTCACAAAAGCCCTTTATCTCCAGCAGTGCAAATGAGATTAATGGACTCATTTGCACTCTGTGATTCACTTTCTCTGTTCTCCTTTTTTGTTTTATGCAGATAATTGGAAACAACAAAGAAACATCATTCTCTAGAGCTTCGCAGGGAAGAGGAGTTCGCTTGTTTCCAAAACCACAAATTCAAGACAAGCAAAAGAAGGAAAATAAACCCAGTGGGGAGAGAAGGATAGTTCTACAGAAGGGTAACAGGCAATTAGCACCCACCCTCCCACATCCACCAGCATACATTCACACAATCTACAGACGTGCCTGATCTTAACACAGCTTCCACTAACACCTCAGGCTTGAATAAAACATCACTGCTGGCTGCCCCTCGGGAGCACCTCAGCGAGCTGGGAGACAGCACTGCAGAGGCACAAAGCGAGGGGAAGAAAGGGCTAGAACTGTAATGAACATAATGTTCTCTGACAGAGAAATAAAGAATATTCGTATGATTTAGTTACGGTTTTTGAAAATGAAAAGTTAGTTCTATGGGTAGAAGTCACAAAATATTCTGTACAAATATCAGAAATATTGCTGTACGTGTTGTAAAAATCTGGCTTTGCTTGTCAATGACAAACATTTGTATTCAAATAAATGACTAAACTAAGGAATAACCAGAGCACACTTAGGAACCAGTTTTGAGGGAAACCATCAGGTCTGCCTTCTGTAACATTCTCAAAATGCTATCTGGAGGCTGCTACTAGACAGGGTGGCTGACTGAGCAGGTCCGAGACCACCGGGTGTCCGAAAAAGCCTTCAGTCATAATAGTTGGGATTTGTCTGTAATGTTTTATCATTACAGGAGGCACTGTAATGTTCAACTTGTCCACTCAGTCTTTAATCCCTTCCTAATTCTGACAGACTGCCTATTTTATTCTGAAACTAATATTACAGAACACTGGCAGGGAAAAGTCATGACAACAACACATGAAAATGATAATTTTTCTGAAAAATAGATACTGTCTCCAAAATTCTTATTTACTCTTACAGTAAGATCTGCAGTTAATTTCACAGAGAAGTTGTGTTCACCTTACTACTTTGTGACAGTTTCCATTTCATTGTAATTATTTTTCTCTCTGAATTTTCCAGTATAGTTTTAGAGAAATATTGAACTGCAGTGCTGAAATGCTACTCTTAAATCTTTTCTTCAGCAACAACGCTGCCTATAGTATATATTTGCTAGACTGACACCAGGAGACAGGAAAATAAAGAGACACACCTATTTTGGAAACAGGGAAAGGTTGGAAAACAAAACATTTGCATCCATATAGTATCTCCTTCTAAGATGAAATAGGAATATTTTAATCAGAAGAGAGTTCAGAGCACTCCAGGTGTGCTGTACAACCTCTCCAACCAATAAATCAATGGCCTAAGCTTTCTCAGCATTTTGAAAGATCAAGAAATATAGCAGAGGGATTGGATGAATATCATAACACTGCCATCTTTGAAGCTCACTATTTAACTTCTGCACCTGTTATAGATGTGTATATTTTCACAATACAAAGCCTGAATAGTCTGTGTAGCTGTAACTGTTGTATTCAGTTCTCTAGCAAAGAAATCTAGGAGATTTATTTTCACAATGAAAACGTATCATCACCAAAGAATGGATCATTCTTTCTGCAAGCCATCTGCAGAAACCCAAACAGAGTGTCCTCTGAATTCAAGAGGAAGTTCACCCCTTTCCTAACCAATTAGAGGTATTTGCAGAAAGGAAGTATTCTATGCTTTCTTATCTGAACCAATGAAACTAATGAAAGCATCTTCTTTGATGACCACCTGGCCCAAATGCTTGAGGCTCCCTACTGTTCTCACCTCTACATCCTCTTCTTGTAAATATTGGTTATTAAAAGGCATAGCTTGGAGTGCTTGTAAAGAAAAATGAGGAGGAATGCATACAGAAGGAAGGGAACAGAGCAAAAACACCTTTGCCTTATAAGATGCAGGTCACGAATATAAAGATTAGGTTTCGAACATGCATCTGAAAGATAGGCTTTAGGTTGGAGGTAATCCCTAATTAACAGATAAACATATACCAAAATAACTAACATATATGTACAGAGCAATATTCATGTGGGAACATGCCAAAATAAATGGGTTCAATACTGAAGCTTACACAGATTCACAGCTTCAGGCAGTTAAAATGCAATTAGTGTTGCAAATGCAGACTTCTTATTTTGAGATAAAAGCGGAGACGAAGGTTAGGATACCACTATTCTTTCCATATCCCTTTAGGAGACCTTTCAGAGGATAAAAGATAATAAGGACAAACAAATACCCCACAGTCATGAGAGAGGCCCATGTGTTTGGATGAACAGATGTGGCAATGACACTTCAGGGAACCCATGGCTGATTTTCATATCCCACTAGAACAACCTCTACATGCACACCTCTTTTTTTAAGGAAGGATGATGGAATTGGAAAGTACAGGTCAACAATCACAACTCAAGCAGATTTCACAGTCCAGCTGAGACAACAACAAATCACTCTGACTTTTGACTGAGAAAGGGTATAAAAACTACCTGGAGAAACTAGATAATCTATCCCTCACAACCAGTCAGAGGCAGAAGACATTCCAGAAGAAATCCATCAATCTCTCTCTCCAGAAATGTAATCATGGTTTGGGGATTTTGCCTCTCAAAATTAACAGAATTTCACACTGGATGTGCTAGGTATGCCTTTTTTTTTTTTTTTTCATTTTCTCCTATGTGTGCTTAATAACTTCATTTAATTAGCATGTCCCACGCTCTTCTGACAAATTGAAGGGACTATGTTGTGACAACTAAATAATTTTCACACTTTAGCATGTGCCAAATGGCTATGCTAGAACCCCTATTTGAGGCAACAAGCAGAAAACCACCAGTATTAGTTAAATTAAGTATATTGGAAAAGATACATTTTGCAGCAACAGGAAGTTTAAGTCTTGTGGCAGACCAACTTTGATAACAATGAAATAAAAACATACATTGCAAATATTTTTTCTCCTTCTTAGGATACTTCATATACCACTAAATAGTCCATCCCTTGGGCAATGTTATGACTATTTCTAGTATCACATTTATATTTTATTAGACCTGCACCTCATAAATTTGAAAAATATCAAGTTTCAACACTGATAAATTCTCATTTTAAAATTGTGTTCTCTGTCTGAAGCCTTCAAGCACAACCTCACATGTAATACACTTCAAACTGCAACTTGCAACCTTTATATCTCAGCATTTCTTGAGAATTCTGCTAGAACAAAGATTGCAGGTCATTACTTAATTGGATGCTTAATAAAAAAACTGGCTAATAGTATGAAAAGTAATACATTCAAGTCAAAAATCCCTTAATAACCTTCCCCTATAAAATAGTGGTGTATCAAAAATGTTCTGGACATGCTAATGCACTTTTAAATAGAGATATTTAAATTTTAAAAATCCAAGCATTCTGATATTTTTTCCTTATTTTCATAAATGCTACCATAGAAGAGCAGGAAGAATAAACACTCCAAGTACAATTCTCAGGAACCCTTTTTAGTGTACAGGCTGTTAACAGACAGAAACACTGAACAACCCAAGGCTTCCATTTCGAGCTATGCCCACAGTTATTACGGCTCTTAAAAACCAGCAAAAGGCTATGACCTGTCCTGAACAATGATTTGGTTTGGGGTTTTTTATGTCCTCAGGACTCCAAACTTGGAAAGCTCTTTGTTTCTCTTCTCAGACGCTTTTAGTCAAATTAAGGTTCACCTTTCTCTGAAACACTCAGTGAAGACCTGAGAAATCATGCCAAGTTAGATCAACTCTTGTAAGAACCTCTCAGTGTTTCTTTTGCAAGGATGAGGAGGAGCAAAGAGATTCTCTAAAGTGAAATTAAGAGCAGTACTTTACTCTTTGATGAGCAGCACCTAGGCATTTAACCCATAGCAAGAGCCACAAGAATGAATTACATTCTGAGCTCCCCTTCACCTATTACATAGATTAAAAGGCACAGCACTTCAAGTATGTGTTTGTTTTGATCTTTTCTTACCTCCAAAGAAGTATTTCTCCCCAGTCTTAACCTGCAGAGGGCTGTTTGTTCGAACGGCTGAAGCTTCATCTCCATCAATGGTGAGGACAGCAAAGTTTTCCTTGGCCAGGAACCGAACTTCGTGCCACTGCCCATCATTGAGACCAGAGCCTAGGAAGAACACAAAAAATCGCAACATTTTACTTGGGCCAGTATTTATTACCTCTAAGGGTTTTGTGCATCTCTCTCCCAGGCTCATTACATAAGGTTTAATGAAGGCTATTGCAAAAATGAAATAATTGTACTGTGATAACAAGCCATTGTTATTAAAGTAACTATTATCAAAACCTCCACGTTATATCATACATACAGGTCTTGGGAGTATCAAAGTGTCCATGCTGTCAGGCATAAATGTACCTAACCACAGAGGCTGACACTCACCTCTCCCATCAAAAGGCCATATTCTACACTTTACTAGTAAAGAATATGTCTTAACTGCTTCTGTGAGCAAGTTCAGAAGGCAAAGATGTTGATTCCCCCATGTAACCACAGCGAGCAATAAGGACACAGGGCACACTATGCTCCTGTTAGACATATACCAAGTTAGATGTTTCCAAGAAAAGCGACAGGAAAAATAGGAAGGGAAAATGCTCCTGTAGAAGGTGGGCTGCTCATAGGAGACAAAAACTTTATCACTGAGGCACTGTGAAGACACAGCACCTACATGAAGGTGCTGAGTCACCTTGGCAAAACATCCTTTGGCAAAATAAACCACAAGGCAATGCAATAAGTTGTTTCTAAAATCAAGTGGGATGCACAGTATTAGCAGGAGTATAATGGAAGATGAACTTTCAAAATATTCCAAAGAATGTTGCCTTCTATGAACAAGGAATAATAGTCATGGCAAAGAGATAGACATAAACATTCAATTAATAATTTTTCCCAAAGTTTTTACATCTTTGTTTAAGATACTAGATCAAGTCCTGAAATAACATGGGGTATTATACTCAGAATATTCTTGAAATATTCATTACTATGAATAAAAGTGGTAGAAGCCTCTTAAAAGATATAACAGCAAGAAATGCTTCTACCAAAGCTTGTTCAGTCTAGGGTGGGAACAGATGAAAGACTTAATATACTAAACATGAGAGAAGTTCTCTTTCTGTTTGTAAAGTCTTTTCCTTTAATTATTATCACATTTGGAAAAGAAGAGACATAAGCTCACAAAATTATAACCCAGATAAAATTAATTTCTACTGCTAATAAACCAAGAAAAAGAAGACACAGCTTTTTATAGACTTCCAAAACAACATGGTTGCAGCATGTGTCACTACAAGTGAAGTTTAGCAGAACATACTTAAAATCCCAATTTTCGAGCCTAAGGTGACCTTATATTGAAAATGTATTTCAGTTTTTTATCGAGGTATTCAGTATTGCCTTGAACTGAATAACAATAAGACTAGGGAGTCCTGGACAAAATCGAGACTTTGCTATTAAAACACACACATGACAAAAGCAGTGCCATGAGCCACTCATCACAGAGGTTGGTGTGCCCAAAACACTCTCTGGAAACGGGACTATTGCAGGAACCAAGACACAACAGGATGTGAAACACGAGGTGCCACCCACCATGCACCACCATCTGTATTACAGCGAAAGAAAAGATTTGCCACATTAATGACGTTTGTGCAGTTTTTCCTGCTATATTTTATTTTTTTCTTTTTTTTGTGGTTTACCAATGCATGCTAATGAGGATTGCTCACTGTCACTCTTGTCTTTATAGATTTGTGTTCCCCAGTGGTGTAACTATGAGCACCTTTTATCTCTGCCACTGTTTTTACCTGCTTTTTATTTATATGTTTTAGCAACATTACTGTTCACCCTTCTTTTTTTATGAGATAATGATTAGTTTCAGGGACTTAAATTGTTATTGGGATACATGACATTCATATATATATTATAGGGGGCAAGTTTGGACAGCTGCATGAGCTGATTTTATTGTAATATTTTATTAGATGCTCATGAATACGGAGGTATTATTTTTGCTTGGACTTAAAGTCAAGCTTAGCTTGACTTAAGCCAAGACTCAATAATAAGAGTAGAACATGGTTCTTTATAACAAAAGAATTTTCATCTGAAAAGTTTAGCATGAGCAACATCCCAAATGCACAATGATGATTTCTCATTGCAGTTTTATTTCCCTCATCTGAGCTGATACATATATTTAATTTGATTTTGGTATACAAGTTGAGGAAACAAAAAAAGAAATGCTGCTGCCACCACAAATTCCCTACTGAGCTCTGGAAGAGATTGTTTCATATGCAAATTAAATATGTTAATGAAATGCATACTCACTATCTAGGATTTCTGTTTAAATGACATTATTTTAAAAGTAGGACTCTTGAGTTTGGTACTTTGATTGAACAAGAAGAAACAGATGTTTTGCTTATTACAGACATGCCAGAAGAACTAGATTAACTAACACCAAAGAGGTACAAAAGTTTAATACATAATGGAGAACTTAGAAAGATAACATCTAGTGGAGTTTTGCCTTGAGGAAATCTAGAGTAGCAAAAATCTCAAATTCTTCTACAGTTAATCTTGTGCAATGAAATCTTCCTGTAAAAGGCACTAACCCATACTGTGGCTACTAATGAGTTCTCCATTATACAGCCTGCTGATACTCATGGACAAAATTCTGCCTAAGTGAACAGCACAGCACCTGGTACAGTGGAACAGAACAGTGCTGTCCCTTTAATATAGGGCTGTCACCTAAAATTCAGTCAAAATGTTTAAGAATAACAGGGAAAGAACAATACCCACGAAGCACTGGGGCAATGCAAGTCTCAGTGGCTGCACAGGGGTCTCTGTGCTGCAGTAACTATTTCGTACTAGCACTTCTTGCAGTGGAACCCTCTGCGCCCAGGCGAGGCAGAGGCAGAGGCGCCTTTGGCACTGCTGCCACCTCAGCCAGCCACAGTCATGTCTGAGGACGGGGCTGTGACCACAACCCCTGCCCAGCCCCTCACTGCTCAGTACAGCTTTGCACTGATATCTCTGACTGTAGGACAACGAGCCAACAATACTGTGTTTGAAATGCTCGCCTGGGTTCAGACATACAGCAACATGTGCCATTAGTAGTCAATGGGAAGCAAACAAAACAAAATCATCAGGATGCAGTTACAAGAGCCCTGCTTTTCTGTGTTTAGTTAATCATGTTTTTAAACTAAAAAATCACCGCTTTTCTACAGTAATATTTTAGATATTTAGATTTATGAAATAAGCTATGTAAGTATAAAATCTTTTCAGGATTTATGATTCAGAAAAGTTATTTTCATTTCAAATTTTATTCACTTTTTAGCTATCCCAATGATCAATAAGCCAAGACAGTGGCAAATGCTGTCCTTGAAGGGATTTCAATGATGGAAAACCTTGTTCTCCAACAAAACCAAAACGTTATGACAAATTTGGTCTTCATGTTTAAGCTCAGGGTTCTTTCTTAAGGTGAGTAGTTGGAAACATGCCACAATTTTGCCCATTGGTGATATTTTATTTATACTGATTTTTCTCTGCAAGTTAATACCAGAATTAAAAAATGAGCATTTAGTTTTACATACATCTTGTATGTACAGGAGGTATTTTTTTAAAAAGGGAGGTAATTTTCTTGTTTCCATAGTTAATACTGTTGTGCAGGAAACAGAAAATACAGCAAATACATACCTCTTCAATGCTGCACAGTCTTTATAACATTCAAACCTATGCATATAAAAGGCTTGACTACGGGTGATTTCAATGGAAAGGACCATAAACCTGGCAAACAATCATCAAAGTCATAATGATTTTTTTAATTATTATTATTCTATCTTTTACTGAAAAGTAATAAAACCAGATGACAGACTGTTTGGACTTGAATGACAGAGAAAAAGAAAAAAGAAAATTTTCAAATTCTAAGTTTAGTCACTTGTAGAATCTCCCTGAAACAATTCTCTGCTGAAACAATTTGTTTAAGCACAGGCTTTTTCCTCTCCTCCCTCTGCCCTTTTTGCCACATGCTTTATTCTCAGGGGGAAAAAAAAAAGTTGTTATTGTGCCTTAGGTATGAAAATATATACATGTTTGTATGTGTTTCAGCTTGCAGAAAGAATGCTGCTGTTAAAGCCCAAATGCCACTTTTGCCATTGCCCTCCTCCTCTATTCCAGCCCGTGGCACACCCAGACTTTGGGTGAGTAATGCACTGTGGAGCAAAGCTGCTCCTCCCTCGCCCAAAGCTCCCTGCAGCTGGCACCCAGCTCTTGTCTGTTAATGCAGCACTGGAGTCACCACACAGACTGGGGTTGTAGAAAATGGTTTAAATGTCTCTTTTTTTCCTTGCAAATGATAAGAAACAAAATCTTGGAAACAGCAATATACTCATAAATATATATAATTTTATAGTTTTCACACCTTCCAGATACCATTCTGCACTGCGTTATTATATCCCCACGGATCAGGGAGAGGACTTTAAACTCTTATTCCCTGACTATGTGGTGATGACCATGGTGATTCCGAGCTGTCCCCTCGAAGCCCATGGGATCCATCGGGGTGCAAAGACCCCCCTGTCGGAGCAGGGGGAGGCACGAAAGAAGCTGTTGTTTAGCAGGAGGTGCCCAAGGTGGAGCAGAGCCCTGCAAAGATTTGTGGCCGAGACCCACGGAGGGAGAAGCCCACATTGAGCAGGTACAGCCAGCTTTTCATGAGAGACTGCACCCCGTGGAATCACCCACGAGAGAGCAGAGGGTCTCTGTCGTGGGGGGGCCCCACGGAACGCAGGGGAAGCACCCAGAGTTGTGATTCCTCGTGACTGTGGTGATGACTGTGGTGAAGCAAGCTGTCCCCTCTGCAGCCCATAGGAAAGCCCCTGAGACAGAACTGCTGCTTAAGTGTTGGACTCACATCTGGAATGGCTGACCCAACACCACCTGACTGCAAACCTTCCATTCCCTGTCCCCCACACCATCAGGGGAGGGAGGGGGCATGGACTGACCGAGGGGTGGTGGTGGAAAAGTGTTTCTAACCCGTTTCTATTTCTTACTTTTAGTTTTTAGTTTGTTAGTAATAAATTTAAGCATTACTCTAAGTTCTGCTTTGCCCCTGGTATTAATCAAAGCTCCTCTTTTGGTTGTTATCTCCAGCCTTAAATTCCTAGCTGTTTTGTTTTTTTTTTCTCTCACCT
>JAWWEW010000078.1:53345777-53383055 GCA_035583185.1 Anabacerthia variegaticeps | reverse complement strand
GTTTTTTTTCACTCACCTCTGGAAGGTGAAAAGGATGGGGGGGAGAAAGGCCTTGAAAGAGTTTTGCGGGACACCAGGCATTTATCCAGGGTCAAACCACCACAGTGGGCTAGCCAGTACTTTCTTTTCCATCCTATGAAACTTAAAAGATACTTATTTTATGAATATTATTCTGCCATATTTATCCATATAATTCCTTTAGCTTTTTTTGGAAAGGCCTCTCTGAATTTAAAACCCTTTTGTATCACTACAATTATGTATAATATTTAATATATCTTTATAAATTTGAAAAGAATACAGCAGGCAAACTACAGTACTTTGCCTTATCTTTGGCCTAACCAAGTTCAGAAATCTATAAAACCATGAGATAGTGCTTATTCTTTGCACATTCATGCTGGCTAAATAATAAAAATAAAATAACTAGATGTTGCAGACAGGGGAGGAAAGTGAATCTCTAACTTTTAGTTTCTCAATGAGAAAGTATTCAGTGAAAAGAAGCACAGACTGATTGTAGTTCCCTAGATTTTCTCAACTTGAACACTCACTTTGGTGTAAACAGCATTCTTAATTGCAAACAAAACACAGCTCAGTGTGTAGGGTTGTGTTGCTAAGAAATTCACATTTTCTGACCACCACCAAAAGTCAAGTGTAACTTTGTTTTGATACTGAAATGTCTGAGACAACCTCCCCAGCCATGGCTCTGAATCAACAAGGATATTTAAGAACATGCTTTAGTGGGAGATAATTCAGGGATGTAGAGGCTGTGCACATCTGGGAGTACTCACTGGAGCCTAAATATGCCTCAGACATGCAAGCAGTTCTTCCCAGGCTCCTTTTCCAGCAGCCATCACTGCACGAGTGAGAGCTCGAAGCATATGATGGGAGAAGAGCTGATCAAGCTTTATCACCACACTTGCGGGACACTCAAACAGCTTTATGCTGCACATTGGCAATACTTCTAAATCAGCACCTGTAACACTTGCATTATGCTCCTGCTTAGACCTACAAAGCTCTAGGCACGGGAGTTTCTGAAAGGAAACTCACCTAGCAGCATTTTTCATCTCTTAATCCTGTTATACAAAAATTCTGTTTATAATTTTATCATCATTGTACATAGGCCTTACATAATAAATAGGAGGAACCCTGCACATTTTCTTCTAAATGCAATACAGCACTTTTTACAAAGATTGACTTAACGCCCGTCCTCTGTTGCAGAGGCATGAACTGTAGGAAAAGCAAAACCCACCGCTCCCCACCAGAAGAAACTACTAAATGTGGACATTACCCAGCAGATACTGATGACCAGTGGGTTAGTATTTCTTCGTGATCAGCTTTTCATCACATGCAAACTACATTCCATCTCTTCTTTCTAAGCCTGGAATACCCCCCTGCCAGAACGAAACGGTGCTGCTTGCCAAGACTGATTGAACGACTGTGCATGCAGTGGCTGAGGGTCTGTCAGTGACAAACTGAGGCTGGACTGGGCCTTGCTACAGACTGTTCTGCAGAGAAAGCAGCAGCAGAAGGCAGCAGTGTGCACAAACCAGGCTCCTGGAGAGGGGCATGGGCAGCTTTACATCTAAGCTACATTTTGGATTTCTTTTGTTGCTGCAG
This sequence comes from Anabacerthia variegaticeps, assembly GCA_035583185.1. Lineage (NCBI taxonomy): Eukaryota > Metazoa > Chordata > Aves > Passeriformes > Furnariidae > Anabacerthia > Anabacerthia variegaticeps. The sequence continues at coordinate 53,381,441 of JAWWEW010000078.1, read as the reverse complement.
TGTGTGCGTAAAGCAAATCTCACAGCTGTCCCACAGAGTGGACCTTGCTTTGCATTCATAATGGTCTCAATGCCTGAGGACTGTATCTTCCTAATGAAGCTCAGCCCAAACCAGCAAGCTCCAGTCTGGTGTGCCAATGACACCGCATGGACTTCGGGTCTCAGCAGGAGCTGCTCTGCTCTGCAGATCCTCTCCTGTTGTGATGTGCTGCTGGCTCCTGCAGACACAGCCCCATCTGAAGTGCTGAAGGCATTTGCTGTGGACATTGTGATCTTGTTCTCTTTTATCAAAAGCCTTAAGGAAAAGTGATAAAACACCACCGTGCCACACAACTCCGCAAGAGAGAAGTTCAAGGGTAACTCCCTGCCCCAAGAGGAAAATGTTTGCCCCAGCATTTGCATATGTTTGCTGCCACAGATTAGTATTTCACTTGTGTTAAGTAGGTGAATGTTTTTCAAAGCCAGAAAGCTGACAGAAAAAAATAAAATGATAATAAAAAAAGAATAAAGTTCTTCGTGAACCATCATAAAGTCTTAATATAACAATCACTTCAAATGATCCACTTTATTAGCTAAAAATATCTTTTTAAAGACTCACAGAATCTCTAAGGTTGGGAAAGATCTCCAAGATCACAAGTCCAACCTGTGAGTGAACACCACCACCACCCCAACCAAACCACAGCACTAAGTGCCACGTCCTGTTGTTTCCTGTGTCTGCACCACCTCCCTGGGCAGCCTGCCCCAAAGCTTAGCCTCACCTGCAGTGCACACATTCCTCCTGATGGGCAGCCTGAACCTGCCCTGGACCGGCTGGAGCCTGTGCTTCTTGTCCTGCCAGTACAGGACAATACTGATGTTACAGACTCTATTGTCTTTGTTAAGGGCACAGTAGCAGGTATCCATAAAATAAAATGTATTCTGTCTCAAAGGGAGCCAAAATGAAAATATTTGGCAGTGATTTTCTAAGAAAACCATAAAAACTTAATTAAAATGCTAACACTGCAGGACTGCTTTGCATTTTACAGAATATTGCCGTTCACAGAGTGCTGTTGGACAATGCAAATTATACCTCAAAGTCAGGAAAGCGTGTACTCTGACTCTGTCCATTAACTCTGCCCTAGGCTTTAAAACTGTATTTCATGTGTTCATTTACGAGCAAATATCTATTGAAAGCAGCCTTTCAGCAGAAAAGAAGTTCTAAGAAGTAAAGAAACTTGAAAATGCCTCCAGCCCCCCTGTTTCCCTGCCAGTTCCTTATGGCAGCATTCCCTCTCACCTGCATCCTTCACTAAGGGCTGTCAAAGAGGAGGGTGTACTTTAAATGGCTAAACCTCACACCTTTAAGCAGGTACCAGACTATCTGTTCTTTAAATATCCACTGCCCTCTTTTGCTGCTCCTTGCCACAGCACTGGATGAACCCTGCATTTCAGTGCCGTTTCCCCTAGAAAATGAGGAATGACTTCAGCCCACACCCAGTGAGAGGGGAAAAGCAGCTCTTTCAAGCAGAGCTGCACAGCAGTGAGATGAGAGCTGAGCACTGCTTTGAAATCCAGGCTGAATCCATTGTGTGTGTAACAGAGGAGAGCCAGGGACACAACAGCCCTGCCAGTATGACAGATAGGACACTGGGAAAGCTGGCATGGGACAAACATAGTGATGTACATATCCGTATCTGATAGTTAATAACAGAGGGATTAAGAGATCTGGAATTCGGATGTTCATTCTGATGTTAACAATACAAATATAAAACCTAAGTCTCAAAAATAATAATGAAAAAAATTATTAAAGATCCACACAAATATCTTTGTGCTTAAGCTACATGGAGTTTCCCTGGGGTTAATGCCACTGGAGAGGCAATAGCAGCAGTGACCTCAGTAAAACTACTCTGCTGAAGCCCTGAACCTTCAGCACCAGCTGAGAATTTTGGCCAGCGTATTAAACTCCCCTACATTCTCAGGGAGCTGGTTCATTCTTTTACTTTGTAACTCTGACCTTTCTCAGTGTCTGCCTCCCCCTTTGTACACAGGAAAAACCTGTATTTTTATGACCACCTCTAAATTTTTTTCACTGTACCATTCCCTTAAAAGCTTGCATAATGGAGAACTGGATGATGGGAATAAAACATTTGTGAACAACATAGCTAGGAAAATTATAAATACTGCATTCTTGGATCTAAAAATGCCTTGTTCCTACCTACCAAATGCCTATTTTGTCACATTCTGGTCATCACACCTCAGACCGTTGTCCTTTAATCACTAATTTATAATGCCTACCTCAACATAATCATTGTCAAACCCCAAAGCAGCCTACTAGTATCACCTCCTATTTCACAAAAAAAGTATACACAACAGCTATTTTTCAGAAGCCTTCCTATACATATGTATAAAGCATTGATATTTATCAACATCACTTCTTATATTTTACAGGCTTAAATGTGTCACGGGGCAGCAAATATGGCCAAATATGCCTTTTCTTTAAAGGGGGCATATCAGGACTTATAGAAATAAATTTCTCAACATCAGCATTGAATCTGGCCAATTCTGATCTATCTGTAGCTAAACTAACCCAGGGGATCTGTGTGAAGCAGAGAGACTGAGAGTCACTAGTGAGAAGGAAATGTCTCTACTACTATTACAACACAAGAGAATATCTCTTTGCAAGATCAAGGCTTACTGCTTTATAGATTGCACATGGAATGTAAGTAAGAAAATATATTTAAAATAATAGTATTTCTTGCTAAATGGTGTCTAATAAAACAAAAGTTCTCCCAAATAGTTGCGCCTGTTAAGGCGGGGTCTCATCAGTAATGAGGGCCCCGTGGCACACAAGACCCACTCAGAAGGGGACATCCAGATGCCAGCCAGCGCTGGGCTTAGTGGCAATGTGTGATGTACCCACAGGGGGTGGGAACGTGGCGAGGTTTGTGACCTGGGCAGCACGAAGGGAACACCGAGTTCATGGCAAAGGGATGAGAGCACCGCCGAGGGCAGCGCTGCTGACACAGCCCCTGGCAGGGCAAAGCTCTGCCCCCAAAAGAGCTCCACGCCTGCACCCCCGGGGCAGACACTCACACAAGGGTTCGAACCCCAATAGCAGTGTTGCTCACGACTTTGCTGAGCTCTTTCTGCAGGCATTTTGTTAATGGCAGTAATGACACATTCTAGTAGTTCAGCAGCGAAATGAACCACTAATACACATTTCAAAACTTTTTTGAGCTCTTTGCTTACTATACAAGTGATAGCCACTTGATTATTGCTTTTTACTTCATAAATATCTTTATATTTTATTTGTTTCTTTGTTCCAGTAGGCTAGAACAGAAGTAAATTATACCAGATGACAAAAATTTTGTTAAATCTGAAAAAGATTAGGAAAATTATAGTTTATTCTAAGTGTTTATGAGTAATCATCATCCAGTACTTAAGGATAAGGTGACCCTTAAGGAATTATCAATAATTAAGGTGTTCTTTCCAATTTTTTTTTTTTGCCCACTCATCTTTTAACAATTTCATTAGTTTTTAGATTAAAAAGTGAGACTGCAATGGAAAGCAGAGAGGTTAAAACCTGGTAGGTTTTTATACTTCTTTCCCTTTCTGCAGTTGATATTAAACATTACTAATGCAAATTTTTTTAGGGTCAGAAAATTTCATCTCTCCTTGCTGTAAAATTTCTTTTTGATAGAATCCTGAACTGTGCTGCTATAATAATTTTTCATTGCAGATTTTCTGTTGCAATTTATGCATTAGGTGATCTTTCATATGCGTAATTAGTAATTACAGGCCCCCCAGTCAATAAATCATGCAAACGTATTATCTTTGCATCATAATTTACTTGGGTTGATATTATCCCGATGCATGGCAGAGGCTGTCACTGGCGTTTCATGGCGATAAATCACTGAACTGCACAGCTCATCAGCTGCACTGTGAGAAATGAGTGAGCTCGCTGTTGGTAGGGGCCTTTGGCACCCACTTACACCTGCTGAGCACAGCTGGGATGGTGAGAGCGCCACGTGTGGCTGCTCACAGCTGTGCCCAGATGTGGGTGCTCACACCTCTGTCCACATGTTGGAGCTCACACCTGTACCCACAGACTGCTGGAGCCACGCTATCTGAGATCTGCTGACAAACCCCTTCTGTCTCCAACAACAACAACTAAAAGAACAATTTTTAAATTGTTTTAAATTTGAGTCCTTATGTGGAACATGCACACCTCACAGAAAAGTTCCTACTTGCTTAGCTGTCATTCTTGGAAGGCCAGCATGGCAAGGAATGCCTCTGAATGGATGCTACTTTTGAAAAATAGCATAGTATAGAACTATCATTATGATCTGAACTGAGGATATTTTTACTATTACTGCCACAAGAAATTTGCTACAAAAATCAGTAAATAAAAAGCCAAGTAATTTGAATATGAAATTAATTCTATTGATGACTGGTTTTTTTTCCAAATTCTCTAAAATATCCCTTTAAAATAGGCAGTGCTACATACATTTATCTTCTGAACTACTGAAAATGTAAACATGATGATTTTGTTCCTTAAATTCATGCTTACAGAGAATGTTACACACTTAAAACCTTACCTATTTATTTTTACATAACTTCTCTGCCCATTTTATTTGTTCACCACTGACACAAAGCAACTTCAACAATAAAAAATGCTATAAAACAACAACAGCTTTGCAAGTGTCCTAAAGATCCATGGTAAATAAATGAGTGAATAAACATATTTACTACAGTAAATCTGTTGTTTCATGCATCATTGCCTTCATATCACAGAGACATCTGGAAATGGATTTTTAAACAAAACTTCTCTGAAAATTTGGTGCTGTAACTAATGTTGTTTTAGTTTGATAAAAAAACAAACAAACCACAATAAAGCCACATAAGAGTCCAAAGCCTGTAAATGGAAACCAATTTCATTATGAATTGTTCCTTATCCCTTACTGACAGGAATATTGGTAGAAGTCAAAATCTTCAAGTGCTACTTTTATCAAAACAATTTGTTTTGATATGTATGTATGTATGTATGTATATGTTGTTTTTCAAGTCATTCAGCACAACATAATTTAGCCCGCTCTTTAGAAAAACTTTTCCATGCTACTTTGATTGGGATTGGGTTAAACAACACAGAAATAAGGGTAGCTTGAAAAACCCTCTTGTTCTGTATTTCCCAGCTTATTTTTAAACTTCTACAACCTGCCAAGCGGGTAATTAAATGTTGATTTATTACAGAAAGCTGGTAATTATTGTAGCTCCTTTGCTAAGGACTTATGATTTCCTTTGCAGTATAGAAAATCAGGAAACACACCAAGCCCTTAGATTTGATTTCATTCTTTCAAGACATGGCAACAGCAAAGCCATTTCAGCTTCCCATATTAATGTCAGGCGTACAGTTTGGATCAAGTGCAGTCACTCTTCACGTAGTTTAGGTCTCTGTAACGTTCCATTTGCTCTTATTGTTACTATGACCTAGAAATCTCGAGCTCATTCAAATAAAAAACACTCCTAAGCCAGAAGGAGGGACTTTCTCGGGGTTTCCATAGAAATGTCATGCTGTGGGAGAAGTTGCTCCTGCTGAATTAATGAGGTTGGTTATGATAAAGCTATTCAGGTCTAGCATTGACAAAGTGCAATGAAGCTTGCATTTTGATGGAAAATCTGGAAGTTGACTCAAATGAAAAGTAAAAAGAACTTAATCTGGATAACAGTTTGAATTCTGATGCTCTTCTTTTTCCAGCTGCCGCCATATGGAACAAGCACGTGCACTGTGACAGCAAATTAAACATCCTGAGCCATTAAACTTCTAAGTCAAAAGAATTTGCAATTCCTTAATGTGAATATGGGAGATAATCTCCTGTCAGGCAATTTGCAGGTCTTGATTCAACTTCAAGCCTTTCCTCCCTCATGAGTTTTCAAATCTAAAATGAAAGAGGAGGCTTCTGAGGTAAAAACAGAGAATTCAAGTTAACAGCAGGAATGATGATTTATTTATCAATGATGCAACAGTTCTTGGCCCCTCTTATAGTTTTTAATAGGCTGAGTATCACATAGAATATTGGGAGAATTCTGGATTTTATTTCTCCTATCTGGAATGGTTTTGCACTTGTATATCTGTCATCTAAGTGAGACTATCCAGCACAAAATAGGTACTTGGAATTACATTTACAAATATACAAAATTTAATTAAATATGATGGACAAGGCCAATTCCTTATACAGTGTTATGGTCACAGTTGTGGCTGTAATGCAAATACTGGACTGCTCTGCTGGCTCTGTATGCAAGTAAAGGGAAAGGCAGGGGAACAGAAAGTAGGTAAAATATTCAAACGTTCCATAGGGCCAGAAAAGCATGTTGTAAGTAAATCTGGGAACTATAAGACAAAAATAGAGGGAAGTCAGTCATCTGGAAATCTTTGGTCTGGAGGGTCCTGGAAGGACAGGACTACAGATATGATTACTTGCGTCAAAATAAGCACACCTTAACTAGTAAACAAGCTTTTTTTTTCCACCTTTGCTGCTGTAAGAACATGAGTTCAGAATTTAAACCAGGACTTAAGAAGAGAAGGAGTAATTTGTTTATGATAAATGTTTTAATAAACAAGTACTAGTTATAACTACAGCTCTCCCCTGCCACTTTGCTACAAAGTAATGATAATACTTAACAAGCATAACAATGAAAACCTGTCAGCTCTCCCTGCTTCTTTTTGCTTATATAACAGGGTTTAAAAATTGCCTTCATTAAAACATACTGGGGGTTTTTAGGAACATAACTGTGTACTGAAAGGGTATGCAGACACACATGCGCTTAGGGATGTCTCCTGGTTGTAGCCCACGGTGCAACACCCCTACTGCAGAGCAGGCACCCTGAGGAGGAAGCAAAGCATGCTCAGAGTAGCGAGCCTGGTGCTGCAATTTCCCACAGCACCCTCTGTCTTCACATGGCTGTGCCTTCCTCTCTCTAACCAGCTTTTGTAGAAAGCTGTATGCTCAGTTTAAGGAAAAAAACGATTAAAAAATCTTGCTATGTGGAAGAAAAAAATCTTCTTTGATCCTGTGTTCATTTATGAGACAAGTTAGAGAGAACATTGCCTGCCAAAAAAATCTGTCTTACATTAATTTGGCTGCAGAGCATTTATAGAAACCAAGCACAGTCACGTTGTTTCAACAGACATTACCCAGCTCTGCATACACTATCTCCTGTGCTCTCAATTTGCCTGCCTTCATCTATTTCATGTCTCTTTTGTTCACATCTGCTGTCAAGTTATGACAGAAATTATCATATTTAAATTACTGGCAGTTTGCTTTTTCTCCTCTGCTGTGATCGAGGAAATGAAATTTTTCAAGAATCTAAATTGCCACATTCTTTACATTTTCAGTCTCCTCCTTTTCCCAAAATTTGGTTCACAGAACAAAACATAAATACAAATCAGCTCCAGGGAGAGTTATGGTGTTTCAATGTGACCAGAATAACTTGGCAAACTCAAAATTGGAAATGAAGATCACAATCAGTGTTCCTCACTCAAATAATTAACAACTGGCAAGTATGCGGTGGCTGATGGAGAGCCACAGCAATCTCCTAACCCTGTATGTGGGCTAGGGGAGCCACAATTAGCAAGAAGGCCCCTCTCCTCCTCATTTTGCTAGACCTGAGCACGTATTTACAGCATATCACAATGTCATCTCACCTGCCCCCTCAGTAGCAACTCTTGGTAACCTCTGAAGAATTAATTCATTCAATTACACAAACAGCAAAATAAATAAAAGACAATGCAGAAAAGGAGGGCATGTGCGGACAGGAGTATCATTGAACTAAAACACATGGAAAGGCAAAGCTCTGAGAACAAATCAGAGCTATCTGCTTTCCCCTCACCTCACACTCACCCTCCAACAGTTCTGCCTAAGCATCGGTTAAGATCAATATTTTATCTTTCAGGAAAACACTTGACTCCTTTGAGAAATTTAGCTGGGCTTTAGTATTTATGTAAAAACACCTTCCTGTTTCAAAAAATAATTAAATCCCAATTGATCAGGATGAAAAAAAAAAAAGAGAAAAATATATTCAGCACTGTCAGTGAGCTATTAGGCAAAACCAAACAAAAAACCAGAAGAAAACAAAAACTTTGCCATTGGTTTCTGTCAAACACTTTATATGTGATGCACCACATATAAAGGTTACTTCCAAACCTAACCCTGTATCTCTGACAGCTCTGTTGCACAAACACAGATGTTTGAACATCAGGTGTAACATAAATGAAATTGCACTTAATAAAACAAAAGTGGAAGTGTTTATTTCAGCTGTACACAAAGCTCAGTGAAAAATGATCCTTGTGAAAAATACTGTTTTGTTTCAAACGTACCTAATAAAACCTAATAAAAAAGGACAAGGACTCCTTCTTTAAAACTCCTTTTGGAAAGTTTTATGCAGATTTTTTTTCTTGTACATCCAATGCCTCAAATACAAAGCCAATTCACAGTAATGAATTTGCCTTTGCTTTTCAATATTAATGTAGAGCCCGTCGACCCAAGACAAGATCAGTCCTGTTTTTTGTCTCCACTTCTTAATCCACCAATAAATAACAAATGATAACTGGCGTCTGAAGGACTTTGTCATACAAATGTGTAAGACGAAAAACAAACAAACAAACAAAAGAAGAATGACAAATTATGCCTGGGTTACAAAGCAGTGTGGCACAAGGTTAAATAATTTGCTCTCAGTCGCACTGAGGGGTAGGAACAAATAAAAAAGGTCTAGCTAATACTTTTTCTACAAGACTATTTTCCTAATTATTTTCTCTTTCCTTCCCTACTGCTCAAAACCTTATAGAAAAAATCTGGTCTTCTCTTATTTAAATTAATTGTTTTAAAAACAAATTTATTATTAGCAAGTTACTTTAAGCTTGTGATCTTTCTTAACTATGATAAGGAAAAAGTCAATAACTTAGAGGTTTCTTTTGCCGTTTTGCAATTAAATACATATTTTCAGTATATATTGAACTAAGACTATTGGTTAGCAAGCACAAAAAGGTGAGAGCTTTATGGGACTGTCTTTTTCATACTTATTGTGAAACTGATGTTCCATGATCGTGAAATATGTTATTGTATAGCAGGAAAAGAGTAAGTCCCATTTCGTAACAATACAAAGTAGCTTGCTAAAATAATACCAGAAATCTGAGAGGTTTAAACCCATTATCCTTGGCTACTGAGGGCTATCCTAACTATTGACTCAGCTCATTTCTATTTCTGTATTCACTGGGAGGAATCATAAATTTTCCTGGGCAAAGACAAGTATTGTGTTAATATTGTGCCTATGGTGGATATATCACACAGAGCAGATTTTTCAAAAGTTGAGGAAAAAATAAATGTTATGAAAAATGAAAAAGGAATGGAAGATTCCACAAATCTCTTGATCCTTTGCCCTTCTCCTTTATAAATCTCGAGTGACTCCAGAACAGCTCCCTACTTCAGTTCTTATGGGCAAGTTAGCAATCAAGTAACTAACCTTAAAGAAGGTACTGAATACATTATTAGTTCCACTAACATTGTGCTAGATGAACACAGTGCACTGAAATTTCCCTTCCTGTGACCTTGGAAATCTCCCAGGGCATCAGTAAAGGGCTGGTTGCAGGGGCCATTTCAAATGGAGTCTAACAAAGCTCAGAAAAATACACTGCAGGGAACAATGCTGCCATAAATAGGGAATTCAGCTACCTGCACATTAATAGAGATCTTAGACCTCTAGCTTGCCTGAGTTTATGAAAACATATCATTTACTATCTTTGGAAGTCTGCTATCCTGTATATTAATGTATCTTTCTCATTACAATTATCAGCACTTCAAAAAACCCCAAACCTACAAGCTTTCATCCTGAAAAAAAACCCTTGAAATAATATTTTGCAATAACAGTTAAAATAATTTTGAAAGAAGTAATCATAGAATCTGTTACCCTGTTTTAAAGTTACAGTAGCAGGGAACAGGCCAATACCCATTGGTCTTGTGAGCGAGCAACTTTCCACAGCTACCCAACAAAGCCAGGCAAAGCAGGAAGAGATCACTTTTCCGGGGGTAACACTTGAGAAAATCACCATTTATTCCATGTCACAAGAACTCAGAAAGAGAATCAGTTCTGCTGTGCTGCCATAGCAGCTCTTACAGGCTATCACCATCTCAGCAGAGTCTCTCTTGCCTAACAATTCTGGTTCAGGCATCTGCCCACTGGCAACTGCGTCAGTGATTACAGACAGGCCTTATCCTGAGAAGCCAAATGGGTCCTTAATTATTCCTCTTCATATTCTAGGATGTATTTTTGACAATTTTAGTAGGCTTTTTCAAGTTTCTTCACTTCATTTAGGTGCCTTAGTTCTTAGGTTATATAATGAAATCTTAATTTGCAAGACTCAATTTCGTATTGCCATGGGATTTTCTGGCAAGTACCCAGACAGAAATCCTCCTCTGCTTGAGGATGGAATTCATATATGTATTCCTCTTTCACTGAGGATACTGTAGCGAAGACATAAATCAGAAGGATCCTCAGGTGCAAATCAGAGAGAGGACAGTTATTTTATTTTCCCAGATTTTGTAAGCATACAAAGGCTCTTTAAAATTTTGGTATTTACAATATTTTAAAAGGATATCAGAACTGTGTTTTGGACTTATTCCAGCAGCAGAAAGTATTCATGACTTGTCCTGTGCACAATGACCTACAAACGCAACAGTATCTCTACCCTCCAATTAGTTCAATCATTATGAAACAACAGACATGAATTAATAATGTAAATACCGTCTGTCTCAGACCATCATGCAAGAATTCTTTTATCAACACAAGACTCAATTATTCTCAACCACTGTGAGTCGCTGACTTCTCATAATCACGTTGCCCATTCCTTTCACCCAGCCCTTTCCCCGTGGGAGGCTGTAACCTGCCACATGTGTGCTGGGAGCAGCCCAGCAGAGCAGGCAGCCCCAGAGGTATGGAGGATAAGCTGGCACAGCAGGGCCCAGCACAGAAGGGCTGGCGGGGGCACGGCAGCCACAGAAGGACAGAGGGTTTGAGTCCTGGTCAAGTAAGGAAGGGCTCAACCAAACCTCTGCCTTTGACTTTTGGGGGTGGACTTTGGTCTGCTCAGAGCACTGTTCAGAGAGAAACAGTCCTTAATAACCAAGGGGTTCAGGAATGCTGAGCACAATTGAAGGAGGGCATCCTAAAGGTGCAGGGACAGCCTGGCCCTGTGTGCTGAAAGACAAGTCAGCGGGGAACAAGACCAACCTGGCTGAACAGGGAGCTTTTGCTGGAATTCAGGAAAAAAAAGAGTTTATGACCCTTGGAACAAGGGGCAGGCAACTTTGGAAAAGCACAAGAATGTCATTAGGTCATGTACAATGAAAATTGGAAAGGCAAAAGCTCAGCTAAAACTCAGTCTGGCCACTGCTGTGAAAGATAATAAAAAGTGTTTTTATAAATATGTTAACAACATAAGGAGGGCCAAGGAAAATCTCTATCCTTTTGTGCATGCAGGGGGAACATTGTCGACAAGGAGGAAGAAAAGGCTGAGGTAGTAAATGACTTCTTTGCCTCCATCTTTAACAGAAGAAGCATTTCCTCAGGGCACACTTGGGGGCAGGATGGAACCTGTTCAGTATTTATATTGATGATCCCGAGGAGGGGATCAAGTGCATCCTCAGTAAGTTTGTATATGACTCTAAGATGGATCTGCTGGAGGAGAGGAAGGCTCTGCTGAGGAATCTGGACAGGTTGGTCAGATTGACTGATGCCAACAGTGTGAGGTTCAATAAGGTGAAGTGTCAGGTCCTTTGGCCACAACAACCCCAGGCAGCACTACAGGCTGGGGGAACAGGGACTGGAAAGCTGCCCAGCAGAAAAGGACCTGAGGTTCAGGTTGGACATCAGGAAGAATTTCTTCACTGAAGGGTTGTCAAGCACTGGAATGGGCTGCCCACGAGAGTGGTCCCTGGAGGGGCTCTGAAAGTGACTGGACATGGCTCTCAGTGTTATGGTTTAGTTGACAGGGAGTGCTCAGTCAAAGGTGGACTCAATGGTCTTGAAGATCTTTTCCAATGAGTCTATGAACATACATGATTTGACAGATTCAGGCACCGGATAAAGGAGGTAAATAAGTTAAGTGTTAAGCTTGGTAAAAGTGGAGAACTTCAACATTCTAAACTCTGTGTACTCCAAGAAAAAAGAAAATTCCACAGTTTCTTACAATTGTTTTAGAGAGTAATATGAAGTTGGATATGTTAGTCCTCAATAATTCCTTGAGTATGACTGCTGATTTTAACCACAGCTCTACTTGCCTTACCCTAACCTATATGTTCCATGACACAGGAAATCTTCCATGCATTGAATCATCTTAATTCATAATTATTTGACTTGAAATCAGAATAGTGTACCACTTAGATTTCAACCCATTTGTTAATTTCTTAGATACCTCAAAGCTGATTACATACTTTGCTTGTAACTATTTTCAATGACTTTGTACTTATATTATTCACAGAATTTTCTCCCTTCATATGTAAAACTTCACATATTTTCTTAAAGGGGTATATGGGGGGGGGGGGGCGTTGGAAGAGGTTTTCATACCACTTCACTGCCAAAAAGTTTCTAATACTGTATCTGATTAATTAACACACATTCACTGCAAGATAATAGAGTGATTCACATGTGTATTTATCTGCAGTGGATCAGAGATGACTAATGCAATTTTTGTTGAAATGTTGTTTTTCAGAACACGAATTTGCTTGCGAAATGATCAGCAATGACAAATAATAGGGAAATATCCTAACTAAACATCAGATCTGTTGCAAAAGACAGGAAAAGCTCCTTTTGGCTTGCATAGAGAGAAGTTTGAGGAAAGAGTTACGAAAATGCATTTTTAACCCCATCATAACTTCAAAAATTTACAGTTCTTACTCCAAGCAGGAATGTATTTTAATCTGTTTTTTTTACCTGTGAGCTTCTGCAGGGTTTAAGCAACTATTATCCTAGAAAGAGATGATTTCTTTGAGCCGTACCCTGGCACTACAAATCCAGCTCTCAGTGTAGCAGGGCATATTCAGAACTACTAAGGACAACACCGGAGATCGATGTCCAACACACTTTCTCTCCTGCTGCAGTGATATTTATATATATTGGCCTCGCAGGCAGGCTGCAGAGGACTACACAGAACTGTGTCAGGTTTTCCCAGACAGCTCCTATTTTTCCAAACTATTGGCTAAGTGGTGTTTGAGGCTTCTCTGTGTTAACCAAGGATTTCTAGTTGCCCGGCAGCCCAGCTGCAGTGCGAATTCTCAAGCTACACGAGTATTTGCAAACATTTTTATACCACGTGGACAATGGTATGAGAACCAATAGATTTTGCAACACCTAAAATTATGCCTAACAGGTTAAACATCAGAGGAAGAGTTTATATCCATAAAAAATAGCCTTTTTGGGTTATTTAATAAACGAGTCATTAAATAATTGGACAGTAAACCAAAAGTTTGACACTGATGTACTCTTCCCAAAATCCTTCTTTTTGTTTCTTGACCATACTACTGTAAGTACACTTCTTTTCCAAACATTAACTGAAATATTGAAAAGAAATAAAAATACCATTTAATACATGCAGAATTGTCCCCTTCAATAAAACATGTCTGTGAAAAAGTTTATGAAAGACAGCAGTTTCTTGCTGATGTTGAGTACCTTTATCTATTAAATTAAATACAGGGAGATAAATATCAATTTTGTTCAAAGGCCATTTTAATAATTTGCTACATGAACAACTAAATCAATGAGATAATTTATTTGAAGCTCACCAATGTTTGAAAATTCCTTTCTCCTCCTGTTCAAACCCCTTTACAGGAATCATACATAAACATGAAAGCTTTGCAAATGTGTTGTGGAAGACAGAGTTATGGATTGCCTTGATCATTTGTGCAAAAATTATGTTTAGTATTCAGAAAAATGGTTTTGAACTTCAAGATGAAACAAATCTAAAAAAACCCCAACCTTGAGTCAAATATTAGACTGTGCATGAATCCATCTTTTATCTTCTAATAGCATTTATCTTAATCTCTTTTTCAAACAGCATTTTCAAATGCAGCTAGATGATACACCTTTAGATCAGATTAGGTACTGAGATGGACTTGTCAGGGACTACAGAGCTCTGAGCAGAGTACAGAGACCCGACATTTAAAAAACTCAATCCCTAACCTTGAGGTAAGGAAAAGTGCTCCCACTGAAAGCCACGTTTGCCAAGCTCTGTGACACCAAGGCACGGAACAAAGTGACTCCTGAATACCCTGCAGCCCTTGTGGAGTCCCACAGTGCCCTTGATGGCGAGTCCGGGGGTTATCCTTGGGCACAGACACACACACAGGCTGGGGATGTGCATTGGCTATTTATGACAGACCTCAGCCCACAGCAACTTCACACTCTTCATTGACTCTGCTCAGCCTCTCTGCTCCCTGAAAATGTCCAGCACTTACAAGTATCATTAGGACTCGCACTGCTTAAATTTTCATTTCCTGGGGGATTATTTATTAAACACAGATTTTACTATCCACCAGCTATTTCTTTACATATTAGTCTTTTTGTGCATAAGGCCACCTACTCACTGAAAATTTAGTCCAACTCTCAAGGCATTGTCACTGCACTTTGTAGACAGAAGCAACACAGAAAAAAAGGGGAAACAAAAATGTGACTAAGCCAGGGAAATACTATCCCATGGATACAACATACTTATTGTGTATGTACTAGAAGTAGGCATTCTGGCATAGTACATTACTGCCAAGGACTCGGTAATACAATCAAAAATAACAGCTTTGCCTAGGTAAACTTTATTAACAAAATTCTTAGACCTTTTGGTTAGACAGAGATGGGGGTGGTTCAGGGCAGACTCTTATTAATGGGAAAAAAAGAAACTTTTGTCTGCTTTTTATCAGAGTCCTGTGTACAAATGGAAAAAAAAGGGATTTATACCTTCATAGAAAGATAAGAAACTTGAAAAAGGAAGAAGGCATAACAACTTCATTATGAATTTAGAAACACTGTGTGCTTTCAACTTTACAGTGAAATCATGCTATAATTCAGGGGGAAAAAGAGGCTCTACACAATGAGAAAGTCTCTACACAGAGAATGTCTGTACAAGAAGGTGGGAGGTACAAGAAGCAAGGTGTGAAAATGAAGTTATTGCCTGTAAAAGGATGAAGAAAAAGAATTTTAAATGAATGAAAATAAACAGATTTCTGAACCATATTTAGTTTACTAGGTGATAGGTAAGCTTTTAAAACACAAGCTCCAAATTTTGTAATAGATTTTGGAATTAAATTTGCAACACTAATTTGCATCATGAAAAGTCAGCCCAAATCATGCTCATTGTTAGATAATGCTACTACAGTTAATAAATTTTAATGGAAGTATAGTAGCTTTATTGTTAAAATAAAACAATGCTCGAGGCAGGACCACAAACCACGTACAATGATCATTGTTAGACGTGAGGAGTAAAGGATGGAGCTGGGCAAAGCCAGAGATTTGTTCAAAGCTGAAGACAATTCTCTTTGCAACAGGAAGGTCTTCCTAAGCCTTCACAGAAAGCATCAGTGAAGGAAAACAGACAGCTCTGAAATTATTTCATAATGTTGACAAGCAGCCAATAAGAAAGTTAATTCTGAGTTGTCACTGAAGACTGAATTGTACAATGGACCAAAATCATGACAATACATCTGTGCAGTGGGGATGTGGAGGAAAAGAAAGGTTTAGGGGAATGAAAGAAAACTTCAAGGCTGCATTCATAGTCAATACAAAAGTATTTCTGACCTGATAAAATAATGAAAATAAAACCCTAACAATGAAATAGCACATAAGCCATAAGATCCCTACCATATATACTTTAGGCTATCAAATAGGATAAGCTATATAGAATTTTAGAATTATTAGGGTTGGAAGGGGCCTTAAAAATCATGTAGTTTCATCTCCCCTGCCACAGACAGGGACAGCTTCCACTAGCCCAGGCTACTCCGAGCCCCAACCAGCCTGGCCTTGGACACCTGCAGGGCTGGGGCAGCCACAGCCCCTCTGGGCACCCTGTGCCAGGGCCTGCCCACCCTCAGATCATCCAACAGACCAATGTCCCTCCTGTGTGGGGGCACCACAGGTGGACACAGCACTCCAGTGGCTCTGATAAGGGCACAGTGCAGGCGAGGATCCCTGCCCATAAGAAAACAATTTAATTTCAGTATACTGCCTTTAAAATTAACACTGATTTGCTTTGAGTCACATAAGCCTCAATTTAAAAATATAATTATTGATTTAAAAAGGAAGAACATCTTTAAAGCAAGAACAAGAAGACTGAGAAATGGATGCTAATTATCAAATAGATGGCTTGCTCACAGCACTAAGCTCCTGTCAAAAGCACCTTTGAGATAAAAGAAGGACTGATAAGACTTGGTGTGTGCCTTGAAGGATAACCTCTAATTAAGGTACTGTTTCCTAAGAACGCCATAACCTTACTTCGGATTTATTACAAAACTAAGAGATAGCTTACTCTTAGTCTAATATTAGTCTTAGTCAATGACTTGTCCATGCACATCAACTTTTAAGATTTTAAAGCGCTGCTATGGACAGGTTTATCTTTTCAGAGAAAGGTTCTCCTCATTTTAAAAGGTAATTGCACTGGAAAGATAAGATATTATCATCTCTTAGTTGGCTTCTCTAAGTTCAGTGTCTGTGTCCCAGAGTAAGACTTGCATTAATCAGAGGCACATACAGCATATTTACTACAAAAGCAGTAGCCACTCAAGTGTGTTTCAGGACCCTGGGCATGTAAATTCATAAACAACCCCAGTTTAGCCCCTTTTCTTGATAACCCACTCTTAGGCCCTGTTAAAGCTGGCATTTCAACACACTGTGTAGGAACCTTCCTGTCTGCCACTACTCACAGGGACACAGAAAGGCTCAAACCAATCTTTTGAACTAAAAGTGCACTTACCAATTTATGAATTTAATTTTTTTAAAAATCTGGTACCCCAGGGTACGCATTTAGTCCAGCTGAGAGTACACTGCTTGTCTCAGAATTGAATACTAAGGCTTTGGTTATCAGCAGGCAATATCTGTTTCTCCCCTAAGCGACTTGGGCTCTGCTGTGATTTAGGAAAAAATCAATATCTTGCAGATAGGCACTGGAAGCACATCAGGTGATAATTAAGATCAAACCACCAAAATAGACCAGAAACAACATTTTTAAACATTAGTAGCCAGATGACAAAAAACACTAATCATTTTTTTGATTAATTATTAGGAAACAAGGCTAAAACAACGTGGCAATAATTCACAAGCATTTCTATGATCAAATTGCTAACGTGACCTTAGAAAAACAAACTCTGAGAAAATACTAGAGGCACAAATGGAGAGCAATGCTTTAACAACATATGGAATTTCTTGCTCTACAGATCTCACTGGCCTTATGGTTCCCTGAACCACTTCACTTCAGCCTTGGCTTCTGAGGGTTTTGCTGCCCCTCAAAGCTTAAGACTGCAGAGCCTCTAAGTGTGAAGGGCCCTCAATCACCTCCCAGAGGCAGCTGAGGAAGCTCTGAGTTCTCACCTTTCATATTATTCAGCCAGACCACATTCCTCCACAGGACTGATAATGGATAATATATGACAAAGGAAAAGCAAGTGGCAGGAGATCCATCTTGACCAGGGAAGTATTGGAGTGCTCAGCAGAAGAGGGAGCAGGCTGTATGTAGGCAGTATTACATAGGGAGTAAGTTTGCATAGGTATAGGAATACGGTTAATGTCTAATTAATTTTCATCATATTTGGGTGGGTAAGGTGCACATGAATCTAGATTAAATAAGTTGGGCTAAGAGAGAGCTAAACTGTGAAGGTTAATGTATGTATTTAGAGTGACAGTGAGTTCCTATTATTCTTCCTAACCAGTTTTCTCTTTTCACTACCAAGGTGCTCAATTGCTGTCCTGAACTAAAAGGGGCATACCAGGCATGGCTCGAGAGACCACAGGCTCTTCCTCTCTGACAAACAGGCTGCATACATACTAATGCTTGCCTACATGAATCTCATAAGATAATGCATCTTGTTACAACCTAAGGTTTCATTAAAAATTCAAGTTTTACCTGTTTAAAGAAAAAAGAAAGACAAAAGGTCTAGAATTCAGAAATCTGTACTTCCTATGCCAGAGCATTATCTATGGATTAAAACAAATCCTTTTTATGATACATATCATTACATGGGACTGAATTTGTCCGGGGAGTTTTATGCTCAAGCTCCTTTTCTTCATTTGAATTTAGTGCTTTAGTTACTCTAATAGGTTTAGATTAGCTAAGTGGAGATATTCAGCACAGACACACTATCATATTCATTGCGATGATCCTTTGAGATCGGTGCAGTTAACGTTTTTCAAATCTCATTCATGAAGAGCTTTATGTGAGCATAACATTAGTGTATGTTAAACCCAGCTCCCAGTGACACGGCTCAGTGCTTTATAAATTCTCCAGTTTGCCAGACAAGTGCCCGTAGGAGCTCATCTGACAGGGTGATCTGCACATCCATGCGCAGGATGGTTTATGCTAAAGGTTTGGAATTCAATTCCTTTCCTTCAGGATGCTTCATGACCATCAGGCACAGCCACATGCCATCAACCCGCAAGCTTCAGAGTTATACTAATTATCTTTTACCTTTCTATTGACACAGTAACAGGCAACATAAATATGTGCTGATCCTCCAAAGAAGCAAAAGTAAACACTAAATCCTGCTTTACACTGGGGGTTGAAATTCTCACATCCAATCTTGTTATCTTAACTTTCCAGGACCTGAAACCGTAGGGAAGGTATCAAAGGCATAGGAAAGGAAAAAGGGGATGTCCTTTGGACAAAAGCTTTACACTCAGCGTACATTTTATCTGCTTGCTGCCACAAGTTATCAGGAATTCACTGCCCTGGGATGCCTGTCCCTGACCTGGAGCGAAGTCCATGATGCTGCCCTGATTTTCTGTCTCTGTGAGCAGCCACAGCTCAGCTGCTGCCTGTTCTGTGACAATAATGGGAGTTTCACTTCACTGGAGAAATGAAACAGGTTGCAAACAGAGCGAGATTCATGTCTAAAGGAGAGAGGTGTAGCTGGAATAAGAAAATCAAAAATTCCATTGCCAAAAGCAAAAAGAGCCTCCACCATGATTTTAAGACAAAGTCCATTTCTTTACTATAACTTTTTTAAGATTAAAAGATTAAGCAGGCTGCTTTATATGTCAACAAGGACTCTATTGGTTGATATATAAAATCATTGTAATTTAACTGATACCAATTTATTAGTATTCTGGAGACAATATAAGAATTCATGAAGACTTTAAAAAGGTTTGACAGAGGCAATAAGGAATGTTCATCTAGTGTTATAGGTAATTACAGGTTAAATAAGTTGAGAGGTGCTTATTACAATCACAGAGCTCCTAATATCTGATATTTTCCTATCAGATATGCTACCCACAGTCACAGATATTTTATAACACTGTTGTAATCTGGAATTTAAATATTAAGCATATTCACTATCACTTGTCTGCTCTTTAAACACAAGCAAACAGATCGAAAAGTTATAGAAATGAAATCTAGGGGTTAGGCCAGTTTCCTTGATGCTTTATACCAATACATTACTAACATTTCTCTATTTAATTTAAAAAAAAAAATATGTATTTTTGGCAAAGGTGATTTGAGAAAGTGCTCTTTGAACACAGCAATGGCAGAGACTTTGCTGTGAATGCTAGCTGAGGCCCTTGTTAGAAACTCAGATAAAGGGGTATTTTTAAATCATGGTTTGCCTTTTTTTTTTCCTTTTTTGCTAGAACACCCTTTCAGATAACAGCACTTTTCCATCTTATTGACAAACTTTGCTTACTTTGAGAGAAAGGCGCTTCTTGCTGTAACTCAGCTGAAATTTGAAGTACTATATAAAGACACTCTGCTGCACACAACTATCCCTACCATAATTTTTCTGTTGTTACAGTGGAGCTCAAGAGAAGGGAACGGTGCAGGTGGCAGATTTTAAAACAAATGCTAAAAGTAGCATTTCCAGAGGGAAAACTCTCAGGAATGTTAGAGACAAGGTTTAATCAGCTTTTTTCATCTCTCCCAATCCTCAGGGCAGTGAGGCTGTGCAATCCACATGTATAATTTCAACAGTCTGATAGAGTTGGAAATGTCATGTTGTTAAGTGATACCTTCATAGAGATATCAACAGCTTATTAATATGAGAGCCTCGAGAGAACACTACGTCCCTGATAAGGCTTCTGTTTTCCTCCAGAATACAGTGAGGAGAAAGAATTATGAGCAGATCACAAGGTCAAATCTTGATTAAAAAACCTATAAGACAATCCAGTAGTCAAAATGCACAACACCAATGGCTACAGAAGCGACAAGTAAAGGCTAGAGTGGTGAATTCTCAAAAACTTCTCACATGTCCAGAGCCTGTTTTGGAAAAACCTGTTTGATCTGTGTGAATAAAAATCCCTTCTCTTTTCATGCTTCACAGGATTAGAATTGGAGAGAAAGAGGGAGAGAAAGAAATCCTTCAAACCCACTGAGCAGTCTTGACCATACACTTCATTTAAAAATTAAAAAAAAAGTAAAAGTGTAAATCTTTTTTTCAAAAAAAAATGCTTTAAGAGGAATTACCTTTGCCCTGATTTATTAAAGAAAGCACATTTCCCTCCTGGCACTCCACGGAATGATAAACTGCCAAGCCACAAGGCTGGCACCTGAGCCCTGATCACCCATCACAGACACACACAGTCACTTAGGCTGCAGTTCAGCTCTGGGGGCCAATTACAGCAATTAACTCCTCCACACAAACACCATTTTAAATCTGAATCAACTTACTCTGGGGTTTGACCAGTCAAATCCTAAAAATCTCCAAGGATGGAGATTTCCACAGCCTCTCTGGGCACGCTGCTCCGGGGATTCATCACTCTCACTGGGAAGTTTTTTCAAATGAGACTTTTCCTTGTCTTATAACTGCTTTCTTTTATCTTATTCCTGCCTTTCAAGGGGCTGTGGTTACTTCTGCCAAGTCAGTCCTCTCAACCAAGATTGCCTTTTACAATGACATATTGTGGAAAACTACTTAATTATGCTATTTACTAATCACACTGTTTGTTTTCTCTTTGGAATGTCCTCTATAGATTAAGTAGGCCAGCAAATAAACCCAGTACCATTTCACGTGAGCTTGTTTGCCCATAGGATTATTTTATTTTTCCTGTCAAATTTCTAAGAAGACTTTCATAGCAGTAGACAGCCTTTACCATATAAAATGAAACAAAGTGCTATGCAAAGTACATTGAAAAAAAATATAAATACATAAATGGAATCAGTACTTATAAGACCTGAGAAATACTGAGAACTGAGCCACTTTTAGCAAACTTCTACTGAGTTGTATTTGAGAGATGACAGAAGTGTTAGGGTACTGCACTGTTATATGGGAAGTAGAGACAGCATTGCTTGGAAGTGCCAGTTCATATTTCTACCTATATCTATTTTTGCATATGTTGGTACAACTGCAGGCACAGTTAATAACATATCTGGAAGATGTAGAAATTTTCTTTTGTCTCTTTCCCTTAGAAACAGACATGAAAAATTCATATTATTGTCAAAATTCTGCACCGCCTTGGACCAAACAACATTTGTTGGGAAGTGCTATTCAAAAATACTACAAAAAGCATGGCAAAATACTGCCAGGCATGAGCAGATCACTTTCAGGATGTGATCCTGTAGGGTTTTAAGAACAGCAGAAGCAAAGTACTTTCTTTTTGGTGGTTGTTTGTTTACTTGTGGTTTTGCTTGGGTTTGTTTTTTTGCTTGCAGCAAATAGTAGGAGGGATTTTATTTAGCTCAAAACATGTAAAAGAAATGCAATCTGCACCCCCAAACCATCACCCATTATACACAGAACCCAAGTGCCTGTTTTTCCACAACAAAACCAGACAATTGCTCATGGATTTTTAAAATTATACTTTTTTATGGTAATACAAAAAAAAAAAATCAACACCAGAGCTCTCAGAGAGCAGCATGGCCATATAAACTTAGTCCTCATTTATAGGAAAGTGGAATTGCAAAATGAGTTCTGCTCCTCACCTCCCTCACATTCAGAGTCCTTCTCTACTTGAAAGTCGTTGCTATTGCACCTTCAGACTGATATTGGAATACTTCAATAGAAGCTTTTACTTTTCATTTCTTAGTTACCTGAGTCCCCATTTCTGACTATCAGAGTTTCCAGGCATAATGTGATTTACATTCAAGGGTTAAAAGAAGACAGAAAAAAGAAAGAAGATTCCTTCTCCCTCCTAAAGGCACTAGCTCAGCTGAATGTTCTAAATTTATATAAAGCACAGCAACAGCAAAACCTCAATTCTGAGCAAGGATGCTGGATATCCCAAGCATCTTTCATGTCATGCAGCCTGGTTATGTTGTGTCCCAAAATCCTGTTTATTCTGCAACCCAAGGAGTTAGTATGACTGAAAAAATATCTCTATAACTACTGAGAGAGTTTCTCTTCATCTACAGAAGTTGATGGCATACTAATCCACAAAGATCTGACTCGTATCATTTAGTTTGCTGGATGTACTGCAGTTCAATCAATGTAATCCAATTCTATAACTGCAAATTACATTCAGAGGATTTCTCTACAAGCATAAAGCATTAACAGCCAAAAAGTCAAAGCTTAGTGAACACATATATGCCATATGCCACAGACTCATATAGATTCATTTTAAGGGAATTTGGGAAACTGCCCTCTGCATTCCATCATGATCTTCAAAAGCAGAAGATTAAACTCCAGAAATTCTCGGGAAGTTACAAGTCCTAATGGAAAGCATGAGTGTGTATGATTTTTATAAGTCCTAGCCCAGGATTAAAAATGAGGCATGAAATCTGATACACCCCTGGGGACATGGCTGAACCTTTTAGTGAGTGGAGCAGGGCACTGATGGATTGCAACGTTTGTGTGGCCCGTATTTATTGTCAGTGCACACTGCTACACAGCACCATGCACAATAGGGAGCTATGTATTTATAAACCCCAACTGTTCCTAAACTGAAAACCCCATCTTTCCACTCTGGGCTCTGGAACTCCCTCTTTTTCCAAGGCAAAGAAATGAAGCAGCCCAGTCTGTAATCCTTTCCCTGAACTAAAGCAGGAAGCCTCCTGAACCCTCACTGTGTGTGCAGGGCTGAGCAGGGAGCTCTGGAGTCACTTGCACACACAAACTCACCCAAATCTGGTCTGTTGTGGAAGTGTCTGTGCTTCCAGGCATCTCTGTGTGTAATCCCTGCTGATGGCAACAGCGTTTAGGGGCTCATACGGAGAACAGAAACACCATTTCCCCTGACTCTGCCCCAGCAAAGGCACACTGGCTGCTTGTACAACAAACTATTAGTGCTGTTTTCTTAAGGGCTCTTAAACATTTAAGGATTTTGTGAACACTGAGAACAGAAGAAAAATATTATTTGCAAGGAAGGAAATTAAAACAGTCTACAAGCACCAAATTCATTCTTTACTTGGAGATTTTAATTTAATCCTGACTACATTTACATGTAAATTCACAATGATACAAGAACACAGTTTCTTGCCCTCAGGGGTGAAAAATACCCTCCAGAGAACACATCTTTATTATATGTAAGGGGACCTCCACGGCCTTCAGTTTGAAGCTGAGTTTGAAGTTCTGCTCTTAACTAATAAAAGATCAATGGGTGATTATAGCAATCTTTCAACTTGTAGTCATTCCAGATGACTTGAAATCGACAGAGGAATGTAAACTAAAGATACGTAACAAGTAAATATTTTAGAAATAAATTCTAAATCCTGATTTGTGTGACACAACCTTGTTTATTATTAATAGCCTGATATATTAATTATGTAATTTATGCTTCTTTAACGTATACTACCTCACAGTGAGATCTTAAAAAAAGCTGTATAGTAATATTTTAATTTAAGAGATATAAGACTGAGCTGCACACTAATTTTCTCTGGGGGCAACCTGCCAAACATGAGCAGATACACTGAAATATCTGTCACAATGACAGAGCAAATCATGGGAGTTTTAAGATCACAATCTGTATTTGCCCGAGGTCCTTCAAACCCTCTTTCTCATTCCACACTAAGGCAGAGGGGCAGAGTAATAGGAGGGATGAGCAATCTGGTTATCTATGCAAACTTTCAAATATAACTTTGGAGCATTACTATGGCACACCAAGTAGTGCAAAAAGCCTCGACTTTGTTTCTCCCACTCCACCTTCACTGGAGTGTTTTCTTGTCTAATTTACAGATTTTTTTAAAATGCCAAGAGTTTGTTCACTCCCCATCATGCTTGATAACCTCAGTTAAATGTAACAAAGACATGCAAACAAATAAAAAAGGTGACCAGATAATCCAAAAAAGCAAAAAGTCACATTTCTTTAAAAAAAGTCTGTTACAGTGAATTTATTTTTTTTTATTTTATATTCTGTTAAAAAAAAGGTTAGTAATAAGTGTACCTTGCATACTATCCATACATTTACATACACATTCCAGACTGAGCTTATGAACCTGCCAAACCACACGTGATTAAACGCCATGCACCTTTATTCTTGCTTCCACAAACACACACATCCATGGCAAAATTTGTCTTTTCTTTCTGTTTTTCAAATGTGAAAGCCAGTTCTAGACTAACACCCAAAGCGATGTGTTTTCCCTCAGGCTCTGTCTTCTGTGACAGCACTGTCACCTTCAAAGGCCTAGGATGCAGGTGGAACTGCAGTAGATGATGCAGGAGTGAAAGCAGCTCGCTCAGTATTGAGCTGAGCTCCCCACTGGCCCACACAACTCTCTCCTGCAGGATGATCTCTGCTGCCTCACATCAAATCATTATAAACTTGAAAACAACACGTGTACATCAGTCCAGCTCACTTAACTTGCACCACTGAATCCATTTGCTAAGCATCCTTCTCCTGTGCCCTCCTTTCCATTCCAGTTTTTCCTGCTTTAAAAAGATCCAAAGATCTGTCCATTTTTTCTCTGTCAGGACAAATACTCTTTGGATTCTCTAAATCCTCTCCCCAGCTCCATTTTTTTTCCTTCCACAGACTCTCTTAGTTCCAGTTCCCGCTAAAAGGCTAATGCCAAGCACGAGAAAAGAATGTTTTAGTTCAATGCAACCAGCAGGAAAACAGGTTTTAACTCTCTCTGAACTACCAAATATTAAACTCCAGCCTTAGAATTCATCTTTCTTTCGTTTTTAATTTGTATAGAGCTCGCAGGTTCTCTTTCCAACATGAGAAGGACAAATTTAAATCTACATTACCTGTCTCTTCATGTATAAATTTACGGCTCACTGCTGACCTGTAACATATATCGTGTTCCTTTTCCTATGATTTCTCACACTGAAACATCACCATGAAACCTGAACAGACAGGAGCCATCCAGCACCCACTGCTGTCCAGGAATACATCAGAAGAACTAGAGAGCAATTCAGGAAAGCGTTCTGCACTGAGGTGCTGCTTTTATACACCTTAAAATTGGATCACTGATCACACCCACATATCTCAGCCAGAACAATCCATCAGGATTCAAAGGCATGACCTACATAACACTAATAATAACTCATTCTTGTGCATTGAGAACCCTGCTTAACATAGATTTGCAGAAACAAAAGAAAGATAATCTCAAAGTACAACAACAAAAAAGCCATTAGGATTATCTTAAAAAGGAAAATGCAGTATATAACAAAGCAGTCTATCAGTTAAAATGACACCAAAAATGATGAGAAAAGGGATCTTCTTAACTAACCTTTCCTAGGTAACAAAAGACATACACAAGTATTTTATTTTCTACTCACTGATGATCAAACTAAAGGACATGTTGAAATTATTATTCTTCCATAATTGCAAAGACCACCATGCCCAGTACGTCCCTTTCTTACAGTTTTTCCCTCTGTGCCAGAATTCCCTTTCCTGGCTCTCAGCACTGGGCAGGCAGGGAGTGAGTGTGTGCCATGAGGGCACTCGTGCTTTCCTCCTTCAGTCCGGCCTTTTGCCTCCCTTACTGGAGAGGTACGATTCAGGAGTTGCCACTCTGCCCCCAAAGCAGCTCCTGAAATAGTCCTTCACAAAATATAAAGGCAAACAGCACTTCTAGAAGAACTAGAAATACAGAGCAGGCCCAAATCCCTCATCATCTTTAGGAAATCCTACTGTAATTTTCACAGGGTTACAGGCCTGCATGAATTCTCTCTGAGCTCTTGAAAGTTATTCTCTTGCATTCTCTGAATGCAATGCATTTTGCATTGCTATATAAAAACTTCTGCTATTAGACTTCATTTTTGCATCTGTTCACTTTCAGCTGAAATAAGAGTTCAACATGCAGAATCGAAAATAAATATAATGATAAACGTAATTTACCACTGTTTTCAACTTGCTGTTCAATAATAATAGACAATTGCTAAATAATTTTAATTTTGACTCTGCTAGGCACAATTCTTGTGTTAAACTTTAAATGAACATTGTAAAACTTACAAAACTGACTAGCAGTGCCAAAGAGAAGCTCCAGTTCCACTGGTACATCTCCCTTTGCAGTTCACATTGTAGTGGCTGTTCAGAGAGCTTAGAATACATTTAGCTTTTGGAACAGCCATCAGACTGGATTGCACCTCTATACTCTTAGGGGTGTAAGCAAATGACAAGGCCTGCTGCGTCCCTGCTGAGGTCGGGCTAAGAGAACAGGGCATGGCAAAGTGCCAGACACGGCACCAGAAATTGTCAGACATGAAGTGTGAAGCTGACAAAAGCTACAGATAGTGCCGTGAGCAATATCAGGAGTCCAGCAGTGCTGGGCAGACTAAGGTGAGAAATGGTTGGATTCCACTGGGTGCCTTTGGGGAGTGAAGGCTTGCAAGGCCAGCAGAATCTTTTTAAGTCTTTCAGCAATGCTACACAAGCAAAACTCATCTAGGTAACAATATCAGAAATCCCAAATACAGCTGTAAATGTGGCAAAAAGGGGAGGGAAGGGGAGAAAGCAGCTCACCAAAAAGCTGTTTACCTGAGAGGAGAGCAGAGCAAAGGCAGGTGGCCAAAACAGGGAGTCAGGGGAAGAAGGGAAGCTGTGCCCTACATAGGAGCACAAACCATGTGATCAGTGCTGTTTGGGAGAGCCCTGTGCAGTCTCAGTCAGGACAACAAAGCTGACCATGCTCTGTCCATATTGCACAGGTCAAACGTGCTTCCCTCTCCAGGAGGGGATGCAAGGAGTGAAGGGAAGGGTCCATGGCTATCAGGAAGGTTCACAAACAGGTCAGACACACTGCCATTGCTGCCACAGGCACCATCAGCATTTGCCCCATCGCTTCATAACATCTAAGGTGTCACACCAAAATCTCAGGCATCAGAGTATTTCTGTGGCTTTCAAGGACTGTGTTACAAGGTTTGGTTATGAACAGGAGCACTACACAGCACATATGATGTCTTAGAGGGGCATTCTTGTCTTGGGACGTGATGTCTCACAACACTTCTTGAAGTATTTCCACTTCCCAGCTCCGGGAGGTACAAGCATCAGACACTTCCCCTTCAAGGTTTAAGGAGCCCAACTGTTTGCAGGGAAATGGAAATGCAGAAAGCTTTTCAAGTACAGGAACTCTTTGACCGAAGAAAAAACGCAAACCACCTCATTGCCATAACATTTTCAGCAGGACACAGGCAGGCAGAACTGGCTGTTTCTTAGTCAGAAGCCAAACACAACAGCCTTAGCCAGCCTAGACATATACAGTGAAGTGACCTTTTTTCTTCCTTACCATCTGTGTCTTAATGTGCCTTAAATGCACAGACCATCTCCACAAGGTGCAAAAGTCACTGTTCTACAGAGAAAAGGGTTCATTACCACCCCTGCTACTCCTGCCTGCCATCCACTTACAGGTAACCTTAATGTTTGTGATGAGAAAGAGCCTGGGGTCTCTTTAGGACAGTTTTTGCTGCTGGCCTGTAACAAATTCTGTGGGCTCTGCAACACCAATGAAGGAACTGAGCAAACATGTAGGAGAGGAACAAAAGACACAGCTTAGGAGAGAGAAACAAGGAGAGATTGAGCATCTAACTATGAACACAAGTGGACAGCTATTTTAACTGTGTTTCACTTATATTCAGCTTCCAACTGAACATACTACAATGAGACACACTGCATATCAAAATACAGTCTCTGTATTCAGTGTAAGGCAAATGTCATCTAAGTAAGTCAAATACATAAATCCCTATTGGCTCCAACATTACCCCCACAGAAGGAAAAAAAAATCAAACCAACAAACCCTCCATCCCCCAACCCACCCCCCCAACAAAACAAAACAAACAAAAAAACCACAAATGAACAAAAAAACCAAATAAACAAAAATCAAAAAAAAAACCCAAACAAAAAACCAAAACAAAACAAAAAAACATCAACCCAAAATCTGTGTAAATATGAGCTAATTTCAAGAACCAATACTTTAGGCAACAGTGTCTTAAATGGAACTATAATACCCTTCTTCAAAGTCTTTTGGTTAGGATGTTAATTGTCTGTGAGGCCATCATGGGATAAAAACATAGGAAAGTTTCTAGTAAAGGAGAGAGGATCAAAGGGAATCACTTGCTAAGTTTCTAAAATTAATTTATGTGTTTATAAAGCATAAACACAGTATGGACAAGAGGAGATGTACATGAAATTTAATTTAGGCATGGAGTATAAAGACAGGATTAAGACTTGCGGATGACTGTTAATGAAACCGTAATGCAAATCACCACATAAATATATGAACTGAAAACATAAAGTAAACCAGATACACAATTCATTTACACAAATAATTCTAGAATGAGTGTATAACTAATGTAATTCCAGAGGTCATTCTTGCACAATCTATTTCTTCCTTGTCAACAGCTCAATAATGTCATTATTCAGAAGACTGCTACTGTTTTAAATAGTGTTTTTCCTGAAAACAGATTGCAACTTGACAAAGGTATCTCATTACTTTAAAAAAAAAGGACAACTTCTCTTTCACTATCTGCATTATGAAATGTGCATAAAATCACATTAGCAACCGGATCTTAGAAAGGACATTAGAAGAGTATATATATTTTTATTTTCTTTAATTTACAGCTAGCAAGAAGGGCTTGTGTCATGGAAACACCTAGCTTTCCACAGAAGTAATGAATAACAATTTGGAAAGCGTTAGAGTAAATGCATTTAGGATACCATTTGCTGTACATCTTGCGTCTTTTAATGGACCTACATTATTTCCTATATAATGAAGAATTAAATCTAAAACTGCTGCTCAAAGGTGCCCCCCCCCTATAACCCAAGCACTCCTTACTGTGCTGAGGACATGCAGCGAAGCTGAGATGACTCAGGTGTTGAGCTGCCTCTGAGCCAAGGCAGAGAGGAGCAGAGCTGAGGAGCTCAGAAGGGGGTTAGTGAGGGCAGTGTAGCCACAGCCGCCACTGCTCTGTCCTTCCCTCCCACATTAGCACGGAGATCGGTTGTTCATTGGCACGGAGATGGCTGGGGATGCACCGGGAAGCTGCAGCTCTGCCCTTGCCAGACATCACCTGGGTGGGGAAAGGCAAAGCTGCTGCCTGGGACACCGAGGGGACTTTGTTTTCTGCCCTCAGATACAGCATATCCCTCTGGTCTACACTCTCCAAGCTTCTCCTTTGTGCAGCTATGCAAGTCCAATCACAATCTTTTTTTGTTAGAAGCAGGAAAACCTCTCTGTTTTCCTGGGTTGCTCAGTTTCTTACACACTAGCACACTACCTGTGAGAAAAGAACAGTTCTGTGCAGTTTGTGTTTAAAGAGATCAAATGTTTATGGGAAGGCATTTTCACTATAGTTTTTCTGCAGGAAGAAAGACTGCCCTTTCCCTTAAGATCGCCTATTAAAATGTTGACTGTTCTCATTTTTGAAAGCCAGCCCATAGAATTATATCTGTTTGGTATTCTTCAGAAGGGCTGCACTGACATATTTGAAATGCACACTGGGTGTTTCATTGAAAATACTATTTACTTCCATTTTCAGGTATATGATAACGGGACAAGTTCTTTATCAGCTCTTCCTTCAGTAAGGTTCACATATAAGCAACACATCTGAGGATTTTGAATAGAAGATCAATTAAGGTTTTATTATAAAGTTCTTGCTATAATGAAGTTCCATTTTCAGTTTCTTAGACCACTCCCAGATTAAAATGATTTTTTTCAGAAATGCTCTGTGATAATTTCTCCAATTTATTATTTTTCTGTCAAAAAGGTTTCAGGACAAACAATGAAGATTTTTTAGAAAAAAGTAGCAAAACAGTAAACCATGATTGCATTGAACTTGTTGATGGTAAGAGCAAACGTGAGTGTGGAAGGAGAGACAGGACTGACTGAAAAGGACTAAAAGTGAGAGCGAGTGACATCACGGGGGGCCAAGAAGCAAGGACGTGGGAGAAGGGAAAAACCTGAGGATCTGGCCAAGCAAAGGCTGAAATTCTGGACAGATTATCTTGATGAAGGCATAGCAGGACTGAAGGTGAGGGAGACGGATGTAAGACAATCCAGCAAAGAATCTATAGTGCCAAAAGAATGAAATCAGCTAAAAAACCCCAAAGGCAAAACCTCAGGGGACAAACATGCTGAGAATGGCTTGAGTATAGGTAATAACAACAAGTGTAGGGAGGAACTGTACAGTCCTGGAGAAAACAAGGGCAAGTGTATAATGTGCCCAGGAAGAGTCAAGGACGGAACCCAGAGCTCGCTGGATAAGGGGAGGGGAAAAAGGGGTCTAGGGAAGGACGTGGCCTGGCTAGGCAAAAAGCTACAGTCAAATGGGCAAAAGCATGAATTCAAGATCTGTTCAGCAAATGGGGCAGCAGAAACTGACTCAGGCCACAACAGAAAATAAAAACAGCTTGATGAGTCAAAGAAGGGAACAACTAAAACAGCTGGCTACAATAGGAGATAGCAGCAGAACCCCAGAAGAACCAAGGATTTGATTTCTCTCTGAGCCTTGTCCGTACACAAACAGAAGATGCACCAAATTGGCTCAGTTTCAGTCAGTAAGGTGGATGCAAAATTCCTAATTCTGCTTTTGGACCCCTCTAAAGGGTTGCCAGAGTGATTCCACTGCATGTTTTTTCTCATGTGTGTCCAGAATGATGTCACGGCACAGCCTCAAGCTACTGCACACAGAATTTTCCACCACATTTGTTACAGAAGTGGGAAAGTAGCAAACAGAAGTAAACACAGGTAGTGAAGAAATGCTGCCCTAGGTAAATGGATACCTTGCCTCTTAATTCTACCACAGATTTCCTATTCCGTGAGAGTAACAGAAAACAAACATATTCCAGTCCTTATTTTCAGAGCAACTTGATATGTCAGGGATTTAATAAACAACAGTGCCAAGAAATGCAAATCAAGGTGCAAAATGCCACATCCCAACCAAGGCAGATCATGCTACTGGACATTTTTCCCTTTTACTTATGTGCTTCAATATGGTACGTGCCCAAAGAGCTGAAGGGGATTGCAGATGTGAAAAGAAATAAAAAAATCTTCCTAAGGCACACTCACACTACCATATGGAAGGGCACACGTAAATGGGTGATTTTGTACTTACAGCAATCAATTAGGCTTATGGCTACAATTCTGAGTGACAAAGCAAAACCCAAAACATTGAGTAACCACTTATTAAGTATGCACAGACCGTTCTGTGCATTAAATGGATCCTTGCAGGGCATATGGAAAAGGAGAACAGTTATGTAATTAGACAACTTCTTGTTGCATACATTAAATGGTGCCAAACTAAGGCTGCAAAAGCAGGCTCATGCCTTGGAACTCCTAATGTTTGACTTTGCAATCATAGCAGGGTTTTACATGCCTAATAAAACCACAGAATGTGATCATGACTGCGCACTGGGCTGGCAGCCACATCAGGGAGCGCAACTTCAGGGCGGTTATTTTTCCTAGGCAGCTCTTCTGCTCGGCAAAGTCATTTGGAATCTCTCATCTGTTCAAGGGACACAAACAAACAATCTCAACAGTTTATGGGTTACAACAGAAACAAGTTTCCTCCAGACAGACTTCAGTCAAACCACTGCAAATTCCTAACTGAAAAAAGGGGGCCCTTTAAACACAAATGTAATAAAAACACTTATAATGCCCTCTTGTACTGCCTTTAGATCATTGCAAAGGAGGGAATATTAGTTGTTTTGCAAAGTACAAGCTTCTCTGTGACACCCTGAGGACTATTATTTTGACCAATAAATATGTGATATTTCAAGCAAGAGCAGTTAAAACTGCTTTGCTGAGTACCCTGAAATGAATAATAGACAGCAGGAAGCCACAGAACACACAGCAGACTATGGTCTAGAAAACAATATTCATTTATATTGTGATATTGACACATAAGGCAATAATGGACCTTTGATCTTGCAAGGGGATTTTTTAAAAAATGTTTTTGTTGCTCTAGAGAATGTTATTCTTCCTATGAATGGAATCCATCCCAGTCACCTGATCTAAAAGATGATCATGAAGCTTTTTTTTACTGTAAAAAGCAGGAATCATTGATTTAGCTAAGGACAACTGCATTTCTCAAAACATACCCAGAGCACTCAGATTAAATTGGCCTTTTATGATATGCAGTGAGTAGCACAATAAGCCTGAAAGATTCACTTCAATTTTTAATTTAGTTTTATTAGTAAATATTTACGTGCAATTATTGAGGTATGACTATTTTCCTTAGTTCATTATAATGACCGTCTAAGCCATGATTCAATGATAAAGTATTTAAAAACCTTATCAGTGAGGGCTATTACTACAGTCTTCCTTCTTGCTCCCCATTTTTCCCCCTGTGCTGTAAAATACTTGTCAGTTGGGCTGAAACATCTGCTACAGGAACCACAGCTGTGAACCTGATCACAGAAGAGTTTCAGAATAAAAGACTATTTTCACAGGTTCTTTCTAAATCTGCAACTCGAATGCACCAAAACTGCTACAGATTCTTTTTCAAAGTAAAATCATGGACTGAATCTTGCTGCCACAGTGATCATAAAAATGCAGGATTCTCTTTCACTGATGAGACAGAACATTTTCAGTCTCATGGAGTCAGATTGCTATTCACCCATCAACACATGGTAGCCTTCTCCCCTCATCTCTGTATTTTTTGTTGCTATGGTTAAATCTTTCAGTCAGGTCCTCAAAGCTCCTCAGGAAGCTGTGCTCTACATCAGATGAACAGCAGGTTAGAAGAATCCAATGGATCAGTCATGTCTGAGAGCCCACATAGACAAGTCCACAACCAGCTCCTTTGTCAAAAGGCTGGACATGACGCAGAACTGAACTGGAGGCATCTGTCTCTGCCAGCATAAAACTTGCAAGACATATCCCCAGATAACGTAGGGAGGCACAGAGATATTCCTGATGCTGACCACGATGCCAGCTGGGAATCAGCCAGCGTGCAAGCCTGGCCAATGCTGGTGCCTCTAGTCCAGCTCCCCCCAGCCCTGAGACGGAGCCTGGGCACAGCTCAGGTGCACAGATGTGCTCCTCAGTGCCCAGGGAAAGTGGCACAAAACCACTAAAAAGGCAGGGAGGATCACACTGAGGCAGCCAGAGGACATTTTTAAGATGATAATGATAAATAATGAAAGGAAAGTAAGTGTTGGTTACAATTCTGACCCAAAGCAGCTTGGCAATGTAAGGGAAGGAAGCAGCTGTCCTGCCTGGCCCCTGGGCTCAGGGCAGGGGGACTCTTGCCACCCAGCACGAACAGAGGGCTGCACTGAAGGGACTCCATCCTGAACCAGGAACCTGCAGCAACGACTGCTCCTCTGAAGGGGAACAGCCTGCAAGCCTCCACGTTGCACCCAAGCATCAGGACAGTCGTCCAGGTGGGGGGGTCGCACATTTTTAACACCATTATTAGCTATTTTCATACAACAGAAAATCATATTTCAGGGACGTGATTAGAAAACATGTGTGGATGCTGTAAGCAAAGTTTTAGCATCCATTTCTATTCCACAGGTACATTTCATGGCTTCCTTTTAATTTAATAGCCCACTGGGAAAATAAGCTTTCTTTTGTTTTAATTTTATCTTACTGATTCTCTTTTTTTAATAAAACACTGAAAGATAAGACACTATAGTCCTTCACACAGCATTTAAATCATCCAACGTAATATTTGAAGTTCACACATCACTAAGATTATGAGGTGACTTTGCTACTCTTGTTTTGATTTAGGTGAATTGAAACATTTAATTTCCCAAGAATAGGGTGCATCTTCTTTTTTCTCCAAACACATATATTATACTCTTTAAATTATGTTTAAAGGAAGTCAAACCAAGAAAAAAATCTTGAAAGTAAAACCTTCATCACAGTCAAGGCTTCTTAACTTTGGTCTGTTCACGATAGGAAAAAAAAAAATGGTTTCTGAAATTGCGTCAAATAATAACTTAAAAAAGAACATTAAGATGATCAAATTTCACATCTGCATGGGATGAATTAATGTCCTCCAAATCCAAATACCTTTTCACACTGAACTCAGGGAATTTCTTCTAGGCCTAACCCCTGACTGGCACAGCACAGAGCACAGGACAGAGGTGAGGGAGTACGGCTGGGTTAGCCCAAAGCCGGTTCATCTCCTCGGTTCTGGTGGCTGCACCAGGCACCAAAGGGTGCAGGTGAGGCAGCCCTGCACTGCAGTGGCACACAGCCACGCTGGCATCTGTCCTGCCAGCGAGGGACATGGGTTAGACATGCTCTTCTCTAAACCAATAAAGGCATTTTCCTTCTCAACCATAAAGAAAGCAGAATGTGGAGATGAATCTCTAATTACAACACATCATGCAGAAACTGCAACGTGTCCCTCAAAAAAATATAGTAACGGTATTTTCAAAGTTTCTTCTATCTTTTGCCAGTATTAGGAGCAATTAAATCCCAGTTTCCAGGGACAGTTTGTCAAACCTCATTTTTAATCATCAGCACCTCTGAGTCTCTTCTTTCTCTAAGTATAAACCTTAGAGTTAATTAAATTAGGGCTCAGGAATTTTTTGCCTGCTTTTTAAAAGCCTTAGCTTGTAAATCAAGAATTAGTTGGCCAAGATTAGCCCAAAGGGACTCTCAGAAGCATAGTTAGTTATTTTCAAAACAACAGGTTTAGAAGAGAACCACTGACAGACTTGTATATACACCAGTACAAAGACAGTGGTGGGATATAATTGTGTTTAGAGATTTGCTTCTCTTCTGGCAGGGGAATTGCTTACTGCTTTAGACACTGCCTAATCTACTAATAATCATATGGCAATGACTGTGGATACTGCCTATCTTTCTAAAAAGCAGATACAAACCAAACCCAGAGTCTCACCTTCTAGGCTTAAGAAGAACAAAAGGACGGAAAATCACAAAGAAATAACCAAAAGCAAAGACAGTCCTGCTGAACTATTTTGAGTCATGCAAACCCTGGAAGAGCATCCTCATTGCTGAGGCACAGCCTGCAAGAGAGAGCTTTTCTTCTGCTGCAAAAGTTATCAGCTACACACAGGAGGAATGCAGCACCCAGGGAAACAGCTGTTCTACTTGCACAGCACACTGCAGCTTCTTACTCTTCGGGCAGGGACTGTGCAACACATCTGCTGTCCTGGAGTAGGA
>JAWWEW010000078.1:53323661-53345132 GCA_035583185.1 Anabacerthia variegaticeps | reverse complement strand
ATCTGCTGTCCTGGAGTAGGACAGCACTCAAGGATGGGAATGCAACATGGAAAAACGTATAAATACAGGCTGTAGCTCACTGACAAACGTGTAAGCACCAGTGATTGTTAAGGAGCTTGCTTCCCTTCAGCATTTACAGCAGCAGAACAGCTGTGGTGAGTCAAGGACAACAAAAACCAAATGCAAAGGGAATAGCTTTCATAAAGTGATAAAATTGGAGAATTTCAGGTTTGAGCTTGAAGATTGGACTCATCTTGAAGTTTTGCATTTCTTTTGTGTTTGTTTCCCCCAAATGAACCAGCCAGTCTAATGGCAATAAACACCTCTAAACAAAGGGAGGAATGTTGGTGCTTTGTCAGGCAGCCCCTCTCTGGTACCACCTCAGCAAGTCCCTGGTTATAACCTTGGAGTTCTGTTCCTCGTGAGTCTCCCAAGGAAGAGACCTGCAGATCACACCAGCAATCTCTGCTCTCTCCTCTGGCACCACCTGAGCTGGGTTTCTTTTCCTGAAACCCGCTCTCTGAGCCTGATGTGAGGGGATAGCTAATTGAGTATCTACTTAGCTGATGCCGGGAAGTTTCTGCACATCCAGACACAGAATTTCCTCAAGTCCACAGTCCAGCTCCACCCAAGGTTCATTCAGACCTCACAATTTTCTAACAGAGTATGCAGAAGTGTGGAGTGCAGAGCGGAAGTTTATAGAAAAGTACAGTTATTGCAGCACTTTAATAAACAGCCTTTTTGCGGCTAAGGTGTCCTTATCAGCATACCCAACAGAAATGATACATTTTAGTCAAGGCCACAATTCATTCAGATGACAAGTATTATTTGTTTTTCACGGAAGTGTGATCAAATTTTGGCTATTTGGCTGCAGGTCTCTAATTTTGATTTATGAAAAAGACAGTGTAATGGACTTCAGCAGAGAACAAGAGTTAAATATTATATGGACAATGTTATATTTTCTATGCATTAAGATGCTACAAGAATAATATCTGGTTTTTAAAATAAAAATTTTCATTCATACATGAAAAGCCATCTAAACATGATATTTTAACTCTGAATAATGAGTAGCAAATTATAATTTGAGTTTAGGCAAAAATTATAAACCCCTGATTTTTCCCAGCACTGGATTTACATTTCCTTTTGCTTAAACCTTTTTTTAGAATATATAAATAATTTATAAAGATGCATGTAAAAATATGTTAATGAATTAGTTTTTAATGAGCTGCTGAGAACTAGTACACTTCTGTTTGAGATATATCCCCTTAGGAATATGTTGAGTGAGAGAGTAATCCCTACCATGTATTTTGCAGTTCAAAAGGAGTGAGGGAAGGCTGAGGCGGTGGAGGTTTCTGTGCACCTCTCAGGGGTTTGTGCAAGCCCCTGTTTGCTCCCCTGTCCTTGTCAGACAGCACCCACGTGCTGCACTGAGCCTGCCGGGGGAAGGCTAATGCAGTGAATGAACCCACTGACTCATTTCCAGAAACACTGCAGACCAAATTCAAAGGTAATTCCAAAGACTCCCTGAAGGAAACCATGTTGTGAGATATACAAAGACAGAGAAACATGAATTTAAAAAAAGGTAAATATTCATTTCCCTAAGACACTGCGTGCACTGGAAGATTTAGGAGCAGTTTGACTCCTGATTCCCCTGTCCCTCTCCATCCAAACACTGCTATCTAGCAAGCACTATATATATATATATACACACACACATATATATATAAAACTAGTATTTGCAAAGCTGCATAGGCTAACCTATGTAGCTGTTGTTCTGTTACCTGCAGTACTTACGAGACTTTCAGCCCCATCTCCACTCGTCACTACATGCCAGAAATAAATACCAACCCAATGCAGTAAATCTGGATTAAAAAAACCCACTGTTTTATTTCTTACCTAAAAAAAAAGATGAATTTATAGTTCTGAGTTATTAAAAGGAAATCCTGCTAGACTCTTAACTCAACAGGTTCGTTGTTGAAAACTTAAAAGAAAATTAATATAAACATGACAAGTATCAAGTTTAGTCTTTTCAATATCCGTGTTAGAAATAAAAAGGAACAAAGAAGAAAGACCAGACTGAAAATTCCAGACAGAGAACAACTACTTTTGCTGGGCAGAAAATAAAACTAGTAATGGGAAAAAAACCTAAATATATGGAGTAGATAAAAATATGGATTTTAATGACCCATATGCCCACAGAGGCAAAAAAAGATACAGTATGTGACAAAAGATCAGCGGGTGTTCATATTTTAAGAGCTTGCTAACTGCACTGGGTAGAGGAGATAAAAGAATTTATGCAAGGGTTGGAAAATCTGGCCCCAAAGATAGGGAGCCCAGGCTGGCAAGCCACTCGAGGCGAGTGAAAAGGTCTGTAAGCAGCACACAACAGTACACAGCTTACTGAGCTGGCAGTAGGATCATTTCTGGGCCAGTGTGCTTAAATAATTGTAGTAGGTGTTGTTTGGGTTTGGGGTTGTTTTGTTGTGGGGTTTTGTCGTGGGATTTTTTGTGTTTTAGTGTTGTTTTGTTGGCTTTTTTCCCCCCACAAACACAAATCATCAGTGAATAAAACCCGAGACACCAGTGTATTTTGAGCAAATGGGAAAACTTGACAGAATTTAACTCTCAGTTTAACTCTGTGCTGTAAAAATAAATCCAGGCAGTTATTCTGCCACATGAGTTTGCCAAGAAGAGAAAGGATGCTAATAACCAGCATAATTTTCTTTACACTGCAGTTGTGAAGTTGTTCTCCAGGAACAGACATTTTTAAATTCAGGGCTAGATAGGACCTGCTCTCGCTGTTTGCTCCACTTGTTGCTCCACTTGCTCTGTTCTGTTCTTCTGAATTATAGCCTGAAGTTGTCCATGGCCAGTTTATATCCACTGATTACTATACCATTGATTACTATACCATTAATTATTCTTTCTCTTTAAAATCTCTACACTACTGAATTCTTTTCAGAAAATATTCATGTATTCTTCCAAATTTGCTTATGCTCGTGAAACAATCCATGTTTTGAAATTAGTATGTCTTTATACTTTTCAGACCCTCTTCTCTCTAAGTTTCCATACCACTATTTTGATTGTTTTATATGTATATCAAAGTAAATATATATAATACATACATATCTATACTATATATAAATATATATTTTAATATATTATATATATAAATATATATATAAAATTAAGACAACGAAAAGAAAAATATTATGAATGGAAGATATGGATAATGGAATGTTCGTATAGGCTGGGGCCCACAAATGGAGTTGAAGATAGATCTGAGTAAGTAAAGAATTAGATATAAATAATGATGTAGAGAGATATTTTTGGGGAGTGAGCAATCAAGAGTCATCAACATTACTCCATTAAGGATAAAACATTCAAGAGGATTATCTATGTTTTTTATGGCTTGGAAATTGAAAATGCAGAAAATGTACCCACTCTTGGTGATGAATTAAAATCTCTGAACTATGTGTCACTCCTAATGCTGAACTGTGTGCCCCCAGCCTGAGCACCCACACTAAAGAGAGACCACCAAAAAAGCCAAAAAGATATGAGTGCCATGGAGCATGTACTGCTCCAAGGATTCCAGCTATTCCAGCACCCGAGTCTACAGGAAGTATGGCACAGAAAACTGCAATTATAGAAATGAATAGCAAGACTGTCAGTTTATGGAGTGTTATATACTATGTGCATGTATCTACAAGAACAGGCTTTTTATAAGTGGATAAAACTAACTTTTCTTTTCAATTTTTGGACATCTCTGTCTGAGAATTGCAAGCTATTTCCCCTCTCAGAGCTCCGTAAAAATTATAGACAATTTGCTAGTCTGTAATATGTTTGCATCAAAGATGTAAGAAGACTTAGCAGTTTTGGACGAGTACATTCTTCCTTTAGTCACTGAGGCATGTCTGTGTTCAGCCAAAGGTACTTTTGTGTGCCATGATTCATACCTCAATTACATGAACCTGCCAGAGTACTGTTTATCACACGTATGTAACACACCATGAAGCTCAGTGTGGGCTGTGAGAATCATTCCTCCAGCTTGGTGAGGAACAGTCAGGCCATTAATCTCACATTCCTGTAGTCACTCCAGCACACCCTTAATACACTGATAGCACCACAGCAGTGATAGTGACCAGTCTGAAGCTCCTTTGGGTCACGAAAGCTCCCACTATCAAGTAGCAGCTAACAAATAAAACATTTCACCTCAGCCTGTTTGTAAGAACACACAACTTCACAGCTGTCTCTAAAGAGATCCTATCATTGTCCTTATTCCACCTTAGCAACAGGGACTAAGGCAGCACTTTCTGCTCCCAGCCATCACAGCAATTCATGCCACTACTTTCTTGTGCTTTTATCACACCTTAATGTAGCTTGGGCTTTCCCGAATGGCACAGTTCCTGGCAAAAAGTGATTGCAAGAGGATCTCAGCTACCACTAAAGCAAAAGGCACTGAAAATGATCATGATCAAGTGTCGAGTTCTCAGAAACTGAGAATAAAAGGACATGAAAATACTTAGAACCACAGTTTGAACATAAAAGGCCATTTCACAGTGTGCAAGAACTAGGCTCATGATTTTTTTAAACTTGTCTTTTTTGTACTACTTCTGCTAATTTTGTTTTCTACTCAGTTACAGGCCCAGATTTTTATCATCAGATAATGCATTCTCTTAATGTCTTTATGTTCATGATGTTTGCACCTAAAAATTCGGTGGCTTTTCCTTCCTGCCAGCTTCTTAAAAATTCTGAGAATGCGTGTAATTCCTGTTCCACACAGGCAGTGGGAATATTGAGCCTGAAGGTTTATCCACCATTGTGGATAAACTTCTCTGATACCTTCACACACTAACTAAGAGAGAGCTGGAGTTTTAACCACGATTTATTA
This sequence comes from Anabacerthia variegaticeps, assembly GCA_035583185.1. Classification (NCBI taxonomy): domain Eukaryota; kingdom Metazoa; phylum Chordata; class Aves; order Passeriformes; family Furnariidae; genus Anabacerthia; species Anabacerthia variegaticeps. The sequence goes on along the minus strand of JAWWEW010000078.1, from coordinate 53,340,241 downwards.
CACTTTGGTTGGGCTCCTTTCATTTTCCCCCACCTTCGACGTGTGCTTTCCTTGAGTAACGACTTGGGTTTCCCTGATTTGTTGCCAAAATGACTCAGAAGACTGACACAATGTCAGGCTTCAGATGATGGATGAAGTACAAATGCATAAAAAGATGCTAAACAGTAAATATTCTGTTAAAGCCCACTAAAATCCAAAAGCTTTTTTAAATAGTCACATTCATTGGACAGGTTTTCAATTGGTGGATTTCCCATCTGTCTCAGTGCTTGTACATCACAAGAGTTTGCATGTCAAAGCAAGAAGCATTTGATTACGCCAGTGCTTTTTGATATATTAGTTAATTATAACACAATTCAATATAACAATGATCAGTTTATGAAAAGCAAATTAAGTATTCTCTTAGGATTATTTTTCAAAGTGCAATATGTTTCTCATAATGATAAATAATAATGATGAACCGCTGTGCTTAAATTATTTCTTTATACTAATTATTTGATTCTAGAGGGACAAAATTTAGTAAAATCTTAAAAATACTCTGTATGCGTGAGGAGAGATATATAGCAAGTAGATGAAATTTGGCAACCTTATGCATACAGTATGTGGATTTTTCCATCATAGCTACTATTCCAAAAATAATTCCAAAGACTGATTATGGTGGCACAGGACAAGAAATGTAACTCAGCATATTTTCAATGAGAAAACAACTTCTTTATGTTTGATTTTACACCATTAAAGTTTGATTAAGGTCATTCCTAATTTAAAAAAAAAAAAGTATCAAAACTAACACACTCAGCACATCTTCTTAATGTCCTTCCACAGCACAAAACATTTTACAAATGCTGAAATACATAAGGATGAGGTAAACATTCACCCAGAACCATGTCCTGTTTCAAAGCAGTGGGGCATGTGGTGCATTATTCCCACAGAATCTGAAGTTACCCATTCCTTGAGCCAGAAGGAGGAAAAACTCAAATCTCTTGAGTTCTAAAGGTTTTTCTCACCTCAAACAAGAGGAGGAAGGAAAGGAGGTAAAGACTGATGATAGTCTTATAAACCTTCAGCAGAGCTCCAACTCCTTCACATCCTGTGTTGCAGAAACTTTTTGCATGCCAAAGAAAGGCATCAGGGAAGAACCTCGGGGTTTATTCTCTGGGGTCCTGCCTGCTTTGACAGGGATTTTACAGTAAGGGGGATGCACAAGGTGGGGGCTGTCTGTGTATGTGCATGGCTGCACCCAGGGAAATGTAACTCTTCTGTGCTTCAACACACTGGAAAGGAGTGGAAACTGCACAGAACTTTTAACATGAGAGAGCTTATATGTGTAGAACCAAGAGATCTATTTTAGGTTTTTAAGTTTTCACCTTGTGTAATGTCCTCAATGGCCCTTGCAGGTTTGACAGGTTAGTGCCAATGACATCTTTTCCTGCAGCTCCTGAAATGTCACTCCCCTTGGCTTTTGGAGTGGAACAGGTGAAAGTCCTGACACATGACAATGAGTGATAAGTGGCATTTCCTTGTAACCTGTCAGACAGTCTCTCAAGAGAACAGGTGGTTGAACTCTGCTAGATTTCCTCTACGAGCCATCTACCTGTGCAGTGACAACCTGTTAAAATGTCCTATTGGAAGAAAATCTGTGGCAACAATTTTTTTTATTATTTTGATGAGTCTGGAACACACTAAATAGAAAGACACGTTATTCTGAACTTGTGTTTAATCTGAAATGAATGACAGCTTTTATTTTTGCTGCTTGTTAAATAGAACATTCTTCAGACCAGTCAGAGCATATACATCTTTTTCTAGTGAATATTGCTAATTTATATGTGGAAAAAACTTACGTGCTATACTCCTTTTTGAGGGAGCAGCACTTTCAGTTCCAAATTAACTGCCATGCTAAAAATAACCAGATTGTAAAGAGCATGGAACTCCAGATCTTGGCCAATTTTTATACCCCCAGCCAGTTCCTGGCAATGCAAAAGCTTCAAACGTTATGAAATAAAGTTTCTAAGCTGACAGGCTAAATCTCAAAGGACCAAATGATAACTAGTGAGGTCCTGGAAAAAGGCTGTCTGATCCCTGTTGTCACTCCCCTACCTGCCTTTGACACTAAATGAATATGGAGCAAACTGCAAACAGATGTTCCAGAGGCTGGCAGTGAGTACTGACAGTGCTGACAAGCCCCAAGCAGCGTCACTGGCAGGGTGTGAGCTGCCAGGAGTGCTCAGAGGAAAGGACCCTGCACGGTCTTGCACCTCTGGCTGCTGCACTTCCATAACCTGCAGAGGAACTTTCAAAGTTAGAAAAAATTAATGTGGCCCAAGACCTTGGCTTCAGGGCTGGAAGTGCCAGCACCAGAGTTTTTCTGGGCTCCTCACTGCAGTGTACACACACATTTGTGCCATTTCCAGTGTGAGCTGAGCGTACACAGCAGCTAGCAAGGTGCTCAGCACCTTGACACAATATCAGGTTTCCTAGCAGACTGTGCTGGTTTGAGGGGAGGCAAGTTCCTCCTTCAGGCTTCTGCATGCTACACGTGTGAATCACTAAACACAAAGGGCAAAAAGTTGATCTACTGCAATATTTCATACCCTGTTGCTAGTGCAGGGTGACAGTGCAATCAGAAGATTTCATATTTGCTTATGATTATGGATATTTAAAATTCCTGGTTAAACTTACAAATGACAAAGCCAGATCTGAGTTGGAAGTTTTGATCCAAACTGAACTTCAGCTACTGAGGGTGATGATTCCATTCTATTCAGCTCTTTTATAATGATGTCAATGATCCCCCAAAAGTTTGGAACACTATTTAAGAATAAAATATCTTTTAAATTAAGAAATCAATTAATTAATTAAAGTGCAAGAGTATATTCCTTAATTTTACACCTACTAAAGTTTCCTCATAATTTTTATGAAAATGTTTATCCTTTTTTTTTAAATTGAAAATGAATTTGACAAAAACTCTTAATAGTATTAAGAAATAATTCTACTTTGTAAGATTTGGGTGACATAACTGAACAGACAAATGCACTTTCCATAGATAATTAAAAGGAAAGCAAAACGTCCTCTTGTGCAAGTAAAATATAAGAAAGAACTAGCCAAGGTGCTATTAACATAAAACTAACATTAGTACTCAGTTGTACTTAATGTTTTTCTGTCTATCATTTAAAAGAGATTTCCAAACCATTACTGAATTCTTCCAAGTTTGTTGGAATTGGTTTTTATTAGAACCTGATGACAATATGTCTTTAAGGCTGGTTTAAAAAGGTTCTGCAGAAGCTGAATTTACTTTAAGAGACAAACTATAGAACTACACGTTTAATATAACTATTATTTGCAAAGAAAACACAAAGGAGCAAATCCACTACTGTTGAGCCTTTAGTTAGAACTGTGTAATTCCTTTTCCCACTTGTACTTTTACATTTAATGTCAATGCTGAAATTGTTCTGAGGACATAACCTAAGGCCACCATATTGGGCCTCAGACTATTTCCATAAAAATTACACATACTTTAAAAGGTAGAAATAGCTAAGCTATTTGCTTCAGTTGTTTGTACACGGCAAATGCCTGTACATAAACAAAGCTTATTTTCTCTGAATATTTGTCAACTGGAATTTAAGGCCATACGTGAGGAAACTCCTAAGGAAGCTGAAGTGGCTGAGAAATAACTGAGTGCAGCTGTGATAACAAACAAAGCTGAATAAAAGCTCCACAAAGGGGAAAAGGAACCAGTAAAATAAGAAAGTAATGAATTAATGCATTACTTTCCTGCAGAGTTACCAATATAAGATTAAAAAAACCCACAATATTGTTAGTTTATTTTTATATCTAAAGAAGCATATTTGCCAAAACTTTTATTCAGCATTGACTTCACTTAAGTCCTCTCCCAACCTCAATCTGCCTCCCTGTACAGTTACATGATATATCTACCATCTCTTTTTCCTTGGTACAACCTTTTCTGTTCCTTCTTACACACAATCATGGAATTCCAATAGCACAAAGTAAGCCATGAGAATCCTGGAAAAAGAATCCTTCTTGGAAAACCCCAAATTCTCCCCCAGACCTGCTGCATCTCCCCATCACGTGAGTGTTCAATAGCTCACCACTTACTGACAAAAATGCTGCTGCAATGGCTCTGATTTCTATTATGGGAAGGGACAGGGAGAACTAATGCTCGAAATTCCTGAAGGAGCCTTCAGGAAATGAAAAGGGTACTTTTTCTACAAAATAAAAACTAAAGATGTTGGATCCAGCTGCAGAGCATCATTGCAGTGCCTGAGTCGGATGACATCAGTAGATTTGTCTTGTGGGATGATTGTATTTCAGATACTGCTTCTCTGTGGGGGTTTTGGTCATTATTTAAAAGTGTGAAACCCTGTTCTAATTATGGAATAGCCTTATGGAGACTAATAGCCTGTAACATTTTTCATATTGATCACAGGTTCCTGACATGAGGAAGAAATAATGCTCCAAATGCAAATACAGCTGACTGGCATATGGAACAGGCTGGACTTCAGCGATTCTAGTAACACAGTTTTTTGTTATTAGTAGAAAAATTAGTTAATAGCAGTAATATAGTGTTATTATAATCATTACTTGTAGTAAGAAATAATTCCACACTTACACAGCAAATATCAAAGGTTTTCAAATACAAAGGCCTGCCCCAGGAGATATTTATATTAAAAGAAAGATGAACTAAACATCACATTCCTAACAGCATTTTCCTACAAACAACATCAGAAAAGAACACTTCTCACTGCACTGCTCAAAGCCAGAAATAAGAAGAAGGTAGAAGAGGGAAGTGCATTCCTTGTGTTCCAAGTTTGTCAAATAGAAATATAACCCAGCATCATTGTGCCAAAGGAAAATGAAATGTTTTAGTAATTCTTTGTTTGGTTGGTTTTTGTTGGGTTTTTTTTGGGGGGGATGTGTTTGTTTTTGCAGTGGTCAGCCAACAAAACAAGACTCTGCTTTTTCTATATATATTTCTCTCTGTGTGTTTGTATGTGTGTTTCACAGGCGCCTGGGAAGGTAAGGAAGGCAGAGCTGAGCTGTGCCCAGTCCTGTGCCTCTAGAGGATGTCCAGAAGACAAAGCTCACCCCCTGGGACCAGACACTCTTGTGCAGCACACCACAAAGCTTTATCACACAGCAAATGTGATGAGCCATCAGCTGTTGGCAGCGCTGTAGGAACCAGGCTAACGCTCCTAAAGGTTCCCCTGCACCACATTGTACTTCCCCACATTCCGTACTGCGAGGAATATCTGCCTTGTACTGCAAATTCCAGAACTCAGAGACGTAGCATCTCCTAGTACTGTTCTCACATGTAATTAATTATCTAAGCACCAACACCACCATGTTAAGAATGTTATTTCCTTCTGCTGGAAATCCTGTGCTAGTGCTGTGGACAAGCTGATTCCACTGGGCAGCTGGGTTTAGTGCATGCGCTAATATGGATAAAATGAGCTGTTAAAACAGCTACCAAAGGCTGGTCACTGAAACCCTTATTCTGGAGGGCATGCAATATAACGTTCCACTATTTTAAATCTGCTAAAAGAAGACAAAGTTATTTTTGCATTTGAAAAGAATGAATCCTTAAAATGTTGTACTTCTTGGAAAAGACATGGGGGAAGTCACCCTCTAAACATGTTTTTCTTTAGTAAGTAAATGTTCTACCAAGGGTATGTGCAGAATTTTAGTATTTTTCCTCAGTGAAACAGTGTCTGAGAAGAAATTGGTTAGTGCTAAAATTATGTATTTTATAGTGGCTGCCTCACAGTAAGCAAATTGAGAATTTCCCCCCCCCTATCAAATATATAAACTTAATGAGTAAGCTTTAAAAAGACAATATCATCTGCCATTCAGCTTACAGAAACCAAAGTACTTTGGTTGCTCTGTTTCACCTCAGTGCTCATGTGATGCTGCTTCAGCAACATTTGCAAATGAAAAGAAGCAATGTGCAAAAATGCCTGAAGGGATTCACCATCTTTTACAAGACCAAAATAAAGGCAGAGCTAGCAACATACAACTGGAATATGTTTTTTCCCCAGGTCTATTTTTGCAGCAAAGAATAACCACTTCTGTCAACTAAACTGCACAAGGAATAGAGAGTGCACACTGTGCCTGATGCCATTTCAAGGAAGCACTTTGATAGAAATTGCTTTTCCTTCTGTCAATGTCAGTGGAAAATGCCAAAATGCCAAAATACACATCATAGTTGTGCATGACTGTGCTAACCAAAAAGAACCAGTGAGGGTCAAGCTGACTTACAAGAGCTGCACTGCTTGTGTAAAAGATGAAATCCATCCTTTGGGCTGGGTGTATTTGATGCAAACCTGGAGGTCAGCAGAAGGATGATGAATTTACAATGGCATGACTGAAAACAGAATCTGTCCTCTAGCACTTAAGTTTTATGCAGCATAAAATATGTATGGATGCTTGACAACTTTTCCTTTCATTATATACAAAAGTGACTCTCTCTTCTCTCTAAAATAACACTGTCAAACCAAGAGGGACTGCCAGAAACCTGTCACAGATAATAATCTATTTTCCCAGTTTCCTGAATCGCAATGAAAAAGAAGATATTGAGTGTCAGTTCCCAGCATATAAATTAAAGTTCCATGCCTGTAATTGGGTCATTTCCCCCCCCCCCAAAATACTGTGTTTGATATTACAATGCCTTTTAGTTATTTTCCTGTAAGTAATTGTTGTGTGACACCTACCTGAGGATTAGTGATAAATAAGAGTAAGAATTAAAAATCGAAAATTCCTGGCAAACTCAAATGGCTTGCAAGGACATTTGCACTAGAAAGACTATTCTTGGTTTTACTCAAAGCGCAAATGCTGCAAATGCAGACTTTACAAGAAAAGAAAGTTCTCCTTTTCCCTTGCCTTTGGAGAAGATGAAAAGGTGAAACCAGCACTGGTGGTTTTAATTTACATAGCTGATAACTTCATACCACAGTGGTTCTGCCCAGCATTATGTGGCCCACTGCTTGAAGATCCTGTCCCCTTTTTTTGAAACACTATGACATAGTACATGTTCATGACCTTTGGTCTGTCCCTGCTGTCCATGGTAACAGACCCCAGACCAGTCTGCCCACTGAACCATTCCTGGATCTCGGTGCTGATGGGGGAGGAACTATTGCTGCAGCTGGAAGGTGATATCCTAGGTGCTGCAGCCTGTTTCCAAAGGGGACATTCACAGCAACAGGACCTTGAGATGAAACAACGAGTACCACTGGTCTTCTGAACTCATTCAAGTGGTTTTACTATTTTATCAAATAGGTCTGAGAACTTTCTGCAAACCATAGATGGAAATAGGCTGAGTACATTCTCTTACTGATACATGCCTATATGCACAATGGTACACATACAAATGGCTTTAACTTATACTATCAATTAAAAAGTTGGTGCATTCTTTTTACTCTCAACTATTCCACTTATAGCCATTTACAGCATATAATGACTGCCAGACTAAATAGGCAGTGCAGGTATATCTTTAAATTATGATAAATGATTACTCATATGCTGGCTTGTCATTAGATGTGCTCAGCCAACTACTTCTCTCTGAAATAGAAGCAAAACCAGACTTCAAATAGATTTCCTACATTTTCTCCCTAATCTGCAGTAAAAATAAACCTGCAACAAGTTGAACTAAAGAGCTAGCACGGCATGAAGTCCAACCCCATTCTCAGTAATGCTCACATCTACAGAAAAGCTCACAGGAACCACCATTTCCTGTCATCAGCAGCAAACCAGGCTTTCACAAAATTAGCAAGTTTAAGCCAGTGGTTCTGGAAGGTTCTCAAGTCACTGCTGAAAGAACTGGCTGGCATTGCTGTGCAGTTGCCACCTGCTGCCATTGGTGACAAGCCTTGTTCAGCACAGTGTGGGAATCCTGGAAATGGTTTTCTCAAAAAACCACCTTTATGGAAGAGGAGGCAGAGATGGCAAACTACCATACTGGGGGAAAGAATATGGTATTTCTGATATCCATTCTTTCAGAGATCAGAAAACATTCCTTTCATTTCCCTTTGTATTACAGAAATACTCAGTGGTGTCCTGGGGATACTGCTGTCAGGTTGTGCATAAACAAAACAAATATAACTCTAGCTCTGCCTCTATTGTATGTTTTTGTTTAATTCTTTATGACTAATCTGAAAGGAAAGGGATAATGGAGAGAACCAAAATTCACCTCAATTACAATATATAAGTCCTGGAAGTATATTTTGCAATGTCCTTTCCAGCATCACTGTCTTTATGACCCAAGAGACAATGCTTGTTTTAACTAACCATCCTTGGCTTGCTAAACCAATCTTTAGAGACATGTCCCCCTCATTCTCTTTTGTGTTCAACCAAAACATGCAGACAGAATCCAGTGAAGTAAAAATATATGTTCTTAAGGTAACTGCAGAGTGCTGGGCACCTCTGTAGCATTCATTGCTAAGGGGCTTATCTTTCATTCATCACAGGCAACATTTTCACAGACTTGACTAGAACCAGACTAGCAATAACTGATGTGGGTGTAGTAAGGAAAGGCAACACGGAAAGCAACTAAAATTGACTCTGCTTCCTGTCAAACTTGTTGAATTAAAAAAGAACTAGAAGGGTAAGTCTCCAACCACTTCTGTCCAGATCTTCTCATATAAAATGCAATCCTTCTAGCAGGAAGTTAAAATTATCATTTCACTACTGACTTTTGCAGGTTTTTTCCTAAAGGAAATTCAGTGCAACAGTGACTGTTTAAATAGTAGTTGTAAAAAGCCTTATTTCATTTTAGCTGCTAAAACAGAGAATGACTAGCAAAGGTCCCTTTGAACTCTGTTCTGCAGCCCAGAGGAAATGGGGCCAAAACAAAGAAACTGAACTGCAGCCTCCCAGAGGAATTTGGGAAGCCTGTCAAGGAGAGCACCCCACTCTCTTGATTCCTGGGTTCCTCCACGCTTGCAAGGTGCCAGAGCAACCAATTAAAAGTGACGTCAATCTCAGGGAAAGATCTGAAAATGCTACCATCCATGTATTAGAATGCACAGCTTGTGCTTAACAGGCAACTTTCCAGCAGAAATCAGTGACTGATGAAGCAGAATTCACAAACACCTGAACTAACTCATCAGTTTTCTTAGGGAAAAAAAAAAAAAAGGCTGCAATCAAGAACTCTATTTCTTGCTCTGATTGGTCTGAGTCTACTGTACTGAGATGCTAAACCAGACTACAAGAAAAATGTGTAGTAAAAATAATAACTGCTACAGGCATGGCTGTGTGTCAGTTCTGCAGAATTCAAACCCACAAACACTTATTCAGGGAGCTGCCTTCCCTGCTTAAGGTCAATAGCCAAAAACAAACACACAGAGAGAAACAGAGAGACAAAAGTGGCTGTGAAGAATCTAATTTTCTAATTTTCAGACTCATGTGATGTTAAGCCATCACACTGCCTTTCATGGACAGGATTTCTGCCTTTCATCTCCACCATGCTGACAAATGCCTCGTGGGTATTTGGCTCTGCTTGCTAACTTACCAACAATCAGTGCAGAACCCAGAGCCAGTAACATGAGAAGAACCTGGTGGATATGTTATCTGCCCACCAGAAGTTCCCATTTACTCTGTTCCTTATTTCAGCCTTCATTTAGCAGCCGAGGCAAAAATACTCCTCGATTCCCACGTGAAGTGCCCCTGGGAATTGTCACTGGAAGAGTACCACTTTAGATCTGTCAGAGAGAGACATTTTATTACCTGAAGGATGCTATCTTAACCCAAGGTCTAAAATATAAATGAACTGCAGTTCAGATGACTTGAGATCTAGCAGAAAGACAGAAGGGTGGAAAGCTTCCCAGAGATTCCACTGGGAGAAGTCTGATTTATCTAATACAGATAAATATGACAAAAAGATATTCATATCCCAAGTTTTAATAAGTTTATGCTTGACAGGAGGAAGCAAAGGCAGTCTTGAGCAGCAGCTAATACAAGATGTTAACAAATAGAGCTGGAGGAGGAGGAAAAAAGGAGCTTCATGCAGATGAATTGAAGTTAAAGGCAGGAGATTTTGGACCCTGAAAATGTCTCCGTTAAGATATCGTGGGCAAAGGGGATTATGTCCTTTTCAATGACTTATCACTTGCACTGGGGAGTAAAATCCAAGGGAGCTTCATAGACCCTTTAGAATTTAAGCTGAGCAGAGAATGTTTAGATAAGAAAGGCCAAAGCTGACTATGAAAAGACAAGTGAGAAAGTAAACATAGGCTAAATCAAGAGATTATTTTAGACTCTGCCACCATGAAAACTTCACCTTTTCTCAAGAGGCAGAGAAGTTCTAGTCTATATTGAAACAGGAATTTGGGGGTTGCTTTTAAAAAGCATTGTGAAGTCACTAGATGATTCCCCAGGAGTGTTTTTTTGAATGTTCCTGTTGTTTCTTTGAGCAAAACAATACTCTCTGTGTTTGGTAATGAGTTACCCATTTTCCCCAATATTGAAAACTTCAGGATGGTTTGGTTTCACTAGGAAGGAATTTGGGTGAAGTTGCCAAAGCAGGCAGATAAAACTACGTGGAAGAAGAGCAGGCTTGGGGACACAGGCTGTGGCTTAACTCTGCACTGAACAGCAATTGCAGGTGGCTCTGGGAGAAGTTTCGTAACAGTTTTTAGAGCCAAGAGAGATTCAGGAGTGTGACATTTCCTAGTTGCTGGGTTTTCTGTGCTCAAGAAAGAAGACATTACTTTGTTAAAGTTTATAAAGAAATACAACTTCATCAACAACTTATTCTAATTGCAAGATCACAAATATTAAGGAGGTTCTTAGGATAAACAGGTAGCATTTATTAAAACGAAATTACTTTTTAAACTGTAGCAGAATATCAGAATCCTTTAGTATGCCCAACTATATTGGAAATCTACTCTTAAAAAGTTTTAAAAGCAAGAACACTTCTTTGTTCCATCTTCTCAGCCTAGCATCGCTTCCATCCCTTGGGTAAACCAGCAACTTCTAGGAAGTTTGTATGAATCTCATGATGACAAAAGCAGAGTTCAATCCAAAACTATATGGAACGGGGAAGATAAATCTCTAGACTGTTTTCTGAGATTCTCTCCTATTATTAATCCCTATTCAGGGACACACACAATTGTGAAGATATTAATCACAGTTTACTCTGCAGAGAAAAAGTCAATAAGATGTTTAACTCTTGATTTATATACAAGCTTTAAGTATTTCACCTGTGTAATTCTGCACAGTCAGGAGCTTATTTCTTCTAATTAAAACTTTATTTCAGCTCTCAGTGGGCCTGATTTTCCTCTTGCTAACAGCAAGTTTATTAATATAACTCTCATCAATCAAATGATGGTAGTGTCTTAATGAGAGTAATGTAAAAAAAAGAAAAATCAAATCCTTTGACTCTGTACAGCAGTTTTGCCAGTCTATTCATTGAATGCTTAACAGAATGCTGGGCAGGGTAGGGTAGGGAAGGGGTTTTTTACTGTTTAGAGACCTGTTTTGAAGGTTCAATTGGCAAGATCATGAAAAAAAAAGGAAATAATTTGCTGAGAAAGCAAAATCAGGCAGTAACTACATCTTTGTCCTTTTCAGATGTCCTGCAAACTGAAAGCTCAACTGCACCTTAACACAAGTGTTCTGCCACACTCAGAATTTAGTTATGGACATCAGAGTGTACACCTTACTGACAGAGCAAAAAAAATTCCTACTGCTTTTACAAGCTCTTTATTGTCTTTATCACTCAGCAGTCTGAAGCCCAGGACAGGTCATGGACTACTTGTTTGGTTAAACAAGTTACAGCCAGGCCAAGGAAAATCTGAGACTCTGGTTTCCCAGGTCGGCACAAAAGGCACTTGCTTTTCACTTATAACACAGAAATCAGACATACTAGACTATAATATATGTAATTATCCCTGATTCTTTTCAGCACATATAAAATAAATATGAAATTTTCATAATACAAATAAATTTAACTGCTTTCATCCAATGCATAGGGTTGAGGCTGTGGTTTGAAAGTGACTGGAGGCATTAAAGGAACAGCAAGGTAAACAGCATCTAAAGTCCTTAAAGAAGGAAACACAGTGCATTTGGAAAAACAAGACGTGATCTATACCAAGTCATCTAGAAATTGCTAATGCTAACGTTAACTCTTTAAAAGTAGCAACACTATAATAAGAGAGGGAACTCAGGCATGACAGACAGTAGGAATATGTCATACTTAGGCTAAAGATAATTTTGAACTCTAAACAATAAGTGAAGAAGCTTCAGATATACAAAATCATTTTAATACTTTTAACAATATAATTTTTGTATTAATATTCCAAGAATAAAATACTGGATTGACTTATCCTACCAATAAAGATGAAGAAGATTGACCAGGAAACTGAGAGAATTTAACGAAGAATTGAATTAGTGAAATCTCCAGTGGCAGGACATGCAGTTAAATAAATGAAGGAATGATTAAGTGCCTATTGCAAGACCAAAGGAGAAGATTCGATAAGACCTAAAACCTCTTGCTGTGATCTGCTAGCACTGTGAAAAAATGATCCCCGACAAATACAGAAGAGACAACAGGCAAATTCTATGGGAGACAAAGAAAACTGCTAAGAACAGACTGTGTGATGACAGCTCTCAATTTCTGTGACTTTAAATGCAAAGCAATGTCTGTTTCGTGATCCCAGTGAATCACCTACAATTGATCCAAATGTTTTCCCACAGTGTGCTATATAACTTCTCTTAATCACTGGATTTACACGGAAGTACAACTTTTTTCATTCCTGCTTTCTATTTGACCACCCTAGTTCATTGCACCCCTTCATTCACTGTGTAAAACAGAAGAGGTAGAAGTAATTGGCACAAAAAATGAAGTATAAATCTCTTTCTGATTTCTCAGATTAGTAGTAGCTCACATCCTTCTTAGGAGTCAACAGATTCTGCTTGCTGATTATTTGATGCTCTTGCCTCTAAACCTTACAGCTGTCTACAAAACTATTTACAATGTCCTGTAAACAGTTCACCTTGTTGATTCAATTGCTAAATAGTAAACACAGGTACATGTACCATTGTGGACACTAGAAGTGCAGTTGCTTTAGTTGTCTTTCTATGCATTATTCCATTTTTACTTTTGTAAAGTGTCATCAAAATCATAACATTGCAGCTGCCTTTCTCTCCTTAAACAAAATGCTCAAATGAATTATGCATGAAAATTCTGTCAAGTCAACAAGCAAATCTTTTTCACCCACTGTCTGATCCCTCCTAGTCACCAAGAAGCCCTTCCTGAAGTGGGTCAGTGAGGAGGTTTGCAGTGGCCCAGTGAGAAAGGTGAGAATTCAGCTCTATTTGACAAATGGCAAGGCTGTTTATCTGAACTCTGTTCGTGCTAAGTTAGAGCTCCCCAAGTCAGTACATGCAGCTTTAAGGTATCTAAAGACAACTATGAAAAATAAAACCAGACAAACCACAACTCTGCTACATATCAGCATCTGTATTGCAGAGACAGGCAGGAACAAGCTCTGCCATCTGCACATCAGTTTACAGTTCTGCCATGCCAGTCCTGCCACTCTGTTTCTACAGCCAGCACTAGACTGTGCCCCAGAATGAAGCGCTGATGTCCCCAGGCTAATGTGGAAAGCTGACACCAAAAGCTGCTAATGTAAGCTAGTTAGTACATTATGAGAGGTGTATAGAATAGAGACTAAGAGAGACTTTCACTCCCTCCTGGGAAAATAAGATATTACAGGTGGCAGGAGTAAATACAGCAAACACACCTGCACATAGGATGTGGTTTTAGTTAGTCCAGCTCTTTGTGATAACCAGGCCTCATTCCTCCCAGCAGGGAGAAGTCTATTCATACCCTACAGAATCATTCATACCCTGCACATGCAGTCACAGAGAAGGCTGCACACTTGAGTATGTAAAATTCTGCTTTCTCAGCTGTTCAAAATAACCAGTGAGCAAAGTGTGCATCTCTAAGTGTGCATCTATAGCATCATAGTGGTCACAGGTCTCTGTGCCAAAGGCAGACCGTTTTGACTTCCACTAAGCTCAGCGGTTTTGTATCATGCATCTGGTGATTTCCCCAGAAAAGAACAAGAAGCTTGCTGTGATATTTGCTGCACAACAGCAGCTTTCCTTCTGCAGCCTTCCCTGGCAGCTGCCACATCTTACTTTCCTATGTTCACACACAAAATTCATTTCACAGGCACTGAAATGACTGTTGCAACTAAATCAACAACAAAGTATTAAAATAAATCAATGGTTTCCTAGGATAACTATTCAAATCTAAAAACTCCATATAAATATTTAGGTTACAAATGTGTTAGGGGTTTTTTGGGTCTTTGGGATTTTTTTATTTTTTTTTTTTTAAAAGAGAGTTTCCTAATTATTAGGAAGTAATAGGAGCAGCCTAATTGTTAGGCTATTCTCAAAAGGGAGTACATCCTTTTTGAAACCAAATATTTTTGCAGAGAAAACTGCAAGACAGATGGAAGGAAGCAAAAAGAAGCAATGCTGCCTCATACATAAAGTGATATGTTTACTGGGGTTCTTGACAGAATCAGAATATTTATATCTTCCTTTTCTAATCTAAAAACTGTTTCATATTCTTGTGCCTCTTAACAAAACATACAATAAAGCATTTCGTGTAGCAGCAATATAAACTCACAATTTTGTAAAATGAGTGTTCCAATTTTGAGGTGCATGATGCTTTTAAACAACATCAACAAAAACGGTACCAAATTTAAAAAAAACCACTTACCTGATGAGATGTCTATGCGGTTCTTCTTCACGTGGGTGACGTTGATATGGACGCTGACTTTGCCCTCGTTTATGTCAACTTCAACATTTCCCAGGTCATCTGCAAAGTGGCTGAAGACAAGAAGTCCATCTGGGTTCCAGGTTCGGAAGAGGAAGCTCACTGAAAACAGGTCCTGGCTGGGACGACCGGGAACCTCAAGGTAACTGGTGGCATTGAAAAACACTGGCACGGTATGTGGCTCCACACAAGAAAAACTTAAATTTCCCTGAATAAAACACACAGAGAAAAAGCAGAACATAAGCAAAATGGTAAGATTACACTAAATTCATAGTTACCTCTAGAAAAGTATTCTAGATTTCATTCAGCCTAGAGACTACTTTGATCAATGTGTGTTGCATATAAAGATGTGCTATTAATATTATCATTATTGTTACTATTATAATGTTGTTGCTGATGCTTTTGTTTTCTCTAGCAGTGGCCCCTTTATATTTTATATTGCACCTACACAAAAAAAAAGGTGGCCTTTGCCCTGAGGAGTTGTATTCTAACTGAGACTTAGAAGAAAACATTAATATTTCCAGTTCAAAGCCAAGAAAATGAATCACAGATAAATTTGGGTTGTCCATGGTCACCACAGAAACCTGTAAGAGAGCAGTAATTATAAAAACAAGCAGGAAAGAAGGATGGATAACACCTTGTGAAGAGCCAGGTCCTCTTTATGTTTACAGCTGGATAATACCACATGAGCTAAAATTTCATTTCATGAAGCAGGATTTGGACTAGCTGGTCATGAGCAATGCCAAATATTTGTAGTCAGTAAATAATTTTCTCTGTAAAAGAAACTACAGTACAGTTTTCACACTGTAAAATTTTACCCTTCAGAAAACTGACAAAAATCCAGTCCACTTTATTGATTTAAAAGGCTAGACTAGAATTAACAAGACCAGAATTAGGGACATGAATGTTTCACTCTGGTTCTCATGTAATTTCTCACAAAAGACCACAATGGTAGGATGTATTACCATTCTTTTTCCTTAGAAAATATAAATAGTTAACAGCAATCTATGTCCAGAATTAACTTTTAAATACCTGAATGCAAATATAACAGGACAACTTTCTCTACTGAAGAATTCCTAGAATATGTGGCAAAGTGGTTCCTGTGGTAGGTTTCCTGCTGCCTTGTTGCAGGTGAATATTATGTGACAATTTTAGTTCTATTTGAGAAGGAAGAATTTTATCTGATCCAGTATGGAAATGCTTACTATGATCAAGATAGCAATTCCTTTGATATTTATTTGTACATTGAGAAAAATATTAAGGCTTGAGCAACATTTTTGGAAGCACACACGTTTAGAGATAACCATAGTTCAGAATCCCAATAGGAGTCACTCATCATCTATATTGCATTAGTATTTTTAAATGCCATATTACTGTCTTCATGATATAGGCTTTTATGTCACATTTCTATATTTGTAGCGTGTAAATGCATCTGGAAGTTCATCTTGAGGGAAGGTAGAGAATTTGGAAACAAGAGATGAACTTTATGTTTGAAAATGTGTGTGGGAAAATACCTAAGTAAATTTTTTAAGAAGTAATTATTTTCAGTTGGAGGCAGGCTAGATGCTGTAAATAAGCAAGTTGAACTTATGGGAGAGCTACAGTCACCTGAAGAATCTTATTCACCTTCACAGTCACCGTATGGACAAAGAAAGAACTTGTAAAATGATTTCCAAAACCAATTATGTTATCCCTTTCAACATTACATATGTGGATTGGGACAAATTAGGATTTAGATTATGGCAACCCACACAGCACCAAGATCCCCTAGTGTCGCAGGTGATGATAT
>JAWWEW010000078.1:53292031-53321862 GCA_035583185.1 Anabacerthia variegaticeps | reverse complement strand
CCAAGGTGGCGGCGCCAGGCCCAGCCCAGGCCGGCTGTGACGCTGATCAGAGCCCTGGGCCGGGGCTGAGCGACAGCCTTTAACGGGATGAAGCAACCATACGTGGTGATCGGTCAGGTGGATGCTGGGTGAAAGAAGTTTTTATTACAGGAATGGGTTTGCCTCTGTTTCCAATTTCCTAAAAGCATTACAACATACCCCGAGATGCTCGCCAAGGTCTGCATAAGGGCAGGCTGAGGCTTTGGGAAGTCTTTGGGAGGGATCCAGACACCACTGTCATTCCTCTATTCACGTTTCAGCTGACCCACTTCCAAAAGTACAGTTTAGATTTCCAGCGAGCTTCCGAACGCTCCTGTGGTCAGTTCTCTGTCCCTGTCCCATCTGTGCCGTTCCTGCAGCCTTTGGCCTCCCTCCAGCCCCATCCACCCACCCCGAGCTGCCCCGTGGGGTGGCTCTGCAGGGACCCCCGTGCCGTGGGCGCCGGGCGGCACGGCAGGCACCGGGGGTGGGATTGCCCTACACCGAGGGGCTCCTCTCGGACTGCACAGCTGGTGGCACCTGAGGGCATTGAAATTGTGCCCTCAATATCATCTCAGATTCCGCCTATGTCGTCGGCATAGTCCAATAAACTGAAAAGTCGTATATTAAAGAGGTCTCTAATCCACAATTGGCACATTTGTTCAAATTACTGCTCCACAAAATTCAGGCCCGCCACAACAAATTTCCCATCATCCCCGTTCACTCCCACACCAACATCCTGGGACCCATCACTGAGGGAAAGAGTTGCAGATCAATTGGTTAATGAAGAACACCTAATAAACACTGATACCACCCCCAACAATTTTTAAAAGCCAGGCTTGCTGATGGTTTCTTTCATCCAAGCACTAAATCCCTGAAAAACACCTTCCACCTAAGCATGAGCCGGGCCAGAGCAGTAATTTCAGCCTGCCCAGACTGTCAGTCACCTCTCTTCTGTCGGAAGGAGTGAACCCCGTGGGTCAGCGCCCTGGGCTCTGGCAGTGTGACGTGCCCCCCTGCTCCCCGTGAGCAAGCTGAAATACAGACACGTTTCCACAGACACCTGCTCAGGCTGCACTGTGCCTACTGCCCATGCTGCAGAAAGGCCCAGGGTGCTAAGAAACACTTTTCAAGAGCCATGGCTGTCCTTGGCACCGCCAAAACACTGAAACCACACCATCAGCTGGTGGATACCTCTCGCTCCCTGACAGAAGGAGGAGGAGTCTTTAAAATCATGGTTACATTACAGCTGAAAATGCCCTGCAGGATGTAAAGCACAGGTAATTTAAAAAAAGAAAACAAGTCCAAGATAGAGGAGTTGAAATAATTCTAAAAGTGGAGTCTTCACTGCATGGCATGCTCTTTGCCTCTGGCAATACTGAAGAAATTCATGTATAGAGATGAATATTAGATGGAACTTCAGTTTTCCTATCCAAGGAGTAATCAAATGGTAGTCAATTCTTTGTGTGACATCATCACCCCAGATGTGTAGCTTTACTCTTTATTACAAGAGAAAAGTGGAACCCTACACATTCTTATCAGGACTTTGTGAAGACTGTAAGCTTGTACAGAAGAAAACCTTGAAAAGTTATTCAAACCATCTCAGATTCATGGCAATAATACATTTGGTTCTTACCCACATTGCCTTATATGCCAGCAAGCAGGTTCAGCAACACTTAGAGCATCAAAAACACAGTAATTAAGTACCTTCTTTCTCAATCACCCTGCCCATAAAGCCACAAGTCTGAACACAAAAGCAACTAATGAACGCTTAAGCAAGATCAAAAAATAGAATAAAATGTTAATAATAAGCTCTGCAATGTTAATAAATGAAATAATGATTTTCAAATCTAATATCTTGAGGCTTTTCAGCCTACCAGAAAAGCCTGTAGAGGCATTCCCTTCCAAAGACTTTTGCCCTCCAGCAATCCAACTAGCTCAGAAGGAATAAAACATACCAGGATTTAAAGCCACAAGAAAGCTGCAATTAATTTAACAATAAATCTTGACTGCACTGGTTTTGGACTACTATAATTTGAGAGTAAAAGAAAGAAGTACTTTTGGATTCTTTTAAAAAGTAGTTATCTGATCCTAAATGTTAATTTTGGAATATGAAACGAGGTCCAGAAGTAAAACGCTCCGATGTGATGATAATGATGATGATGATAATAAGCCACTAATGTACATACAATAACATATTGGGAGTCGGGGTAAAATGTGTTTTGTGTTCTATATTATTCCAGTATATCACGAAGTATCAGCTACACACACTCACAGACCTTCTAGTCTTGGCTGGAAGGAGAAGCAGAGGTGTAGACAGCCATTAAATGATGCTCTTACCACGTTTGAAGGTTCCAATTTCTTCCTCTTGGCAAGGTCAGTGATATTATTGCCATTGTAGTTGATGCTCTCCATGCAGCCTTTGAAATTTTTCCTACTGTTAGAACTTGGCTTCCCCGAGAAAGGCATGCCCCCAAAGGTTATCTTGGAAGGAAACACAAAGTGGTCTAGAGTTACTAGGAGGCAAAGACTTTTAAACACATTTACTGTAGATGTATTTGGTTTTTTGAACACTCAAACATGGCAAATGAGAGAGCTGGCTACACTGTTTACAGAAAAAAGATTTATTAAATAAGCCCTACAAAAGCAGACAAATATCTGTAATGAATTTGTGATTGCAAATATTTATGGTTGTAAATCCCAAGTATTACTACAATTGTCCAAATAGCGAACACATCACAGTTGTTCATGTATGGACTGTTCTGATTGTTACCAGACAATATGCATTTCAAACAAAGGAATTGCAATAAATGTCCAACCCAGTAATTTTTCTAAACAAAAGTAGACATGAAATTAGCCAGATATTCTGATTCAAATAATTAATTCAGCTCTAGCCATGTGCCAGGCTCAGACCACAGCACAGTATTGCTGGGCTCCAATATGGTACATTATTTTCCTTCACTCTTATATATGAACTTCATGCAGAAGAATTTACAGAATCACATAGCTAAAGATGTTATCCTATCCCCTGTCATACAGAAGGATCTTCTGCTACTGAAAACATGCTTTTAAGATGTAGTTATAGTCAATGAGGAGGTACCACACAACTTAGCAGGCCAAATCAGCCCCATAGAGAAGATGAAGACAACCACTCAAACACGTGGATGAGACAAAACAGAGAAGAAAGAATTTTGAAGAAAAGAAGAAAAACAGCAAAAAAACACATACCATGACAGTGAGTTAAAAGCAACTGAGAGGATTTTTTTTGACCTTGAAAATGCAATCAGAACTAATGTTTATTTCTCTTTTGTGTTTACTTAACTTTTCTGAAAGAGATTAACTGTGAAACTATTTTGCCCATGAAAAACAGGTTTGAACCTTTCAGATTTACCCACTGTTAATCACAAAGGCAACACATTTAAATTTAGTCTCTGATGACTAACTCCAAGTGAGATAATTGAGAGGAAAGGAAGCAGAAGAGGTTAAGGCTCTTGAGTTTATGTGAACCACAGAAAGAGAAGCACACACTTCAATAAGTTCCATTAAACACAAGGGGATCCATGCATATGGAGAACAAAATGGACCCTTGAGAACTGCCAGTGAGGTCTCTCAAGGGCAGAGAGAATGGGAAGGTGAATTAACTGAATTCTACTCCGACCATGGATAAATCTATTGCATGCAATAATTTTATATATTTTTTATGTAAAGATGCTATCTATAAATATATATAAAATATATATAAATATATATATATGCAAAAATTGCTCAACCATAGCTTATGGCATTCAGTGTAACTTTTTCAGCAGCTCACTCACTGGAAAAACCATTTCTGTGAGTTTTCAGTGTCTCAATTCAGATCTCCAGTGCTCAAAAAGTAATAGAGGCACAAGTGAATTTGCTCGTTATTTTCTCATTATAACTGCTAGAAAAGAATGTATTCACAAAGATTTGTTGGAATATAAGTAAATATTTGACTCAGTAGCATTTACAATCATAAGTAATTTTTTTCAAATATTCATAGATTCTTGATCAAAAGATTGTTTGTAAAAATATCAATACAGAGGTTAATTCAAACTTTGTTTCCATTACATCATTTTGATTCCCTCTCACTGCTTAAAAAGTTGTAAGGGTGGAAATTACATATTTGGCTCAGCCAACCACATTAATTCTCATCAGAAACAGTAAAGAGTGCAAAAAAAAGTTATAAAGTTTGCAATAACCCATGTGCAGAACTTGGTGTAACAGTTCAGAGGAACTGAACAAGTTCGTAACAGAAGATGCCACAGTGTAATCAAACAACAAATGCACACTTCATTATTACCAACAGTTGTGTGCATTAGCCTGGCTGATTAAACAAGTTTTCTTACAACCCTCCTAACTCTTTATTGCTTCTTTATAGAAAGAAGTTACTGATGCCTTATCTGTGAAAATACAAGGAAGTATCTGCATACCTAGAACCAGATGGATCAAGATCCGTGTTAGTAAAAAGGTTCTAATCTGCTTCATTTGCTACAAACAAATATTATCCCCACAGAATAAAGATTTCTCATTCGAGTAGATTTATCTTGAGTAGAATAACATTGTATATTTTTTTAAAATCTACTTCCTTCTTAGAGCAGCTGCTTTTAGAGATTTCAAAAGTCATGTGTGCTTAGCTTGCTGAATAGCACAGATCTCCCAGTTTAACATAGAGGGCTAGGATGACTGTCACTCCAGATGGGATAGGATAGGCTAATGAAACATAATTTACACTTAAGAGAGGACACCACTGGAAAGAAAATTTCAGGAAACCCAAGGGAAGAAAATAATTAAAACAAAGGTAAAAAAAAAGTACTAGAACATCTTAAAGCGTGTTAGCTTTTTTCCTTATTGGACTTCTCTTTACAAACGCCCTGTGAATGAAAGGTCTCAGTGTGTACCTCATAGTCCAGGTCGAGGTAATCGAACTCGCCGTTGGTTCTGAAGTGCTGCATGTGTCTGTCCAGGGTGAGGTTGATGCTCCTGCCGTGGCGCTCGATGACGATGGAGTGCCAGTGGTGATCGTCCAGCAGGCTGCCTGTCATCACAGAGGTGTGCCCGTAAATGGAGCCCAGCTGGTTGCTGCCTGCAGACACAAACAATGGCAGCTCTCACCTCACACCACTTAGACAAACATCCTCCCCTCGCCCTGTCAATATTTCACTGGAATCATACCATAACCTGGAGGAAGTCAGTCTGCTATGAAGCTGAGACCTGCCCAGTGGAGAGCTGCTGCCAGAAATGCAAACAGCTGGACCAAACACCTCATGTATCTTATCACTGAATTGTACACATATACTGTATGTATGAATTCATAGCAGTAGTTATTCGGAGGCAAACCAGAGAAGCAGTATCAACTTCTAATTGTAAAGTTGATTCCAGCTCCGGGTGTTCTGCGTTTTCAACCCTGCACCACAGAAATGAGAAGCTGCCCCTCCTAGGCTGTGCCCTGAGCTCATTGAGCTGCACTGATTTATGGCTGCTGAGGAGGACATGGAGCTGAAAACAGATTGGCAGCAACAAGTCCTCTGTTCTGTGGGCTCTGCCAGCACAGTCTACCAGCAAGCAGGCAGGAAAAGGCTCAGTGCAGACTGAGCTCTTATCAGCAAAATCCTCTTCTGCTAATAAAGCTTATTTCCATCTCTCCTCTGCAGCAATCTCCCTGTTCTGCAAGTCCAAGGACTGGCAAGAGCACGGTTCTGCAGTTCTCTGCTGTGCTATGCAGAGTGTTTGCCAGTGCAGCTGTGCCAGTCCCAGGTCACATCTCACTGCCACCTGACTGACACGGCTAAGGCAGCAGAGGCTGATGGATCTCAACTGAAGCAGCAAATGGTAATCCAGCACTGCCCAACAACTCATCTCCAATCTCCCCTCTTCTGAACACGTGAGGACCTAAAGCATCTCCGAGGCTGAGAATTTCTCACCACCAACAATGCCTGCAACTCAGACATGAAGGCTTGTGCGTGTTCATAATACATTCTGGCAAATCACACTTCTATGGCTTAGGATATTCCCTCCCTACAAATGACCACCCTGCTTTATGCTGGAGCCAACCAATCCTGTTGGTTAAACAATAAAATAAAATTGCATGCGTGTTGTTGAGCCTCAGTTTCTTCACTGCAAAGTCAAATCAAATGCAAAGTGAGACCTAAATCCACCTCTGTCTCACCATCCTTCCCCCTGATTTTTGAAACTAAGTCAGTGGCTCTCAGCAGGCAGGATGAACATCCTTCTCTACTATCTCTGCTGCAAAGACAGCACTTGCAGGCAGAGGAAGAATGAAGTATTACTTCTGTTTACTGAGTGTGTGCCACAGGGCCTAGCCCCATTCATCAGCCTAGTGATTTAAGCACATCCCCACCAAGCACATACAGAAGTTATAGCAGCTCGTAAAGCCAGACTCAACTGAAGAATACTGAGGAATTTGGAAATTAATGGGTTACTGCTGCAGTTAAAATTGTTAAAAATAGATAACTGCTGTAGGAAGATGTGCTCTCCTCCCCCTCATCTGTTCATGTTGATCTTTGTAAAGAGAGCAGGAGAAAATGCTAGTGGAAATAGGTAATATTCCATGTAAATAATGAATGGAACAAATTCACTCCTCACATGTCTGTAAGAAGACTGAGGAAAGTTGCATGAAATCTTTTTCTAAGGTTCTTTGTTTGAAGAAAAGAATACCTGAAACCAGATAAATGTTTTTTTTTTTTTTTCATAATAAATGTACTTTATAAACCCAGTCATTCACAAGCCTGTAGTCTTTTCCTGGGAGGGGGAAAGGGTGCTTGAACTAGAGTAACATAGAGGACTTCACCATAGGGTTGCCTGATAAAGCAATCTGTGTCCTCCTTGTCAGGCTCTGGCAAGGCTGCTCAGCTGCAGCTTCACCTGCCCTGTTGCTTCCTACAGTGACGCTTCATTCTGCCAGGTCCCTAGAGGTGACCTTTGTTCCTCTAGAAGTGATGACACTGTCCTTCTCTCACACGAAGCCACAGATGAGGCCAAATATAATTCCAGCAGGCTTTTTTTGTGTGTGTAAATGCAATATATTGCTGCCCCTGCTTTTCTCTGTAATCTTATTTTCACAGTATCTCACATGGAGTGAAAAAGGAGAGAGTGGAACAGAAAAAAACCCCAACACATAGGAAGGGAATTAACAACATTTTCACCAAATTATCTTTTTAAATGAGGTGGCTTACCATATAACCGGAGGAAAGAAGATGAAACTTGACCTAAAGTTTCTGTGGGAGAGTTAAAAATTATGGCAAAAAATGAAAGCATACCTAAATTTAAATTTAGAACAAGCTTGGCTTTCTTCAGCTCCAAGGTGATATAGTCTCCTTGCTGTCCTTCTCCGTGGAAGATTACACCTTCGCTTTCAGAGGTCTTAAATTTCAGAGAGATGACATCCTTCAGTGTTTTCATTTTCTTGTTCCTGAATCTGTATGGCAACACTACATGGCCATCAAAGTTGATAACATCAGCCCCTAAAGAAAAAAGCAAATAACATTGCTGATAAGCCATTATAGATTCCTGTGGCCACTGGAAAAACAGACAGGCCATAAGCAGATGGTACCTGAGCAGAATAGGAAACGTGAGAGTGTGATATGCATTGTTAATACATTTTCTCAACCACAATTTAATACTATAAAAAGCTGGAGACAGGCAGAACATAAATTTAATCCACAGAACATAAAAGAAAGTGGATTCAGAAGGGCAAATACTACATCTGTACCCAAATACTTTTGGTTTCTCTCAAATACAGTTGCTGCCATTAACCTTTTCCTAATTATAGTTGAAAATGAAAGACAAATTTCTGAGTGGTCATTAATAATTCATTTGATACCTCTTTCAGATTCAGTGTGGGTATCTGTAAGGACTGTAAACAGTAAAACATGGGCCCAAAGAACTTGCCTGGCAATTTTAGACTGTATGTAAAACACAGACATAAGCCTTCTCTCACTCAGGAAATTCTGGGTGAGGTCAGAGATCAACTAATTTTGAGACGAAAAAACAAGTCTGCCATCTGAGCTAATTTTTGTTCCAGGTTTGTTGTTATTCAAAATCCCTGAAGAAAATTGAGGGATGCAATCATTTAAGGTAATCCAATATCTATATAAATATTGCATAATGACACTACAAACTTCATGTTGTCGTATTTTTCTGACCTAATTTCTACTCTAAAGATTTCCAGATCTTTTCTGGATGCTAAATCCACAGTAAAAATAGCTGCAGAACTTGACCCCATTCACCAGGTGTACTTGTGCTGAGTATTGGATCTGGTCATTCAAGCTAAGCTCGGTAAAAGATTTCAGACACTTATCTCTAAACATTGTTTAGGAAATTCCCTTTGCTAACTGCTAACTAATAACCAACCTCCAGTGTCTCAGCTACTCCTTGTAGAAGCATTCTCTGCTCACAACTAACAATCTAATAGTCAATAAGTAAAATCCTTAAAAAGGAATTAATAAAATAATGGTTTTTGAAAAGCAAAAAATCTTTTCCACCAATATCCTTCAAAAGCATTTCCCCCTCTTTTTGACACACCACATTGCTAGCAGTCATCTCACGCTCTGAATGGAAGCAAGAGTGGCATTTTATCATGTGTTCTTCAACCACATGGGATTTTTGCCTGTTTCTCTGGGTACTCTTCAGTGACTGCTTGTAACTTTTTAAGATTCCTGACTTGCTTTTGCTATTATTGTGGGAATTCATTGAAATCTTTCAGCCCCTTTCAAAACCACAGACAAACACATTTCTGTTGTGTAATTAACACAGAAGAATCTTTTAAAGCTCCATTAAAACACCACGTATCTTGTGCCTAACTGCATGCATTTCAATTTGAATTTATATGGCCAAATCTTCCTGAATCTGCAGAGATTTCTGACTGAATAATAAACTTTGATCCCCTTATTCTTTATGCCAACTAAATGGTGAAGAAATTGTATTCAAAACCTAAAGCATGAGCATCACAAATTGACTATATATTATATATCTCATTTTTTGCCAGAATGCAGCCATATATGTTAGAAACATCACTTTTCTGTATAAAATATACC
Source organism: Anabacerthia variegaticeps (assembly GCA_035583185.1). Lineage (NCBI taxonomy): Eukaryota > Metazoa > Chordata > Aves > Passeriformes > Furnariidae > Anabacerthia > Anabacerthia variegaticeps. Next base: position 53,312,770 of record JAWWEW010000078.1, on the reverse strand, counting down.
TTACAATACACATTTTCATAGTAAATATATATTAAGCAATAAGTGCAACTAAAAACCTCAGCCTGATCTGGTTATTCCAAATGACAAATTCCAGGAATGTGAATCAGTTCAAAATGAAATATCAAGCTAGTATGCTGCATTTGTGGTGCAATAAATCCATTTAAAAGTTATCAGCCTAAAGGAGATGTAGATGCATTCAAAAGCAACAGTACAGGATTTCAAAGGTGTGGTTAACTCGTATATGCTCACGACTCAGGTAAATCCATTTCTTCTGGAATGACTACTTTTTTCAAGAAACAAAGAAAATTGTTAGAAAAATGTTGCAACAAAAATTCTATGAACCTGTTGGTTTTGCTTGTCTTACGAGCTGTCAAGAGATCCAAGAAATTAATTCTTGAGATTTTTGTATGCAGTACTTGAAAAACAACTTTTAGAAAAGCATGAAAACTGCTTACAGAAAATATAGCTACGTTAAATCCACTCTTTTATCACACAAATCATACTTTTATGTAAAGACAATTAGCTACAGGGATCATGCTCTTTTGAATCTACATACAACTGCCTCCCACAAAAGCTATAAATGACAGAACATTTAAGGACATTACAGCTTAAGAGACCTTCACACCAAACATACATCATGAAAACGTGACTCCACATACATTGCCAGAGATTGCCTTCCATTTGAACGTGTTGGGTTTACTTTCTGCTGGTACAGGATCTCCTGTACGGGGTGTACCATCGTAGGGCCAGCTGGCAGCCCCTCATCACACCTGCAGGGGTTACCTGGCCAGGCAGGCCGTGAGCAGGAGCTGAGGGCACAGTAACTGCACTTCTGGGGGGGTGTGGGTTCCCAGCACAGGCCCAGGAGAGGCAGGAGTAACTCTGGCACCTGTGCCACAGCTGCAGTTACCGTATCTGTTCCTCACATCCCTCCTCCAAGGCAATTTATACTGCACACTTTAGTGAAGCGCGGGGAAAGGGGCGCATTTTTCCAGAACTTGTCTCTGAATTGCCATGTTTTGAAAAGCATTCAATTAAAGAAAGGAACAGCACTAATCTTTGACTGAGCAGCTTTATTTATTTATTTAGTTAGTTATGTATTTCTACGCATAGCTGTGCTGGCAGCATGCAAACGTGTCTGCATGATAATTCAATCACCTAAAGATTACACAGCAATTATGTTTAAGAGTTATCGTATGTAGACTGTGGTAATGACTTGTGTTCCTTCTATGATGACACTCAGCTATTTAATGTGATAATTACCATGGTGCAGAATGGTACTCAAGACAGTAAACATGTAATTCCTATCACTGCAGTGTAAATATCTAATTTTTCTCATCCTTAGCTACTCAACCATCAGCATTAGTAGGACAGAAATCTAAGCCATCACATAAAGGAAGTTCACCTGCATTCAGTGAAGTCTGACTGTTCTCAGAGGGTACTGATGCAATGGAGAAGGCAAGATAAAGTGAAAAAAAAGAAAAAATGCACAAAGATGGGGGGAGAGAAACCAAGAATTTCGTTTTAATTACATGCAAATAGGAAGTACAGATCTGACTACTTTCAATTTGCTTTCTGCCCTACTGGGCTTGCTGTTACATGGGTGGATTAGAAAACACTGCTGACCAGTGAAAATATAACACCACTTTCAGCTGACTGGGAGATGTGTCAGGCCTTATCCCAGTATATGTCTGAGATGCCACACTGAACCCATTTCATTAGTCAATGGCATCATCAATTTTTCTCTAAAAACAATAAAGTCAGAAAGCCTTACAAAGACTGGCAGGAAATTGGATGGCAAACGTGACCCCATTCCCAAATCTCAGAGGAGAATAAATCACCAGTCACAGGTCCCCAACCTCTGCTTTTGTCCACTGCTTTGGCTACATGCAGGATTTGGTAAAATTTGATCAGGGAATCAAATCTGTATGAAGATGCTTTACTTGATGCTCCAAAACAATGTAGTGATTAATCATAACTAAACAGCCTCAAATCTGACTCAAGCTCCCGAACTTCTTTCCTCCCTTCGTGGTGGAAGGAGTGTAACTATGCTCCGTGTGAGCCCGTGAAGCAGGAGGCAGTGCTCCTTCACAGCTCAGCACTGAGGTTTCCTCACAGCTACTCACCACTTTGATCACGGGACTGCCTGGAGGTTCTGAAACACCCCTGCTACCTGACACGGGAAAACAGCAGTGATCACAACAAAGCAGAACAGCAAACTGCCTCCCAGGAAAATGTTTGCCATACAGGGAACAAAAATCATGGCAATATGTTACTCCACCTAAATTGCAGATGGAACATGTACATACATTTTTAAACTGTTACTGATCTCTGAATGATTGACTCTTCAAAGCCTGCACAGAATAATTCACTAGGATTAAAGCTGCAAAACTCCTGTGCTACTGACACACGGCGACCTTCGGTGAAATTTTCTCACTCCATTCTCTCTCCTCCATTATTTCATCTGCTTAAACCTTCTGCTTAGACTAAATTAGTTTTGAGAAAGGATCTTCATTTGTAGCATTCTTTTCTTAGCCCATAGTGTGAACCTTACATCTGATGTACTAGTAGTACAGTAATGGATGGCATTAACGATGCACTGAGCATCCATCCTCTGAGAACATCAGAGAAGAATCAAAGCATCTCTGGCTGGGCCATCTGCAGTTTCACTTGCTGTAGTTATTAGTCATGTGTACTAAAATATCATTCTGAGAAATATAAGCATATAAACAGCGTATTACTTACATATTTTAACAAGAGGAAAATATTTTTTTCTTCTAACAAAGCCAGGGATAAGGCTCAAAAATATACCTAAACCAGAACCTTATTTTCTTATTACTCACAAAAAATTATAGATACAGCAATTACTTCAGAAAACCCTAATGCAGTTTTCCTGTAGTTCCATACACTGTCAGCATGAGAGCATGTTGGGTTTGCCACTGGGGGCACCGCAGCTCAAGCCTCGGTGGAAGGAAGTTAGCTGAGCTCATGTCAGGGATGCACTGCTACATGTCATGCCCCAAAAGAAAGGAGGAAGCCACGGCCCAGCACAGCAGTCAGAACACTGTCCCCCTTTATGTTCCTGGCCAGGAGGCAGAGCCAAAGGCCCTGTGTGTGAGCACTGCCTGGGGGCACTGCAGCCCAGCCTGCTGCTGCCTTCACTCTGCTTCTCCAAAGGCAGTGCCTTGGGCACAGAGGGGAAAAACCCCTAAAGAAACAAACCCCAAAAACTAACGTTGACACAGATGGATCTTGCATTATAACAATTATACCTCTTCATATTCTAGATGCACATGGTAAAGGAAAATCAACTCTAAGTTTCTGTTGCCTGTCCAACTCCCACCGTGTGGAATCTGAATCCTGTCATTGTCTGTCAGGGAATGCCAATGCTTGAAAGAGAAAAGAGACCTTTGCTAGGAGGTGTGGAACTTACTCCTTGCTGGTCTTTACATTAGGGACAGTGCATATACGGCAAAGCACTACCAAAGTAGCAGAGAGGGTTTTGTTTGTGTATTATTAACTCAGTCTTGGGTAAAAGACACAAACTTGACTCAGGTATTTTTATACACCTGCCAGAAACTCTGCAAACAAACCTGTGAGGAAGTATTCCCCGAGGAGATGGGAATGCTTTGCCAAGTTCTGAGTGCAGTATCGACTGCAGACACACCACCAGCACTCAGCGCTTTCCGATTTCTTTCCTGAATTTCAAAGCACACACATTTTTCCTATTATTATCATCACTGTTGTTATAATGCTGCTATACCACTACTCATACTGCTAGTTCTTGTGCAAATGTCTGTAAACGTGTGCTTCTTTGTCTGTCATAATTTTCTGTCTAACAAGAAACAAATGCAGCAAGTAAAATGAAAAAGCAGTAGAAGAAAAATAGAACAGAGGCAAAGCAATATAGAGAAAGCAATGTAATGATCATGGCTAAAAGTCATCCTTTTCCCCCCTGTGTGTGCCTGTCCCATCACTTTTTTTTACCCCAGTAGGAAAATTAGGTTCTTTCTGTAGCTATTAAACTAAATTTTTGCATAAGCTAATCGTTGCTTAAGACTTATGAATTTAGATTAAGCTTCCAAATATGCCACAAAATTATTGTCTTAAGGTTGTCCATAATTAGAATGATTTTTCAAGCACTTAACACTATGGCTGATGATTTTCTTATTTCCAGATCTAATGGAATATGAGATTCTTTTTTCATTAATTCTTCAAAGTTCAAAAAGACAACTTCATTTAAAAACCAAATAGGAATATTTTTAAATATGCTACGATTGTGCTATAAATCGGATAAAAGACAAAATGAGCACATTCAGAACATACTTTACAATTCAGTTTTCAGCTGACACATCCCAACCAGAGTCTGCAAAATAGAGCATATTGAATTCCCTGCTCCTGCAGTGCCAGAGAGAACTGAGACTGCAACCCAAGACAGCCTTCACCTCAGACAAAAGCTATTCCTTCTATGATCCACTCTGCTCTGTGGCTCCAGAAAGTCAATTACAACGCGTCCCATGAGATACAAGATACTCGACAAAGTCTGTTCCTGCTGGAGACAGGAGATGCAGCACCACAAAACGTCACGGCTTGCACGGCAATGTGTTTCTCTGCCTAATATCAAATAGTTAATTCCTTGAACGATGAGGTTGGTTTTTTTCCAACCAGAACATCTCTGATCCTACCTGTATACTGTAGTGATATTTTATAAACAAGGCTTTTTGACACAAGGATTTTGTTCCAAGAATGTAACTGCTCTTACTGTTGATGCACACTTCTCTTTCAAAAAGTTTCATTAAATAGTGCAAAGTAGGAAACAAAACTGAAGGCTCTTATGAAGATCTGCTGAATCCTGAGCTTGACGAGCTGGGTATTTTTAACTCTCTCTAAACTAGAAGGTGCAGATTAAGCTGTGTATGCCTCCACCTCCAAGCTACACTAGCATGAACACCACCTGCGTTCCTCATGGATAAAGTGAGGGGCAATAAGGCACAAAATCATTCCCTTTCACCAAATCAGTGTTTCTGGCTGTAACAATGAGGGTTCAGCTGACACTTTTCCAGGTCACAGAGCAATAGTGTTCACAGAATGGACAAAACAGAAGTTTAATATATGAGGTTTTATACTTTGAAAAATTTTCATATGTATAGCACTGCAAGGGTCATTTATGATCAGCAAAATTAAAATTCATGCACCTTGCAACTATGCAGTGGAAGTAGCAAAATGTTTTCTATGATTTACTATTCTCTAGCTATGGAATTTTGAAATAAATTTGGTAAAAAATACATGTATAATTCAAACACTCTAAAGAAACTCTGCTTTTTGTATTCTGTCATGCTGATTTACAAGTCAGAAGTGTTTCCTCACAACCGTAAATACATTTAGGCCTGTTCTTCATTTTGAAACCCGCCATTTGATATTGGATCTCAATGGAAACATCAAAGTACATAATTAAACTCTGAAACCAGGTACAGTAAGGAACTTAATCTACTTGAAAACAGCTAGCCTCTAGTAATGTTTTCACTGCTTATTAAAAAAGTAAATCACAAGAGCTGTGGGTCAATAAAAAAGGACAGTTCTGACTCTCACGCAGCAAATGGCCAGAACAGGTCTCAATCCTTATTAAACTGCTGAGTTTGCTCATTACTTAATGAAAAAAAACCTACAGCAAAGAAAGAAGTTGTCCCATGTCTTACATCATTTACACTCAATTTACTCAGTGAATAAATGAGCTACAAAATGGATAAGGCACTCTATTAAAACATTAAGGAAATGGATGACTAACTGGGGCCCTGGTTTTAATGTTTACAGCTGCATGGAAACAGGAAGACACAGAGTTGACCTACAAAATACTGATTTAAAACCTCTCTTTTTGAGTTGATGCCACCCAGTTCAACCATCTCACGGTATATAATCTTTCCATGTCTTTCAATGTCTGGATGCTCTCAGAATACTCATTACTCAAGGCCAAATTCGTTTCTAAATCACATTCTCCATCCTTTATTCATATAATCACTCTCAAACACATATTCTTCACTTCTTCCAACCATGGAGCTCATATTTAAATTGAACTTTCAAAGTGGGCTTCATACGCAGTGCTCAAGGAATACGGAACCTGGACAGTTTTAAGCTCCTGTACTCAGTTAAACCTCATACAGTAACAATCTCACAGCTGTGACTCCAGCTCCTGCAGCTGACTCTAAAAGAGCAAGCAGTGCAAGCCTGGATGTCAGTTCTGGCCAGGGGACACACAGTTATTCCAGTGAGCAGCCCCACTACTGTCTAAGGCACAGAACTGGGTGTCACTGAGAGCCATTTCTAATGGGTGGATGGCCTTCTCTTTCATAGCCCCTACTAAGGGTATAATCAATTACGTTTAATGAGATTATGTTTAATTACATTTGAAAGGGAGAATAACACTCAAGAGCGTTCCAAGTAAGCAAGAAATGTGTGCAAGTTGTGCAGAGACAACTTGCTCAAGGTTCCTGAGACGCTGCTTATGTTCAATCATGAGGCAATGACTGCTACAGATGAATAAAAGGGGAGGATGCTTTCTTAAAACTCAGATGTGGAAAAGTAAATTTTATTGCCTAAAACAACCACATTCCATTCTTTAAAACTGATCTTCCTTCATGCTGGAACAAGGCATTGAGAGAAAATTTTCTTACAGATTTGGTTGTGATGGATGCAGTGTTTGAACATTTTCATTCACCCTTTATCCAGCCAGCAGTGTTTAGAACAAACCAAGTAAAGCACCTGGCAGACAAATCTCTCTTGGTTCACTACAATGGAATACAACCTAATATGTAGTGTGATCCCCACGTTTTGCATACGCACACACAATGGTTTATAAAGGAAAACTGCTTCCTTTTGGGTCAAAAAATTGTTACATGTGTATGGCAGAAAGAATTTATCGGTATGGGAGAAGACTATCTAAGCAGGGAATTGTAACTAAGGTAAGTAATGGACACAAGCTTCTTCTCTGCATGTGACAGCACCCTAAAACAAAAAATCAGGGCCAAAGATAAACACAGATGCTATTGTCAGTATCTCTGAAAACATGAGTGTGCAGTGGATGAAAACCACACAGAGGTTACTAACCTGACAGCGCATTCGTGTGCAGGTTTTTAGTAACCAGCCTTATCCCAGTGAAGGATTAGACTGCCATGTATTTGCCAAAGACATCTGAATAACTTCTGCTCTATGCACCAATTCTCCTTTAAGGAAAAAAACTCCTAAACATACATTTGACCTTTTCCTCTTTGATGAGGCAAAATAAATTCAGAAATGGTGGTTAGGGGGTCAGTGTCTAAGTACTTACATAAATGTGGCTTTGATGTTCAAAAGCAGTAAGAACAATCTGTTAGAAATCAATGGGAGAAAAATAAGCCATTTTGTGTAAATATTCAACACTGTAATCGGGTTTTCATGCATTTACATCAATTTGAAAACTGATGACTAATTACTACTATCTAAGTAGATGTTTTCATGACAAACACATTGCAGTTACTAACAGAGCCATCTTCTGAATCACTCATGCACTTAAAAAAAGCCTAGAACAAATACCCCTCCAAGACTGTCCCCACTGCTTTCTTCTGGTGACAAATCCTAGTCTTGAATAAACACATTGATCACTATTTGACTGAAATATTATAATTTAATAAAAAAATTTCCATGTTCTCTTCACAAGTAACTAAGAATTAGCAAAAAAAATTAAAAAAATCATACTCAACTTTTACAGAAGTACTGAAATGATTTATACTCTTTAATATTTACTTATGGCTTACAGCTTCTCTGCCCTTGTGCTTGTCTGCCCCACTGCAGTGAACAATAGAAAGGCTTTCCATGGTGTTCTACAGCTGGATGTGGTTAGAAATCCGAGCCCCAGGAGAGAGGACCCCCAAGGTACACGTCCTAAAACTGCTTGGCAAGCTATCCTGAGTTTTGGAGGAGGAGAAGGAAATAAAACTGTTTATATTGATAGCTTTTCTTTTGGAATGGACTATGGATCTTTTTGTTTGTTTTTTTGATGAACTGATGTAAACTCCCAGAGAAATGAGACACTGCTCTTATCCTTGCACCAAAGCATTATTTCCAGAATCTAGCTGCTTCTGTGGAAAGCCAGGCTTACATGCAACAAGCAATACCAAAAGGAGAACCAAACCTAAAAGGTATGCATGCTGCTAGTTTTTTCCTCCAGGATGCTTTAAGGATCTTGCAAGATGCTTATGATAGTGAGGAAAGAGTTTTGCAGAGATAAAACCCCTCTGACACGCACTGCCAGTGCCAGTTAATTAAGGAGTTTGCAAATGACTGCTGTTGTGCTGAACTGTGCTCCATCTGAGATAGCACATCATGTGGAACTGAACCAAAATCTCTTCCTGCTCAGCTTGACAGACACCAGACTGCTGTTGGAACAGTTCTGGGGAGAGAAACTTCTTCAAAGAGAAGGAGGTATGCCTTCAATGCACAGCTCTAAAGCAACCTTCTATGTACTGGCAGCAAATAAAGTGGGAAGAAGATTCAGTAGTGATCTCCAAGGGCTCTTCAGTAGGCTGTGAGCTCTGTGTTACAACAGAGGGCATCTCCATTACCTGCTGATACTGGCCTGAGGGAAAAACATCTTCAACATCTTTAGCTATACTGAAAATTATAAGCCCCCATTTCCTCTTGACTTTTAATTCTTAATCTCTTTCTAAAAAAAAAATCCTCACTGAATTTTCTAAGATATTTAAATGAAATTTCTTTCTAGCATTTTATTTTTAAAGACATAATAAAAGTTAAAACAAGCCAAACCAACAACAGTCAAAAAGAGCCCACCCATACCTCTTCCTCTAATTCATTTTAATAACGGTGGGTCCCTCTGATAAGTAACTTTCTGAGTCCTCAGAACTGTTTTCTTCCCAAGATCCTTGATCCCTCGGGGCACTGCTGCTCAGGCAGATGCAATTAAAGCCAAGGGGAGATCAAATGGACTGTACACTCTTTTCATTTAAAGATGCTTAAACTGCTTCAGATGACCTTGTCTACACTGAAGAATTATGACAAGAAAATCCCATCACTACCAAAGCTATTTCAGCTTCAGTAGCACCAGTACTGCTCTGAATTTCAGAGCAGATCACTCTGCACCAGCAGCACTTTCAAGCACATCTGCTGATATCCTATAGATGTATCTATGTTACAGCAAATTTCATTTTACTGCAAAGTATCCTTAGCATAAACACCAGTTTTTAGTCTCTCTGAATCCTATGGGTAGCCTTTACTCAGTCTTCTATTCTCTTAAGAAACTGTTCTGCATTTCTTCTAAACTGATGAAAGAAACCATTTAACAATGCTGATATTTAAATTGACCTTTACAGAGAGACAACAAATATCCTGTCTCATTAACGAAGGCAAGTATTTTCCAAATTACCTATCCTTTCTGTTACAGGCTTTGTGTACAACTGATTCAGCAACATGTTTAGACTTGGTTCATACTGCAAGAGCTGCACAATGAATTAAACTTTAATTCACAGGCAGGATTGTCCAGGTTCTTTTTAACCTCAATGAGGGAAAACAAATCTCTTTTTGCTTCCTCTAGATAAGCCACATATCTTCAGGCCATGATGTACAGGGCGGTTCTGCAGGCTGTTTTCGCTCAGGGGATGTGTGAAAGGGTGGTACCTTTCACCTTTTAATGTCTGCAACATGAATATCTCCTTGCCTAAGGTACCAATGGCAGAGATCTCACTGAGCCCAATGGGCACTTCTCATCTAGTGCATGTCCTGCATGGACATCAAGGCTTTCAGGCACAGTCCTTTCTCACTGAGCTTTAAAGAGGAAAACATAAAAGTGAGAGGAAAACAATAAAAAAGATACACAACTTGAAAGAGAAAGTTGAAATGCCTTGAAATAAAAAGAAACTACTGGTCTACTGAGCCCAGCTCAGTTCTATGAAGTGAATAGAAAGCAACATTTTGCCTGAGTGCCTAAATAAACAATTATACAGCTTTCATATTAATTAAGACAACATAAAGACAACATTTTGATCCCTGCTATTTGACTCTTTTCCTAAGAAAACCAGATGACATTAAAATGGATCAAATATGCTGACTATAAATCTGTTATAATCTTAGTGCAGGTCTCGGAGCAGGCATAGATCACTGAGCATAAGTGGTATTTCAGATTTTCTTTTCTCCTCTCTCTTTTTCCCTTCACTCTCTACCAGCCTAATGGGCCCCCTTGCCCTTTCTGTTATATTGTTGTGTTGGTTGCAGTTCCTGCTTCATGCTGAGAGAGCTGCCTAATTAGGAAGACCAGAGTCAGCTTCTAGAGAATTGCTGTTTAATACTGTTAGTTTATCTGTTAATTAATGTGCTACTCTTTGCAATCTAATTAGATTTTTTTACAGCAAAGAGAAGTCAGTGCAATCACTACAAAGAAACAGGGGAGGAGGAGGTTTGTGGGAGGCTCCGAAACATTTATTGTTGGGTTACTTATGTGGGATGTTGATGCCTTTGTTACTGTCTCGTCTCCTTTCGCCATGCCCACAGCCTTAGCAGGCCTTTGTCAAGGAGGGCGTAGCTCATTTCCCACAAATCATTCTTATTCCTGCCAGGGAGCTGCTTCTCTTCTCCATCTCTGCCACATCCCACCTTTGTCATTCCCTGCTTCTTCCTCAATTTGTCTGCCAAGGCCACCTCTTTTTATGGTTGCATTTCACAACTAAGTACCTTAAAGTTCATTTGTAACTTTTGTGAAGTCATACATACATAAACCTATTTGTACTATTTTTAATAGTGCAAACAACCACTTAGTCTTTGAGCCTTCTATTAAGCTGTTGTATATATATCACAAATACCACTTTTAGATCTTTCTTATTTTAACATTCTTATGCAGGAAATTGAAGAATATCTAGGGGTTTCTTCTGACATCAAAAGCTATGACATGTCTGGAACTTCAGGGTATCAATTCAGTCATTAAAATTCATAACCCCTTCCCATATGACAAGCACAAAGATGCGATGGGATCAACCAAGTGCAGGATCACTTGGCAGAGCAGCTGTCAGTTTAGAATGAGCACCTGGAATGACTGCAGCATTTCCTGTGTCACATTATGCACTGCAGGGATCCTGACAAGGTGGGAAATGGGGCACCAGTGTCTTGGCTCGCTGGGAGCAGCAGTGTTTAATGGTGCTTCTCTACTCTCCATAACTCAGAGGGGCTTTGCGTCTCCCTTCAGCAGAGCCCATTTCAGGCACAAAGAGTGTTTCTCCTCTCTCATCTGGCACCTTGGACTTCTGGGCTGCAATAACACTGAAGCACCTAGAACATGGCCTAAAATGTAATTCTGTGATTGCACTGGGGGGTTTAGGCCATGATAACACTGAAGAACCTAGAACGTGGCCTAAAATGTAACTCTGTGATTGCAATCAGTCTTTGTAACAAGTACAAATACTTGTCAAGAGTGATCATATATTATTTAAATAATTTTTACAGAATTGACTAATACGTTGTGAAATTCTACATTATTTTTTTTAAAGTTATTTTTACTCATCCTTGCCCACTGAGAGCTTTTATTTTTAAAGCTGAGGATTTTTTTAATGACAGACTTTGTTCTGCAGCAAAATCTTCTGATAAAAACATTAAACAGATTAAGGCAAAAGAATGAAAAAGTTATATAAACCTGAAAGTAACCTCCATCCTTCTGTAAAATCTAAAATATTAAACGAAATATACTAGCTGATGTCATAAAAAACCAAAGAAAAATGTTATTAATTTTTTTATTATTTTGTGGTTACATATGGAATAACTCATTTTGAATTTTTACTCAGATAGAATGTGGGCTTGTAAAATCAGCTCTAACTCATCTCACATCTCATGATCTGACTACAGAAACAAAAGGGCTTCTTGCACAACTGAAAATCAAGTGCTTTACTGAGCATGATTTCTCTCTTCACAGGTGGCATGTAGCTTATTATGGCAAAATATTTAAAACATAGCACCAATACAAGTAAGAAATAAAAATGACTCCTCCAAATATCTGAAATGTAAGGTTTCAGAAGCCTGGAAGAAAATTTATCCTGATCTAGGCTGTTCTAATTAGCAGTGGCCTGGGGAGAGACATATCTCTTTATTCATCATTTTTAATAGTACTGCAAATCCCGTCGATGCAGAACGACAGCTAGAAGGATTTTCAAAATTATGAAGACATACTCCCATCTATGAGTTTGAGGAAATATGAATCCCTCGACATTTACATGCCTTGCAGATATATTCCTAAGTGCTCTGATGTAAATAATTCTAAGAATTGTAAAGAACAGTTTGTCTCAGTCTAAAATAAATATTGCTAGCAAAGAAAAGTATCTCTACTACTCCTCCAAAACACAACAAAATGTCTCCAGCCCTCAAATCAAGCAGAGTGTCTCCAGTTCTGGAGGAAAACCATGCCCTCTGCACTCTGGTGACATTATTAGGAGACATCAGCAAACAGAAAAATTACAGACATGATTCTGCACCTCTCTTCTGTCATTTTACCTATGACAGTTACCCTGTTTATGGCTGTTCCACAGCTATTGTCCTGAAACAGCTTCTCCACAGATACTTCATGGGAGTTACCCACTGCCCTAGGAAGAAGGCATTTGTCCTACAAAAAAATTTATTCATGCTGGGAACTAGGGTAAAACTTCTCCATTTTAGCAGATTTATTTCCATTCCGAGATGGCTGTAGGTTTGTCAAAACCTACGGAATTTATCAGAGCAGGTGGAGCTTTCTTGGGCCATCCCAACCGTGCTGGAAACCCTTCCTGCCCGGATGCCTTGAGGTGTTGGTCCAACTCCAACCCCCACCCAGTGTTCAGGAGCTCAGTAGGCCAATGAGTACTTCTCAGAAATGAACATACCAAGACTGGAGGCTCTAGGATAATTTTTCAGAACACTTGTAACATTCAATGGAAATGACACTTTGCTGAAATGTTTTATTTTATAACATTATTAAACAATCTATTCAATTTGTTGATTCCTCCTTAAAAAAATAAAAAAAATATGTCTTAATGGAATACTTGCATTTGGGTTCAGAGTGCTCTGATGCTGCCAGATTCACAAGTCAGCATGTACTCCACAGTGCTATATAAATATTTTCTGACAACACTGAAAAATGTTCTAACCCATAACACCATTCAAAGTAGATGACTGACAAACAAGACATTCATTACTAGAATAGCCTGTACTATTAGGCTGCAAAGCAATAAAGGCATTATAAATTTATCCCGACTTGCACAGCTTACATCTATCAATCACAGCTGCATGAGGGACAAATTCATCACAGTACTTGATTAAAGACTACATTGATTGTTAGTTCAGGGTTAATATCAGAAATGGACTTAGAACAATCCCACAGAAAGAAGGTCCTGCAACTTTGATGTCCCCAGTGCCATCCTAATGTGTACAGCAGGTTTTAACAGGTTATACAGAGGGTTGAAAGCTGGGAGGGCACACAGCCAAACTGACCAGAGGTTTATTCCATCATGCTCAGCAATGAAAGCCCAGGGAAAGGAGGAGGAAGGGATGGGATGTCCTTCTCTTAGATTGGGACTTAATTAGAAACTGACTGAACAGCAGTAAGAATAAACACAAGACAATAACCCCTACTTTGAGGCTCACACAGCAGTCTGGCCCTACAGCAGAGCAGCATTCCTCTTCCCAAGGAGGCAGCATTCCACCTTGGGAAGTGCCTTGAGCATTTCTAACATCCCCCACTTCCTTTGTTCCTCCCCAGACCCATTCCTGACAGTCTGTCTAAGGCTCTGACCTACCCTGGGCTCATCCTGCATTATGGCCCACAGCGTGAATTTACAGTGGCTCACACCACATACCTCAACTAGTGATTCCATGTACTCGCCTGTCTGTCAAATCTATACCCTAGGCAGATAATCTGCAACTTTAATAAGACAAACTAAAAGAGAGGAACACCTTATATATGCTGGCAAGGATGCATGGACAGGGTAATATCTGTTCTCAATATTCTCTGCATAAATACATTTTTTTAAAAAATATTTTTCTGGTAACTATAGTGAATTTAAAAAATGTGCATTTTGTTCTACTGTCTACATTAGGGATATGTAAATATATATATGTGTGCATCAGGACACAGACTGATGCTCAGGAAAGCAGATGGGAGAAGGGGAGGCATTCATCATGTCTTAAATGCCTTTTTTATCATGCTTCAGCAAGAGGCTGGTACTACGGGACTTCTCTCTGCTTTCCTAATGACCACCAAAGGATTCTTAACACAAATACAAGATGCTAAATTTAGACTTTAAATATGGAAAGAAATTTATCCTGCAACACGCTGGAAAGAAAATCACCTTCCCTTGCTCTGTTTCTAATTTTAAGCTCCTTCTTTGTGTAGTTTAGGCTACACTCAAACAAAACCCTTATCCCCAAGAAAATAACTATCACTACCACCACCACCATGCTACTAGACAAGATTAAATCATATAATGTGTATATTCTTCTTTGAATATATTGATCCCAGTACAACACTTTTGGTCCAAATCTATAGTTTATGAATTATGTCCTTAGCCTTATTGTTCAAAATCTTATTGTTTTCTTGCTCTTGAGCCACTAGAGAACATAGATAGTCATTCTGACTCCAGCTGATAATACCTGGGGCCTGAGAACATGAATCTTTTTTATAGCTTGCTGATTTATTATATGCATGACTTCCTTTGGTAAAGTCAGTTTCTAACACTAATATTTTGTATCAGAAGCACTCAACTATATTTACAAATTGAACATCAGAAGAGTTTTTTCCCTGCTTGTCTCTTTCTCAGGCTTTTATGACCACACACTGCCTGACAGGCCACAATATAAATGTTCATGAAAATATAAACGAAACCAAAATACAGCACACTAAATACATCAAACCCTGGGCTGTTGCTGCAGGAAGCAGAGTGGAGCTCTCACTGACTCCTGAGAGCCTGCAGGTGCACTGCACGTGGTGGGGCAGGGCCCATCACCAGGTACCAGGGAACGTGTGTTTGCCTGGCTGCGTTTGCTACAGGCATTGAGAGGGACAAGGACATTCTAAAGGTATTGTGCTTTTAAAATCAAGAATCAGCATAGAGTCATTTAGCACGGAGAGGGCCTCTAAGAGCTTTGGGTCCAACCACTGACCCAACACTGCCATCCCCACCCTAACCCATGTCCCCATCCATTATCCCTTGAAATGCCTCCAGGGCTGGTGGCTCAGACACTTCCCTATTCCAGTGCTCCAGAGCCTTCCTGGTGAAGAGGTTTTCCCTGACACCTAACCTAACCCTTCCCTTGGTGTCCCTTGAGGAGGTTTCCTCTGACCCCATGCCCTGTTGCTCGGGCACAGAGCTCAGACCCCTCGCTGTGCCCCATTTCAGGTGCCTGCAGAGCCACCCCCATGGCCGGTCCCCGCCGTGTGCCCGAGGCTGGGCCCGTCCTGCTCAGCTGTCCCCACAGCCCTGTGTGCCAGCACAGCCCCACACAGGTCCCACTGCCAGGCCCTGCTGGCTCCTGCCAACACCTCACTCCTCCTCCTGTGCCTCCCTGCCTTGGATGTGTATTGGTTCTTTTCCTCTGTCAAACCCATGCTGCTGTGGGCAGCTCCCCAGTGGCTGCACCGCTGGCAGGGACAGAACCCCTTAGGAGCACCTTCACCAGTCCCATACAGGGGCTCCTGGGGCCCTGCTGAGCTGCCACACGGGGTGTGATCCCCTCTATAAACAGGGTTTTTGACCGCTGACTGCCCAGGGCACACAGCTGGAGGGCAATGCTGCTCTCACAACACTGGGTACCTCCTGCCACTTGAGCTGCAACGTGTGTTATCTGTGGGCTTTTTAAAAAAAATATTCCTCTTTTCTTCTGATCAACCATAATGAATGACAAGTCAATGATTTTTAATAGGTAATGTAATCAAAATAAATTAGCAGAGATTTCAAGAAAACAAATCTCTGGATATTATCAGAATTTCTTTGTGCTTTGACACTTCATTCATAAAAGTAAAAAAGGAATATTTTAAAAGCAGTTCCTTTTCACTACGCAATACATTGTAACATGATAACATACATCAATTTCATATTATCAATTATACACTTGCATTAGAAATAAGAATGCTACTTATTTTGCCATATAGAGATAGATAGCAGAAGCCATCAGAAACTCACAGATCCCGCTAATGTGACTCGGCCATCTGGGCAGAACAAAGGTATGAGACAGTCCTCAAAAGACCATGTTTTCCTAGTTAATGTCATACATGTTTTAGATAAATAATATGTACAGACTGTGTTGCTGATTTGTCTGTTTCAGCTGAGCACAGCATTGCATTGGAGTCCATTGTAATCTGCATCTTGCCAGTTAATTAGAAAATTACTAAGACTTTTACAAAATTGGAGTGCTTTAAAAAATCTGAAGGTTGAAAGGTTGAAAGAAAATGTTCTGGGAGAACCATGGTGGGGAAAAAGGGGCACTCCCTTAAAGCCATATTCAATAAAAAGAAATGCTGAAAAACAGAGTCATTTCTGTAAAATAAACACAAAATCTGAGAACATTCCTCCAGAGGAATCAGAATGTTTTTCCACATCATTATTTCATGACAGAGAAGAATTACTAATTTTGTACAGCCTGAGGACAATAAAAACTACAAGATGAGAATTGAGATCTGATTCAGTAACATACTTTGCTAGCAATGCTAGAAACTACTTTGGATCTTTCAGAGAATATCGTGGTTAATTATCTAAATGTTGCTGTTCTGAACATTATTAGGTATTGTTATGCTTCTTCTATTTACTTATCTACATCCCCAGTAATATATTTTAAAAACCTGACTGCACTGAAAAATTGCACTGGAAAATAGGAAAGGTACCAAGGAAGTGCAGTAAAACACATGGAATAGTTTTATTTCTCTGAGACATTTCTGTCATGCAGAGGAAGTGCTGAACGGTGTGGTCAGGCAGTAAATGTTTAATTATTGTTATCAGCAAGCTGCAATAACGAGATGTAAAGGGACCAAAGACTCTTTAGCTTATCCAATACACAACCGAATTTCTGCAAACAATGAATCCTGTGAAAGAAAATACTTCATTATTAACTCTAGTCTGTCTTTATGTAGGGGAAATTAATGGGGATTTTGATTTTCTAAGGAATGCTGAACGAGTCTCTTAATTAACATCAAATTCATAGCTCCTGAACAGAAATATAGAGGAACGTGAGGAATATTATTAGATACACAGATGGAAGAAAACAGTCAAGGGAA
Organism: Anabacerthia variegaticeps; assembly: GCA_035583185.1. Taxonomy (NCBI): domain Eukaryota; kingdom Metazoa; phylum Chordata; class Aves; order Passeriformes; family Furnariidae; genus Anabacerthia; species Anabacerthia variegaticeps. The sequence continues at coordinate 53,295,507 of JAWWEW010000078.1, read as the reverse complement.
TGAGGATGCTCCAAATTTAACCTTTTTTGTCATGAAGTTGCAGTTCATCCAAAACAACCCCCAAATTATTTAAGTATCTAACTAACTGTATGAGATAGACACAGAGAAACAGAACCTCCAAATGCTTCAAAAAGTAGGGGTTTGAATACTTCTTTTAAGGGGCAGTGTGATGCTATGCTATGCTAACAGCACAGCTTTAACTGGCACGGTACTAAAATCTGATTTGGTTTATGTTATTTCTGTTTTTGTACAGAAAATACTTGGAAGGCTAAGGATTGAACTTCTATCCCTTAGCAGTAACTTGTATAAGGCCCCCAGCACTTTTTTAATCTATATATTTTTTTACTTCCAAGAGTTCCAACACTTCAGTTTTATTTAAACCTATAAAGTGTGAACTCCTTTCAGTATTTTGTGCTTTACTCGTGTTGGAATGGCAGCCGTGTAGGAGACAGGCTGGTCACTTGGCCTGAAATGCAGACACGTGGTGGGGCTGCTGAAGCACTGGCCCTTCTGCCTCAGTGCCACAGGGCCAGGCAGAGAGCAAGGCACCCAGTGGGACTCATGTTGGCAGCCACCTCTGGGCACCAGGGCACAGCAACAGCAACATGGGGAGCCTTGCTGTCCGCAGCTTAACAACGGGGGAAAGGAAACTGTCTGCAAAATAAACAAAATTAAAAACAAATAAAGAGAGGAGGAACAAGGCACTGTTGATGTTGAATACAAAGCTTTAAAGGAGGAATTACAGCAAACACAGAAAGCAGCAGCAGCTCCAGACAGGTGGGTAACAAAATGGCACTGCCCCTGTGATGTGGCTTTGTACACGTCAAATTGTGTGCCATTAACGTGCTGCTGCTTTCACAACAGCCCCATCACACACCAAGCTGCATCAGGGGTAGTATCATTCCTGCTTTGAAGGCTCCTTTGGCAAAGCAAATAACAGTCCCTGCAGGTAACAAATGTAGGTCACTACAGGAAAGCCTCATGAAAAAGGGCTTTTCTACTAATCTGGGTATCCTATTAGGATATACAGGCAATTCCTTAATCCCTGCCCCATCTGACACAAAAGCAAATGTTGCCCAATTACAGCAACATTCTGGAGAAACTATTTTGAAGAATCCAGGGAGCCAGAGTCACCCTACTCCTTTCATACAGACTGTTACCTGGAAAACATCGAGGAAGGCTTTTCCAAGGCAAATTCCCCAAAACTGATTCCTCAGTGCTGACAACCCTTTATGCGATTGTGTGAAATGTACTATTACGTTAACTACTCCAAGCATTTCAAACAAGCTGTGTGCAATAATTACAGCAAAGTTTATGGGCACAGAGAACTTTAAAACACTTGGTTTTTCCTGTAAGTCTTCAAAGACAGACTCAAAGTTTAGGACTGGACATGCAAACTTTGACAGCAGCATTTACTGTTCTCACTGTGTAACAACACAGGAAGAATGGATCCAGCGTGCCAGGCTTTATGCTGGAAGCAAAGGCCCAGATATCATGACTAAGAATTACTCTTCTTCCACACTGAGAGGTTTCAGATCAGAATTCCAATAAATTTGCCCCACAAATTTCAGTGAAATAAAGGAGATTCAGGGATGCTCCCGTGTCCCTGCCACTGTGAGAAACACGAAGCAGACAGGTAAGGGTGGCCAAGAACCTAAAGGCCCACCTGTCTCTCTCGCACACTAGCACAGGATGACTAAGCTTCTTTTATCTGCAAAATGTCTAATTAAGTTCTTAAGTTTTGATCAAACAAAAGAGAGAAATCCAGAATTTGAGATACAAGATTCAGAAAGTTTAATTTTTTATTCTTATAAAATTGAATTTAGTGTCAAGCAAGGTGTTTGTTAGAGATATTTAGTATATGAAGCTACATCTAAACACAGCTGATTTCCTGGTACAAGTTAAGAAACTTTGGGAAGGGCCTACACTTGAAAAGTATTTCATTATTACTGGGTTTAGTACTGAGGGATGGAAATTTTGCAGCAGGTTGTTTTCCAGCAGAACCTGATGATTCTTTGACTTAAAACTTCCAACAGCAAAAGAAAGAAAATCCAAAGATAAATCGCAGCAAAAGCGGTTTGTAAAATGTGTGACAACTACACAAGATGATTTCTGATTTTACAGAAAAAAATTATTAATTGTTGAGATAGTCTAGTTTCATTCTTTTACAAGCTCAGTCATATTACGTGTTTTCAACTTTTAAGACATAAGAAAGTAAAACAACAAGTCAAAGAATGGGTGTTAAATATTTAGCTGGCCTTTGTCACACAGCTGAGCAGTAAACTTTTCAAAATTATCAGAAATTACTGGGAAAGGAAAAAATCTTTCAGCTTATGCTAATATAATGTTGGAGGGATGATTTTCCAAAGTTTAAAAGGATTTCAATTGGTCAAAGCAATTTTCCTTCAGCTCAAACTAAGGAGTCTATTGGACACACAGAAACTTGTACCCCCAAATACAAGGATAATACTCACTTCCTCCATCTCCTAACACAAATAAACCTGAAAGTGCCTGGAAAAGCTAGTTAAGATCTGTCCTGGGTGAAATAACCTGGGGGTATGTGCTTGCCTGGCTTGATAAAGTTTCTCTTTCCAGCAGAACGTGATAAAAGGAAGAGTTTGGTTTATTCATGACGAATATTTAATGTCTGCATTTTGACAGAAGATCAGTTGCCCACATTCCCCCCCTTCATCTGTGGAAAATACAGTGCCATGAGGAGACATTTCAGTGACTGTGTCTACAGCTGTCCTGAGACACAGCTGTCAAAGCCGGGGCCAGGAATTAGGTGGAGTACCACAACATTAAAGGCTTTCAGTAGAATTGCCAAGTCCCCCAGAGCTGTGCTCCATCTCAAGTCTCGTGTGCACGTAGTCCATGCAAGAGGTGTGAGCATTTAATAACCAGCTAACAGAAGGCCTGTGGGCGTGTTGACAACAGCTCTTACTATGTGTTTGCAGCAGAAACACTTCCAACAGGCTTCCTTCCCCTCTGCCACCTCTGAAATCTGTAACAAATCAGTGGGGACCTTCAGTGGAGTCCAGGGCACGGATGGTCCTGCCTTCCATTCTCACACCTGGAGGGGTTCTGCCACCACCTAGCTTAGGTTTACAGAGCCATCAGTGCCTGGGCAGTTACCCTGCTGGTTTGCTATTAAAACCAAGGCTGGGCACAATTAATACTAGTAATTACACTACAGCTAATGACAACAAACACTACCCCCTGAAGCTGCTACAGGTAACCCTATTCCTGAATTTACATGAGGCCTTAGCTGAGTTCTGACTGGGGTGAAAGACATGTCTGCCAACTGAGTTAGGAATTTATCATACATCCTGAACCTGATATTTCTAAAAATTCTCTCAAATTTAGCTGTGTCCACTATCACATATCCATATGTATTCGGGTAGAATTCCATGTGGGTATTTTTGGTCTGTGTTTGGCCCAGCCACCTGTGAGAAGCTGGGTTTTCTCATGCCAAG
>JAWWEW010000078.1:53161970-53288537 GCA_035583185.1 Anabacerthia variegaticeps | reverse complement strand
AATTGTTTGGAAGGGTATAAAAACTGTAACCTTACTGAGGGTGGGGTTCTTCGGGGACCTCTGGACGCAGAGATCCTGGCTGAAACAGCGCGCGCTCTGCAGGCCCGGAGTAGGCCCGAAGCCTCCCAACTCCCAACACGGTATTGTCTGTCTCTCTCCATTAACGTTCCTCTGAGTGCCGATTTCCCAGGATTTTAGGCATCAATGTAAACACTGGGCAATGCATGGAATAGGAAGATGATATTTTTTTCCTGTAAAAAGAGGAATAACTACCAATTTTCTTTAATTACTAGAAATTCTCATCACTACTTTAATTTTATACTTACTATTATATTCTTGATAGCTATATTAAGCCAGTGGCATTTTAAGCAAAGGAAAGAATAATTTATGGCTCTGAATTTCTGAGAAACAAATAAAACCCTATACTTCTAGCTTAATTTCAGCAATGCAATAGTGAGAGCACTACAGAATCTATGTTCCATGGTACTATGGAACTTTTTCACCACATGGACACTAAAAATGCCCCCCCAAACCACATTCCACAAGTACCTCCTTGTTGCCAAAACATTCTTCTGCCTGACACATCCAGCCCAAATGGGTCACACAAACTCAAGCAGCAGAAATAAAAGCACACTCCCCACACCATCACAACTGCTGCCCCCAGGATGTGACTCAGGAGCTGCATCAAGTGAAACATCCTCTTCTCTTTCACCATGATCTTTGCAAATGATCTTTGCTCAATTTCCTTTAAGAAATGAAGCCTAAAGCCAAAATCCAGAAGAAACAAGGAACTCTCTCTCCATCATAAACCCCAAACCCAAGAACTAATTGCTTTTCTCATACTTCTACATACGAATGGCTCACACTTTACTTATGTGTATCAATGTTACCAAGGTCCCTGTGACTTTCCCTAGGGAAACTGCTTCCCAGGACAGGGCAGCTTTGCTGACTTTCTTATAATAAATAATAAATATTACTGGACTAGCTGCAGTAGGACATCTGAGAGTGCACATGTGTATAGACTGGAGATTTCTGTTTGTTTGTTTTCCCCAGAAATGCACTCAATAACCCTTTCCCCTTAACCTGAAATTGAACAGAACATTCCAGAGATGTGCCAGATATCTCACCAGCAAATATATCCTTCCCTTTTGGTGCATGAAAAATCTCTACTACTGATATTCACAAAGTTAATAGGTAATTTTCAGGTCGGCATAATGAAATATAGAAATAAAGAAATATAAGAACAAAAAAAAATTTGAGCCCCTGTGCTGAACCACACAGGTTTTGTTCAGTCTAACAGAAAATTGTGAAAATCTAAAAGTTTTTAAAACCAAAGCTATACACCAGAAATCTTAAAATATCATTAGGGTTGTAAAGTCAACACTGCTAGCAGAAATAATGTTTCCTGCAGAGTCTTAATGAATTCCTGAATATCATTATGGTATTCATTTATTTCCATAATTACCTGCTATTTATTCCCCAGAGATTCATAAAATACCTCGAGAGAAAACTGTGATTATTCATCCTGATACACGAAATGACTGAGGCTGCAGTACCTTTAGGCTCTGGGGTGTTGTTTTTAATTCATTTTTTAAACACATCTAAGTTCCAGAAGCAAAACAGATGAGTTTGATTTGGGAAATTTGCTGATGAAAGGCTATCCTAGTCTTTGGCAATCTGCTCCCAAAGTTTAAGATCCAGGACTAACACTTTGATTTTAATTGAAAATACAACCTTAAAGCCATTGAGTAATGCTGTATCTTTATTGTGAGGATCAACTGACTGCATCATGAGTAAGAATTTCCTAACACTGGGGAGGAATAATTGTCTTGCTCTTAGTGTAAAATAAACTAAGCAGATCTTGAGTCTCAGACATTGCAGGACCCACTGCAGGGGCAGTTTGGGCTTTCATGCTGATGCAGACTGGCAGCTTTGAGAGAGCCCCTTTGCACGAGAAACTGAAATGGGTGTGGGGTCCAAGCCTGGGCACTGGCAGAGGGGAAGGGGCTGTCTCCATGGGGGAATATATAGGGTGTGCCCTATAGCTCAGGGGCTGGGCTCAACGGGGGACACTTCCCCTGTGCTGCTGGACAAGGGAGGTTTTCAGTGGTACTTAGGAGAGTTTCTGGGGACACACAGTGATTAAGTAGTTTGGACTTAATCTTCCCCTGTCTCAGTTCCACACCCAAGATATACAGTAAAAATTAATTTATTTTATGGGGTTGTAAAAATAAAATAATACTTATTAAGCACTTAGTCAGGTATTCACACGGGTGCCTAAATTAGAAATCTGAGCCTTTTGTGGTCAGTGTAGCAAAGTGGGAGACAGGAACTAAATTAAAAGCTTGCCACTCTTCAGTGGCTGCACAGTTAAATATAAATTTTCATGGGTACAATAGAAATGTATTCTACAAAAGAGAGAATATGACCAACAACTTAGTTTCAAAAGTTGTCCAGCGACTGATTCATGCTAAAAGAAAGAGAATACAAAAATCAGTGTGAAACGGTTACACAGACAGAATAAAACCTGCTTTTCTCCGTGGCAGCTGTGTGATCTTATTCATTAGTACCCCAAAAAATTCCTGGTGCTGCATCTTCTGTAGGATGAGAGACAGGGAGGATGTGTTTCCAGACTACCTCAGCAATCATCTGCTGAGGTGGTGGCAGCAGCAGCTCCGTGCCCTCTGCCAGGGCACAGCAGCACCAGGAGCTCTGCCCTGCAGGGGAGGGCAAACAGAGGAACCCAGAGCGCCCCTCGGCTTCTTTCCCTCTCTAGTACTGATGGCCTTAGAAGTTTTTTAACTCTTTAAAGCAGCTTTTTACTAATTTTCAGAGCAGCAGCCCTGAGGCCAAAGCCCCTGCTGCCCTGGGCAGCCCAGAGCTGGGGCTGGCACTGCAGAGGGCCCTGGGCAGAGGCAAACACGGGCTCAGAGTGCCATCCCACACCCCGGCACTCAGGGCACTGCGGTGTGAGACTCCAACCCCCTGCAGGAAAAGGTGCCAAGGCTAAACCTATCTTAAACACTGTCAGAGTCATCCATATTCAGTAAGGGCATAGCAGCTAAATAAAGAATGGTTTTGAGCTCTTATTGGTTACATGTCAATCTCAACAATGTGCTTAGCCCATGATAGAAACGCTGATTTGTGACTTCCATTGATAACTATAAATCAAAATTACCATACTTGTTGTTTTCATGTTCTCTCCTTTTGAGTCATGAGTAAATCAGGATGGGCAATTTTTAAGAGGACCTTTTCCCAGCTCTGGGTAGTTTTTATTCCTATGTGAAGTCACAGAAAAGTCCAGAGACTGCTTTTCAGATCACTGCAATCCTGCCCAGACCCTGAGCATGCAAGAAATAACTGTGAACCAAAACACGTGGCACATCTGAAACTGTCAGTTCCAGGAATACAATTGTAAATCAAGCTGGGGGGAATAAAGTGTGGTTATTGTGTACTAACTGCTTCAAGTATAAACTTAATATTGCCTTTTGAGATAAAACAAACTTTGAAGGCAAAAATTAAATAATCAGGTGTTTTTGTACTATACATTGTGTATCCATTTAATGCTGGGATTATAGTTAATTGCAACTAGCACATGTATTCATCACAATTCAGATAAGCTTCCCAATAATGGGAAGAAAGACTGGATAACAAAAATAAAAAAGGTGTCTTTAAACGTGTCTCAGCTGTCCTCAAATCATATCAAAACATTACAAAATTAATTTAAAACTATAAAACCTTGAAAAGCATGCCTTTAAAACATTTTTAATCTTTTGTTTTGTTTCTGCATGCTTCTAAGTTGCAATGTTTATGAAAGAAAGAAAATACTAAGTCAAGCTTTAGCAGTGGCTAGAAGGAAAAAAAAAGAAAGGAGAAGGAAAATTAGTCCTCTTGCCATCTAACACATCTCAGTTTCTGGCTGTAGCTGCAGTACTCTCTGAACATGTCAAGAGGAAAAGAAAGTTATTTATCTAAGATACTTCACATACATTGAACCAAGAACTCCAAAGACTGATGCAGTTACCAAAGTTAACTATGACACAAGAGCTCATTACCCATCTTCCTTTCCTTTACTCCTGTTCACCCCGGGCAGAGCCCATACTCCCAAAATCAAAATCACTACCTTAAGTCAAGGTCTTCTTGATGAGGGTTCTCAGGTTTAGAACCTTTTGGTGTGTGACCCAGCATAGGAGAAAAAAACCAAACCACATCTAATCCAAATATGAGAAACATCAATGAAAAACAGATGGACCCTTTCTAAAACTCAGTATAAGGCTGAAAGGGCTAGAAATGCAGAGAAGCATGAGCAACACTGCATGCAAGCAGACACCACGTTGCTGCCCCGGGAAGAACACCTGGAGCAGGAGTCCAGAATAATCCTTTCAGACTCAGGACAGGAACATTAGTAAGAAATCCCCAAGGCAGAATTGGTGTTTGTGACAGCCCTCAACCAGGCCTGCTCCTCCTTCCACTCTCATTCTACAGCAGCTCCTCTTTGTAGGGAAATAGGGGCAGCTTTAACCACTTGGCTTTGTGAACTGACACCAAAGAACCACAAGAATATTTTACAAGGAATGTGTAAAGAAATAGTTTCTTTTTTTTTTCTTTTCCTTAGTTAAAATGAGAAAGATTTGGGAAGAACTGCAGAATACTTGTGTTTCTGTTTAACTCCATTCTCAGCCTTCGTGCCACAGGTGCCTGGTATCCATATCAGAAGTTCAGACTAGGAAGGAATCTTTGATCAGAAACCCCTGTGAATTTAGCAAACTGTTAGATGTCTTAACAAAACCAACAATAACAGAATACGAAATACTGAGGATCCTATTTTTGCTTTAAATAATTTGATTTCGTCCCATGACCTCTTTTGCAACAGTATGCTTTAGAAGTTATATTTCCCCTTTGACAGAGATAACGTGCATCTGTAATCTCCCTAGGAGGTTGTTTTGTTCACATCCACTCCTGCTCTGACAGTGACTGTATAGCCCTCTTTTAGGTGAAATGCTCTCGAATAGCTGTTAGCTGAAACAGGACTTCCATAAATCAAAAACCCTGCTTAATAAGCACCAAAAGTGAAGCCACTTTGCCAACAATAAGTGGAAGCCATTAACAGCCCCACGTGTTTTGCTGCTCTGGAGCAAGGAGAAGGTGGAAATTCTGATGTCCAGAGACCGTCATTATTGAGATCCAGTATTTGTCCTACGTGATATGGCTTTCCTGTGACAAGGATTTGCTGCAGCACAGCAAGGGTGGCTGTGGTTCTGTTCCTGTGCAAAGGTCCCAGTTTACCAGGAGAAGGCTGGCAGATACAGAGGTAATCTTCTTGCATGTTCTTTTTCCCCCAAGCCAAGCCACACAAACACTGCTGTTACGCAGCAATGGCAGCTGTTCTCGGCAGCACCAGGTTCTGTAGTGAGGACACCATTGCCTTAGTGCTGTTTATTAGTCTGGCTCATCCCTTTCTCTAATACTGACGTGAGAGAACCCAAAAATACTCTCTGTGGTTATCTTTATGAAGGTGGGGTGGAAAGACAAAGGAGCCAGATCTCCCTATCTCTCCCTTTCCCTGGCTCCTGGACTAATTCAGTCACTGCTTGAGAGTATTTTGAAAACATGCTTGCAAGTGCTTAAAACAAACTGGAGTTCTTCAGATGGAAGAGACTATCATAATGCTCCTCTGCAGGATCCCAGGAAGCTCCTGCAGGCAATGTCTTTACATGGAACTCTGTACACACTTGTAATAGTGCAAGCACAGAAGCCAGGAGTGACTGCTGGCACTTGTGCTTTGTTGCTTGCTTACTGAGAACCAAGGCTAACATCCCAATTTCTCTGAAACTCATTCTGCCTGCGAAACAGAGATAATACTCACAGAAGGGTTTGTTGAGAATTAATTAGCTATTATTTATGCACTGATCCTTTAAAAACAAACCCAATCCACGTACTGTTTTTACATCCCTGCTCTCTTAAATTAAAACAAACAAACAAACACCCCAACAAATGACAGAGATTCATTGCTTTCTGTGGCCAGAAGGGAACATCATGATAACCCAGTCTGGAGTTCAGCAGTCACAGTGCTGACCCCCAGGCAATAGTTTAGATAACGAGTTCTCAGGCTGGGCTGTAGTGCAACATTCATAAAGTCATCTGGGTTTGATTCCAAAGCTGAAAGTGATGGAAAATCAAATTTATCACACCCCTATGGAAGCTCTTCCCGTGGTTACCTATATTCAGTGTTAAAAACACACATCATTGCTACTTGGTTTGTTCATCCAGTCACTGGATCTCATCTCATCTTTTGCTGTGTTCAAGAATGGTTCTAATATGAATTGCTTCTCCTTTGTAAGAGCCTGGCAACCAGGATGAGAAAACACTAAACCTGTGTAACACTAAAATAGTCAGATAATTAAGCAAAATGGGTAATTTATCTGGAACAGCTTTCAAAATGACAATATGATCTGGCTTGCCAACCCTTTACAGGCTTTGTTTTAAAGATACTGCTTTCCCACACTGGATGTGTGAAATCAGACTAAAAGAACAGCATGGGTTGTCTTTTTTTTTTTTTTTCCCTGTGGAATTCATTCTCTTGTTGTGTCACTGTCTTAAACAGCAGGGTTCAAAGCCCTTCCAAAACAGGGTCACCAAAAGATTTCCAGTTATCACTCACATGATGCATTCTCACCTAGCTGGGATTGCCACATTGCACTGCAGCAGAAAATCTGCAGGCACTCTCCAGTGTGCTTCATCCAAAATCATCTGTGACTGAAGCCAACAATATAAGCAACAGGGTAACAATATGGCAATAATAGCTCATATTTCCATGTAAAATTCGTTGCCTCTTCCATTTAAAAATCCTCTTTTCATTCAGATAATTTCTGTGCGATCCAAATGAATTGCCTAGCAAAACTGAGAAAAATATTAAATAGCTTTCATATTAATATGGTTAATAAATAGTTTTTAGGAAGAATATCAGCAAAAAATCAATTAATCTTTGATAAAAGATGTTTTTTAAGGAGACCATTTCACACTCATATATATACAAAACACAACCACCTAGCCTTGTTAATCTAAGCCTGCTCATGGAAAAATAAAGGTGGAAAGAAAGCAACAGTGACAGATCCTTGTTTTCAGCAGCTTTTCATAAATTCTCTTGGGAAGCCAACTGAATTTCACTGAAGGGAGCGAATCAATGGTCCTTCATAAAAAGAAAATCAATTAGAAAGTCATTACCTGAAAATCAGCACTCAAAAAACAAAGTTCCATTTTAAAGCCAATTAGACTCCATGCCAGTACTAAGTTGGATTGCATTTGCATTGATGTATGCAAAATGATTTACATCCTCCATCGCTGAGAAACAGAGAGTGAAAAATTCCAGAACATATTTGGGGACGCTGCTGAGTTCCTGCCTTGCGAGCTGTCTGTCTCAGGCAGCAGGTGACTGTGCTGGGCTCTGACCCAGCTCTACACTGGCTGGGCTACTGATGCTCTTACTGGAACTGCAACCCCTGAGGAAGCCTTGCTTTTGCTCCCTGTCCTAACAACACACAGGAACACAACTGCTGGTGGAAAAGGCAGTCCCTCAACAGCCTTTTGCTCACACCAGCTTGCCACAGCCCTGCCACAGTCTGTGTTTTGAGCCACACTGGGAAGGCAAACAGCGCTGAGTGGAGAGGAGGAGCAGGCAGCATCTCCCCAAAGGGCTGAAATGTGGCCCTGGGCTGCAGCTGGACAGCCAGCCCAGCCTGCCTGCACTGACAGGGCGGGCCCATGGTGTCGGGATGTGCCAGCACAGCAACAGTGCTGCACCTTCAGCTCTGGCTCAGAGCAATGGGGCACAGCAGAAATCAGCCCCTGGAGACGGGGCGCTGCAGCTCCTGTGAGCTCTGGTAGGTACGTTCAGGGCATCACTGCCAGGGAGGGGCACTGCCTCTACACCTGCCATCAGAGGTCTGCCTTAAAGACAGGACATGAAAATAGAAGAAATTAAGACACAGAAGTACGGATTCATTACAGAGCATTAAGCACATCTTAATCACACACTTCACACGGTTGACACACACTTGTAGAATTAGGTTAAATGGCTAAAACCTCAGTGCTGTCCTGAAATGAGACACTTCTCTGAGCTGAGGTAAAAGTGCTCAGCTTCAAGAGGTGAGGTGACAGCAGTGCCCAAGGCCAGGCTGGAGCAGCCTGGTCTAGTGGGAGGTGGCCCTGCACAAGACAGAGGGGATTGGGACTAGATGATCTTTAAGGTCCACTCCAACCCCTTAAAATTCTATGAGATTCTATGATTCAGGAGCTTCATTAGGTGCTAAATTCAAGTGCCCAGTGACAAACGAGACAGGACACCAAGACATCCCCCCAGGATGTGGCACAGCAGGTCTGACAGTGGCCTGGGGTGTCTCTGCTGTGCTGGGTTCCCAAGCTAAGGACATGGAGGGGTATGAGATTGAGCCTCTCCTGGAGCTCTCTACTTCTCTTCTCGTACTAGCAAATTAGCTCAGAGTAGAGTTTAGATAAAGGTTACCTGTTTTGGAAACAATTACTTGTACAAACAGACGTATTCTAGGTATTCCATGCCACAGAAACATGTGGAGTAGAAGGGCCATATGCAAATTCATATATATTTCTCCATTTACACTGATTATTAGTTTTGCCTTTGGGTTCAGTTATTTCAGAAGACTAATGCTTGGGAACAAGCAATACCAAAGTCCTATTAGATTGCATTTATGCTGGCGTCATTTGTCTGGGTCAGCAAATTCGTTACCATGGTTAGACTGAATAACTGAGAGAAATAATGTGGCTCAAGTCCCTTTGTTCAATCCATGATTCCAAAATCTAGCAAAAAGGCCTTCAGTTTCAAGTGTTAACCTGGACCTATGGAGGGGCACTTTAAACAGAAAATTTCAGACATGCAATTTTTTCATTTAATGCAAATAATACAGAATGAGATTGCTTGGTTTGGGTTTTTTTTCAAAGACTGTCACTGGAGTTCTATGTCTATGAAATCCAGAACACCACATACCAGGCCCTTGTTATTCCTCATTTAACCCATAGCCAACAAAACCTATTTTTAAGCAGTACATCTTTATACTAACTTCCCATACAGCATAAAAGACTGCTATAAAATCCAAATATATCTAAGTTAGATGTCAGTGTAACAATACAAAGAGAAGTTTCCCAATGTTCCTGTCCATTTTATCAGTGCAGCTCACGGTTTTTTTGGGCTCTATCTCCAAAGAAGCCCAGTGTATCTCAGCAGAATGCCCAACATCTCAGTCACGGCCGTGCTCAGGAAGGTGATTTGCTTCCTCATGAGAGGAGCTCCAAGGAGGAACCATTTCAGAACCTCTCTCTGCAGGAATACTGAAAGCCTTCCCTTTTGCTCCAGCAGGTCAATCAGTAAGGCAGCTCTGCTTTCTTTGCACATCATCTGTAAATTAGAATGCCGAGGGCAGACTTCTCATGTTCCTCTTTGTGTTAAGGGAAAAAGAACTGGAGCAGTAAATGCTGGCCATACATAAGGAGTTGGGTCTAATTACAGCTAGGCAGTGCTGTGTTCCTGAAAGCAGCATTAAACCCTTAGGGCTGTGCTGGGAAATCATGGGGTGGGGCTGGTACTACACACTTGCCTTTGACAGATATATCCTGTCTTAGTGTTTGAAATATCTGAGTGACTGCCCTGCCCCGGGCCCAAGGAAGGAACTGCATTGCTCTTCAGGGGAACCTTATCAATTCAGACATCCTCAGCCATCTACGCTATTTCTATTTCTATCTAAACTGTGAACTTGTAATAGACATGTCTTCTCAGACTACAAGTGTACTGATCCATTTAAAAAGATCATAGAATTCGCAAGTGTAGAAAGAGCCAAACACTAAGCACTGCAATGAGACTACTGAGCTCTCAAAAACTAGAATCAGGAAAAGAAGAACTCAGTGGGGAAGGGAAGAAGAAAGAACACACACAAAAAAAAGGTAATTTGCAACTATAGAGGAAGCAAATACATCCACGTGTCTGTCAACTTCTGCTGACAAAGGCCTGGGAACAGCAGAAACGTGGAAATTGGTGGATGCATTGAGTAGTTGCTGGGTCTCATTAAGTCTCTAGTTTATTTCAAGTTGATTTCAGAAAGTGCAAAAACTTTACGTGCTGCCTGCCTGAAAGGATAGGACACTCTCAGAAAGCACAGTAGTGCTTTTTATTAGTGAAACCTTGCTCGTACCATCCATTGTCAAGTTTGTACAGAGAAGAAATAGTGTATTTTCCAAAATCCCTTTAATTGCTGGACAGACTCGAGTTTTTAAAAATAAATATTGTATTTTAGTGTGAATTTTTAAAAGGAATTCACAAACACTTTTCTAAACAGAAATGGTCCTAACATTAACAAAAAGTTCTTCTGCTAGTGAAAATCTGTACAGCCCTACACTCCCTGCTTCCGCCTCAATAAAGCCAAATTATCCTCCCCTCAAGCAGCAGGGCTGACCGTGCTTTATAGGAACACAGACTGTGTTACCATACACCAAACAAACATGTCAGAAGAACACAGACCCCCAGACACTTTGCAATACCACCAGATAGACAGTTATAAAGTTAAACACGTTGCATTCTGTGGGTGAAACTGGGGCGCTCTCCGTTGTGCATTTCCTCTTCCTACGGGTTTGGTCAAAGATTCAGTCTGAAGCTGTTCTGGCACAAAGAATCCAAATGAAAAGAAACAAATCAGAGGTCACACAGTATTCAGCCATGGGTTCTGAAAGAGCCTGAGGATGAAACAGCTGAATTATTAAAAAGGTGAATAACTTCTCACATGAAACTGCTTTGGTGCCTCACCACAGGAGGGTGGCAATTCTTAAAACTCATCCCCTGAAGAAAAACCAGAGCAGTAATATCTGTCAGGCAAAGTCCAGTAAGCTGCAGTAAAGAATGGAATTACTGCAAACACACACCTGAGTAATGATGACCTGCTTAAGAAGAGTTAGCTTAGCTTTTACAAAAAAGCCTCCACGACCAACCCACTGCAGGTTACTGAGAGGGAAAATACGCATAGGGGTAAAGGAGCCCTGGTCAATGCAATCAGTGAAGGTCTCCATAAGAGTGGGAATTACCCCTCACTGAGGACTTTTTCAGCAGCTGTAGTGGGAGGGTAATCCTTAAATGGTTAAAAGAGAAGCCCTAGACAACGGTGAATTCTAGCAGTGGAAATCCCAGCGGAGCTGTGTTGGTATCTCTGGGGTTCAGCACAAACTACCCGGGGAGGAGGGCAAGGACAGAGAGAACAAAGCTTGCTGATGGTACTCGATTATTTAGAGTGAGTGGCGAGGCTGAGAGAGCACTGGGAAGAACTGCAGGAGAATATGTCTTAGGAGCCTGAATGACTGAAATTAAGCACAGATAAATGTAAAGTGCCACATGGGGAAAAGAATACCCTAATTTCACATAAAAATGATGAGCTCTGAGCTAACCATTACTACTTAGAAGAGAGATCTTAGGATTATAATGGGTAGTTTCAGGAAACAGTAATTTCAGTGCTCAGTAGCAGTTAAGAAGCAAATTAAATGCCAGTACAGGAATACAGGAAATACTCTTAGGTCACTGGAAAAAATGGCCCATCTACAGCTTGAACATACTGTGAAGGTCTGGGCCCCCTTCTCAAGAAGGATTTAAAACAGGCAGAAGCTGAAACTTCTGCATGAGAAACTAAGTATTTTGTAAGTCTTTGATCTGGAAAATAAATTACTTTGTTGGAATATGAAGGTCTACAAAATCACAAGGAATGCAGAGACAGCACAAGAGGAATCAACTTTTCACTCTCTTTCTGACTAAAGATAAACTGGGCATCAAATAAACGTACATTCAAAAAGAGATGAAACCCAGCAAAGGGACAGCAACCTCTAGAATTTATTACCACAGAAGTCCTGTAGGCCGGTGTGGGATTAGCAATGGGAACTGCCAAAGCACATAGGAGAGGAGCCACTGAAGGGGACTAAATACACAATACTGCTTGTGACTCAGGAAGTCTTGGAGCTGAAACTAATTAGAAGACAGAAGCATTTTACATGTTCCCTCCAATTTTATTTTCCCCCAGGCGTTTCCTTCTGAACAATGTGGGAGACACAACAGAGGGATCTTTCATCTGATTAATTGTGGCCATGCTCAAATTGTTCTTGTCCCGTTCTGTGCAGTACAGGCACAGATTGTTGAGTCCCTGCCACATCGCAATAGCAAAGATAAACTAGATCATGAAAAGTTTCAATTTCTTTTCTCCTCCAGCAGAAATAGGTAAATATTAACGCCATTTTATGAAGCACTGGAAAATTTCCCTCTTCACTGTATGAGAAGTTCACGTTTATAGCCCTAAACCATGGCAGTGGAACACAGGAAATACACTCACAGATGAAGCAGGGAAACAGAAAGCCTGTCTTAGCAGAGAAGAGCAGATGTGCCCAGTACACAAAATACAGAGGGGCAAAAAGAAGGAACCTTGTGACTACTGTGTCTAAAATAATTGAATAAAGGGAATGCTAGCGAGAAAAAGACAAAGATATGATAAAATTCCAATGGTTATCAAATATCCATTACTAAAATTAGGCAAGAAGCTGGGAGGAGGTTTCTGACGAGCAACAGGGGTGACATTCTGACAAAAACTTCAAATAGAGTTAGCAAGGCTAAGAACTCTAACTTGGAGAGGCAGAGCCTTCATTTGTCTAAGCCCTTACACAATGGAGTTGCCAGCAGCAAACACCACACAACTGGATATTACCACTGAGAACTCTACAGCAGATCCCTTTTCTAGGCTCGTATGTTTGGGGTTTTTTCTTTTTAAACTTATAAATAAATTTTAAAATAATATATAATCTCACTTTGGAGAGTTTCAACAAGTTTATGACTGATTTGTGTCAGAACGCTTCACCAAAATAGGAGATGCATTTCTGTCATACTGCTGGCTGTGGCTTCAATCACAGTTACAGAGAATTAAACAGAACAGTTGTCAAATACAGGTTACTTGATGTTTAATTCATGTGCAAACACCTACTCCAGCAGTTTTCAACTTCTGATGCACCAGAAGCTGTTTCCCAAAAGGGGTTTCTGTTCACAAAGTGAGACCAACAGTGCAAACTTGGTGCCTGAAAATTAGTTGGATTTCCTTGGATAATAATATCTGATAGGCTAGAAGACAAAACTGCACATTTTCCTTGAGATTAACATGAAGTAATTTAAACAATATTTACAATTCTTCCTGTCTAAATCCAGAAAACATATATTCTCTTCAAAATAATTTAACCTACAAGGCAGTTCTATTCTGTGAGGAGCACTTTGCCCATGGTCTGTGAGCCAGTGCAAGCACATAATACAGATGCACATTTTAATGTTCATGTGCCTTAGACAATATTAGAGAATGTTGTAGCAGACTTCTACATTCCTATGCTCTTAATTTTTGTATCATTTTCCTACTCAAAACTTTGCTTCCTCTCACAGACCTGCTTTTTAAATAGTGAAGACATTAATAAATGCAATTTCTACTCTACATGCAGCTGATCTTTTCTTGGCAGAGACAGGGTTTCTTTACACAAACCCAGAGGAGCAGACAGAGCTTGGGATTTTGGGTCCCAGGGGTATTTTGGGGCACCAGGGGTATTTCCAGTCCCAGACTACATTATGCATTACAAGGTACTTCAATATGTGAGTGGGAAACTGCAGTTTTACAAGGGAAAATAAAAACCTTTCCTTCTTAGCAATTTAAGCTTTTTTCAAGGAGATATTTAACACTTGAGCAAGTTTCAACACCACTCCAGGCAGTATGATACCAAGTAATTGTAACACGTTTCAGTACATTAGCTTTAAGGAATAATACTTAGTTCTTTGCTCTAACATTGTCCAAGTCCCTTGCCTAAAATAAACCACTGGACATAAGGAAGATTTGGTATTTCTGTAATAGCAAGCTGTATTTCCTACTTACCTCCATGTCCCTCTGTATAATGTGTAGTCACAGGGGTTGTAAATCCACATATATGTACTAAAATTCATTTAAAAATGCCAGAAAAGCCTAGTATTTAGGAAAAAAAAAAAACCAGCTTGAATGTAATGGGGAATTCCTAGGTACATTGTGAAGAACAGACATTCTATGGTTGCCTGAATACTGAACAGAAAGCTTGACAACAGGAAATACTTTTGAAAACAGTGCCCCCGACCCTGACAGCTGATTCTAAATTTTACTTCTTTAAACTTCAGGAATTTTTCTATGACTTTCAAAGTGAAGTTATTTTTCCCCATTTTTACTCAACCATAGCAGGCACAGAAGCCAAAAGTGTAACTTTGGTCAAGAGTTCTGTGTCATAACCTACAGGCATGTCCTGTCACCCACTGCAGGCATTGTCTCCAGCGCTCCTGAGAGGGAGCCCCCGACACAGTTCATCCTTAGGGATAGCAACATACATCCATACCTTCATATATTCACAACAGGCAATGACATCAGTCTCCTTCTGTTTCAGGAGCAGGAAGAATTCAGGCAAAGACAAAAGGCACCCTGAAACGTCCTGTAGAATTTGCCATCACTGACTGGTAAAACTAATTCAAAACATTGTGATAGTTTCTTGGTTTGGCCAGCTTGCTCCTTCATTTCCAGCTAAGTCTCCTGACACAGTTACTGCAGAGTATGAAGTCTGAAGATGAAACTTGACTAAGAAGAACTGATCTGCACCATGATATTCTGCTTAGTATCAGTGAATTAATCAAGTACATATATATATGTTATATCTCACTATTAATCTACTATATAGTCATAGACATTTTTAGAAGGATACATTTATGGTTTTCTCTGTTGCACTCTTTTATATACTCCTTTATATAATACATTTTGTGAAAATCATCAAACCAACATATGCCCAGTAATTGTTCTACCATCATCAGATCTAATTGCTGCTTTGTTGATACACTATGACCTTGCACTAATGAAAAAAGGACACAGTAAATATTCTATGAAACTGCTCAAAACTTACTGTTGCGTGATGTGTCATCTATCAGAATTTATAATTACTTTCTTAGGTATTAAAATTTCAACTTCAGTTTTTATTCCTTTTTTCTAGAGTACTAAAAAAGAGAACGACACTACTCCATCCTTGCCTTGAGGATTTACAACAAAAATTCAAATAATCCAGCCTAGTTCTCATTAGGTTATTATCCTTTGCTCTTCTCCAGCTTTTATAGGCATGTGATTTAGCAGCATCACTTAATAACTCAAGAAGCACAGCAGCAAGTAGCATTCCGAACTTAGAGGAAAAGCTATTTCACATTTATTTCAAGGATTAAACCCCCATCCCAACCCAATCAATTTCTGTACAGCATTCTTTCTGTCATAACAAACGATGGCGTTTCCTTTTCAGTGTTCAGGGCCTGACAGGCAAAGGACATGAAGAGGCCACGAGCTGCCTGATGCTGCCAAGTGCTGCTCAGCCTGTTCCGCACTGATTGACTTTCCCTGACTACTGTCTGTCTGCTCCCTCTTCTTCCCTGCTTCCTCAGGCATGTTTTATAGATTGGGGTTATGTCTCCACTGCTAACTTATTTATAAAAAGTGTACAGTTTAACTAGAAGGCAGCATGTGATTTCATTCTATTCCAAACAGAATCCTCGGGCTGAGGGGGTGAAGGTCCATTTTTCTAGCTCTTTTTGCCATCTGATCATTTTGAATACTTTTGTAAGAAGACACATATTTCCTCCTCCAAGATAACTGTTGAATACTCTCATTAAAAATGAATGCAAAGATAACTTTCTATGTGCGTGTACTATCTCAACTTTCATGATCCCAGCATGCCCCATGAACTATTTGAGTGCCATCTGGCATATACTGGTACTGTTTCCCATTCCCAAAGCAAGAACCAAGTACAGGGACAACAATTAATGGAAACCAGGAGAAAAGCTGCGGCAGAACTTGCAGCGGGGGAAGTTGAATCACATGGAATATCAATCAGTTAATCAACTTTAGGTTTATTGCCCTCCTCTAGTGAACAGAGCCAGTGGGGTGTAAAAGTACAAACATGGAAACACACTAAATTATTCGGCAAGCATTTCATACTTTGCTCTAACACTGCCACCTTTTTCTCAGGCTTTGCTTTTTCAGGAGGAAAACAGAAGAAATTGACATTTACACTTTGCAAGCAGTTTGCTTT
Source organism: Anabacerthia variegaticeps (assembly GCA_035583185.1). Classification (NCBI taxonomy): domain Eukaryota; kingdom Metazoa; phylum Chordata; class Aves; order Passeriformes; family Furnariidae; genus Anabacerthia; species Anabacerthia variegaticeps. The sequence goes on along the minus strand of JAWWEW010000078.1, from coordinate 53,272,376 downwards.
GGCCCCTGACATCACATTCACTCTTAACCTGCTGAAAAGTTTCACTAAGGAATTATCTTTCTGATAAGACAGTCCATTAATTTTTGTACTAACAATTATATTTCTAGTACTTTTCCCTTATTCTGGCGAGCTTTTCCTAGTCAGAATTTTGACGTGGTGTTTCTAGTGTTTCATGAGTCCCTATTTGGAATCCATAGCTGCGGTTAAAGGCAGTAACTTTTACACAGAAGAATACTTCCAGCAGCGTCTCTGAACCCCCCTGTGTGCACTTGGTGTACTTCCCTTCCAAGGCTTCTGTCATTTACCCCTCCTGGGCACTGGTGCTTTCCAGCAGTGCTGCAGTGCCACACAAGCCTGTCTGGTTTACTTGCTGATGTTGGTGCAAGAAGTGAGTTGCACTGACTGAGTCAAGAGTAGATCTGAGGCAATAAAATGAACCTCTGGCACGTAATAGAGAGTTTCCCCATTAATTTGGGAAAGGGAAGCTTGGGCACAGCAGCAAAGCACAGCTGTGGTATCTGTGCTGCGTCAGCCGTGACACAGTGAAGAATGCACATTTCCCAGAGTATCTTGGGTTTCTGAATACTTGGTCCTCTCACACTTTAAAGACTTTTATGCTGTAACTATTCCTATTTTTCCTTGCATCAAAAAAGCATATTTCTAAGCCATTTGTGAAATTACTGAAGTACTAAGTGTAATAGTTAAGTTCTTACCTATGGGGTATGATCTGGAAGCCAAATTAAAAACCATAACAATATTCCAAGCCACAAAAAAAACCCACATTGCCACTTGCCGAAAGAAATCACTATTCCACCCTGATCTGCTATCACCTCTAAGAAGATACGCTAGCATAAGGAAGCAACACAACAATAATTTAATAAATTTCATGGGCTACATAAAATTCTCTTAACTGTATTTTAAAGAAGGTTATATTAATGTAAGAGTGTAGATATAGCTCATGAGAGAACTCATGTGGGCATTAAGAGCTGATAAATATAACTTGATAACTTAGTGGGAAAAGGCCTTGCTCCTCCACTTGTGTTATTTCTTTCCAGTGTGTTCCCTGCTCGAGCATTTGAACCTCATGTGACTGCAGTTATTGGCCATTTGATGCATCATTAAAAGATCTCTTAGAGCACGTACAAAGGATATTACACCAAATTTATTCTCCACCCGGTCAGTTGCACTAAAAGAGGATTCCTGTGCTCAGAAAGGGATCAGAGACATTTGCTGCAGGACAGGTGTGCACGTTCAGCATCCTAGCTGCTCTTTGCACTGCAAGCAACAACACACATGGATACAGAAACTAAAGAGGAAATCCCTTTTCCTTGTTTTCCTGCCTTCTTTTTAGTTCCCCGAGGACAGTATGGGAAAAGGTGTCAGAGGGGGACCGAAGGTCAGAGGGAGGAGAGGACACAAGCATAAATACAGATCTGGGGGTTTAACAGTACAATTTTTAATTCACTCAAAAAAAAAAAAAATCTTTTAGTTGAGATGCAAGGTCCTTACAAAGCAGAACACTTGTTTTAAATTCCTACATTTCTTTGAGTGCGTGTACTTAAAAGTTCTTGAAACACTGGGGTTAAACAGAAGTGATTATATGTTGAAACCACTGGCAAAAACCTGCAGTAGTGTTCCATTTAGAAATATATCCTGAAAAAGTCCCTAGTTTTACAACATCAAACAGTTGCTTCCCATCTCGACCTAAGCAGGAAGGTGGGGCAGTGTCTGATGCTGCTTATAAGCAAACAGGGAGGAGGAAAGAGCAGGAGGAAGGATGTTCCCACAGGGAAGGTTCATGAAGCAGCCCAGGAGACTGCCAGGTTAGACACAGCCCTGGTGGGGATTCTGGACTGCACAGGCACTGTGACTGCGTGCCTTTATGGGACAAGGAGCTCAAATGACACAAGGTGGCATTAACTGCTACATTCTCGTAGCTTTTGTAGTATGTGACACCTGTCAGAGAAAGGAATGAAGTAGATTCCCTACAAAAGAGGTTCAAAGAGTGTGGTAACCTTTGCAAACACATCAGAAAACAAGGACTTTTCTCAAGTCCCTGAGGGAAACAGAGAGAGGTCAGTGACACCTATTCACTTTCCTAAAACCAACCAAACAAACCAAAAAAGGAAAAGAAACAAAAACCACAGCCACAAAATAGCAAACAAAGAAACCACAACATTTACAAGCTGTATCTGCCAAAAGAGACCACAGGAAGGAGTAAGCAGGTTTGCAGGTTTCATAAGATGAAATGAACCCAGTATCTTGCTCTGAGCACTGTTACCATGCAGCCAAGGACCTCTGGTTATGCTTTGGGTTTATCCCTCCCTCACAGTGTTTGTGATCAGCTGTTCACATCAGAAACAGAACGTAGCCCTTCAGACAGACCCAGGCCTTGCTGTGGTGGGAATGGACAGAAATCATCACGTTATTAATCCATATGTGTTTATGACAAAATAAATCTCCCCTGGGTTAACCTTGTATTAACATGGAGTATCTTTCTCTCGACAGAGATGAACAGAGATGTGGACACACAGTGGAGTGAGAGAGCAAAATGGGCCACCCTTTGAGCACACAGAGCCAGAACAAGGCAGCACTTGATTTTGGCACTTGAGCAAGGCTAAAATCAGGGTGAGGAGCATTGCCTCCTGTCCCAAGGCCAGGCAGTGCATCCCCTGAGCCCTGCTGGGTGCAGTGTTTTAGAGAGCAAAGATGACACCGGCCCTGCTGAGAGCAGCTCACAGCATTCTTTCTCCTTTAAACCAAAAGCTTTCACACAGCTATTGTGTTGAGAAATGCACCATCGCTGATCCTAAATAAAATAACGAAGCCATTCAGATGAGGAACCATTTCCAGTGGCCTGACTATGACCAGGACACATCAAAGTATGGTAACCATTGTTTTGGGAAGCCTTGCTCCCTTGGGACGCTTCCAAAAGGGGCTGGGGCTGAGTGCTAGGGCAGCCCCCATTGACACAGACTCCTTCGGCCCCATCTCTCTCCCTTGCACACCTCTGCAATAGCTCCTTGGGGCACACCGAGGGCAAGCCAAGCCCACACTGGCCTGCAGTGGCACCTGATGAGATCCAAGAAAGGCATTTGCCTCTGCATCATATCTGCATATTTAAAATCTTTCACTGAAATTGCCTAACTTCACGGAATTAATATTTCAGCCATTTTAAAGCTGAGCTGAAAACAGCTCCCTTACATTATTCAGTATTTCCCTTTGAAAATTCAAAACTTCACAAAATTAGGAGGCAGCGTGCTCAAGAAGAAACAACTTGCTTGAAGTCACTCCTGTTCCTGACTGATCCTCACAAATAACATGTAGCCAGAAGTCTTTGACTGAGCAGCTGAACAAAAACATCCTACTACATCTTATTATTACCTACTAAGGCTAGAAAACCAAAAAAGGCTTGCAGGTGTGGGCTATGTTTTTCTTTATTTTCTTTATTTTGGTCATTATGTGATATATTTTTTTTTTTTAATTAACTCCTATTTTCTTGTGCAGAACATCCTCTGCTGCCACAGAAATTCAGAAACCCACAGCCTTGCTTTAGTACCGAGCAAACAAAAGGCTACAAACCCACGTAATAGAAAGCTAACCCCGAACAGAAGGATCTCTCTCACCTTCTTTTTCCCCCAAAATTCTAAGCCAGAAGGGCCGAATAGCCAGTCAGGTCACATTCTCCAGGTAATGTGAATGCACTGCACATGTGCCAGACGTGCTGTTTCCCCTGATGATGCCCCAGCTCCCAGGACCAGCCCCAGATTGCGCCCTGGTCCCAGCCCCAGCTCAGTGAGAGCAGCCAGGGGCTCTCCCTCCAAAACCAAGGCCCTTGGCGAGCCCCTTTGGGGCCTGGTTTGTGAAACCTAAATTGTGAAACCTAAAATGTCCCTCTGGTCAGCAGGCCAGCGTGCAAAATAAAGTGAGGCTGCTTCCTCTCCAGCTTCAAAACAAGGAATGCTGCAGGGGAATCCACGTGCAAGGGAAGAACTGGTGTTGCACACAACTAGAAAAAGATGAATATCTCCTCTGCCTCTTTGAAACGAAAATCAATCAATTTAAGATACATTTGATGCCATGCAGGACTCAAAGATCAATGACTACTACTTACACAAGAGTTCATATCATTATTTTTCCCAAATCAAAATTTCAAGTCACCACATTAGATAAGGCTTGTGAACATGATCTCTGTTATCTAAATTTAATTAATTTTCAATTAACTTGTCACTATTTCAATCCAGCCATTGTCTCCTGTGCTTTGTTCTAGTCTTTCCCAATACTACCAAATTATAAGATTAATAAAGTTTTACTGATGAAAGGTTTACTTTTTGACAATTGCAACAACATCTTTCCATGTATCAAAATATGTTTTACAAACCAAAAATTACTTGCATTTTTGACATCCAAGAACTAGAAAGAAGGCCCTGCCCACTAAGAACACTCAATGATAGAGCAATCAGAATTCATTCATTTTTCTTCTACAATAATCCAGTTGTAACTCTGATCAAAAAACAGCTCTGGAAATTGTTAGCAATCCAAACAAACAAGTGTTAAAAAACCCCCTCACATTGATTTCTTAAAGTAATTTTAACAAGAGCATGAAAGTGAAGCTTTTAAGGCACTGACACCAATATTGCCATCTAGTCTCTAATACTTTCAGTAGTGTGACTTTAATAAAAATATAAGCAAAAGCTACAATGTTCTTTCCCCACAGCAGTCCGGCAACTGAAGAAAGCAAAATTAAACAGAAATAAATGACGTTTTAACTCAGATTTCAGCATCAGAACGCTAGGAATCATTTAAGTATTGTAATATTGTATGTACAGTGTAGACATGAAGACTTTGGGGGAAACACAGGTTTTTAAACAGAGGAGATCAGAGCACTGGGAAAAAGTGGTTACCATGTAAGCATTTGTGAAACTGGTGAGATCTTTACAGCTCAGCTGGACAACTTCGACAAAACCCAGCATTCCTTTTCTTGCCGAATGCTGAAGTGTGCTGGTAGGGAAACCTGAGGGCCTTTAACCATCTGAGCACCCTCTGAAAGATTGCCATAGTTCCCAGAAATCCATTCACACAAACCCAGCAGCAGAATTAACAAACTGCTAAGAAGTAGAAGAAAACCACAGAATAAATGTAAAGATAATATTTCTTAAATAAATTCTTGATTAAAAAAATCAAATACTGCAGCGATGGAGTTAAAGAAATAAACTGCTTTTGCACATAATTATTTCTGATTCTTCAGGAAACTAAACATGAGCAAAGCTGTATCTATGTGTCTTTCCTACCCTTTCTGACATTTTCCTACCCTTTCTGACATCTGAAGAAATGCATTCTGGCTTTTATCCTGTCACCTGTGAGCCTGGGAATGAAATGCTGCATTTGATTATAGAATCAAGCAGTGAGTCAAGCAGAAGACACAATGAGCACAGCAGGGCTATTGCCCACTCTGAGTGAGCTGGGGAAGCCCAAAAGCAGGAGCCTGGATTCATGCACAACACCAACACCCACATGCACAGAACACAGGAAGGCCACAGACAACAAAGGTACTTTGGATTCAGGCCATTTTTTATAGTTTTTCATTTGGGTTATTTGTATGTTCTAAAAAAGCAATATAAATGGTAAAAAATTATTAAAAAAAAAAGGCATTAAGAAACTGAAAGCCCATTTCCTTGTGGTGGGCCCCGTTCAAATACTGCTCAAATACATATCAAAATTCTTCTGCATTTCTGTTTTCATGGCTCACCACAATACTCCAAAAATAATTACGTGAGGTCATAGATAATGACAGGCATAAACTGCATTATTTTACTGCCTCTATTTTTATCGAAGTACAGCTATAGATAATGAAAACAGTCAGGTAGCTATTTTTTTATATCGGGCCATCTTGTAGTTTCAAAGGTTCATTACAATTAAAGGGGGCTTATGGCAACAGTCGATCCTTCTTTGAAAGGCAGGAGGAAATACAAATTGCTCCTGAGCAGAGCAGTCACATCTCTAAGTTCACTGAGTTCCCATGCACTGTTCCTTTCCTACCACTGTCAGCATTCGTCACTCACCTGCCAGGGCACACGTCCTGCTGTGAGCAGAGATGGCTTCATGTGCCACCCTCTCATCAGCAGCTGTCCCTCATGCACAAAGCAGCAACAGGGGCTACAAAATTCAGTTGCTTCAAACTATTCCTCTTTTTCCTTTCCCTAATTTGAACAAATCTTAAAAAAAGAGAAACTTCTCCCCAGTTCTGCCCTTTACCCTTTGCCTTTAAAAACACATCTATACAATGTCTGCACACATCTCAGGGCTTTAGGCCATGGGGGCACTCAGTTCCAGGTGTCCTGTGTAGCTTGATGCATAGTATGCTATCTGTCTGTTTCCATTAAATTACTATTATTACCACACATTTCTGAAGTCTTTGCGAGTTATCTCTTTATGAAAAAAATCCAAGCAATTTTTTAAGTTATTGAAACTATTCTTAGTCCTATCATGCAGTAAAACTGAGTTTCTTTATTAAGAGCAAGCATGACTATAGAAAATGGAGAAGGAAGGTACTTAATTAATACATTTGGCAAGCCTGTAAAAAATCACACGGAATAGCTTTCAGCATGAAAACTACCAACATCAGATCCTGATGGATCTCCAGTTACTGAATGGTAGATAGTTTGCATTTGTGGAGCTCTGAACGCTATGGTAGGCTGAATCTGAGCAACCCACAGACAGAACAAACTAGGCCAGCAGGAGAAGAAAGAAATACACTGGAAGGAGAGTGTTGAAAACAAAAGGGATTTTCACACAGAATCAACCCCGTGGCTTGAAATCTCAGAGACTGTGAATCTGGTTCACTGCTGTGTTTTACCAGATTTAGTAGCACTGGATTTGTAGAAAATGAGCGCAAAATGTTGAATGAGAGCCCTCTACAGTAGGGTATGACATCCCCTCCAGTGGTGCAAGATGCAGAAGGCTGGAAAACCATTCCAGGATTAAAAGAAATACATCTGAGTATAGGTGAGGTATTTAGGCACTAAACACCATTAAAATTCCACTGTGTATTAAGGAGATATGACAGACAGCCATTCAATTCCTCTATTTGATGCTGTATCTATAAATTTGCATGGATGAACACAGCAAGGTCAAAGTATAGAAATAAGTCATAAGGACTTGACACACAACTATCAGATGACTTAGTTGTGACTGCTAATGAGAAACGCACATGCAAAGATGTAAGGAAGGCTTCCATTTTTGTCATCCAGTAGAAAAATTTTGCAGTCCATGGGAAAACACTCTTTGTAAATGTGTATTGAAACCTTAGAAGTAATCTGGACAATTTTTTTCCCAGAGCTGCATGCCCTGTTTAAGGTGAGAAGGTCATAAGCATCCCTACACTGGGGCAGGGTTTGTATGGACTCTGTTAGTTCTTTTAAAGTCATTTATTCAGGCTAACATTTACTCATTACATGAGCAACTTCTTTCCACAGATTTATTTCTTTGTTTGTAGCTATGAGAAACTCTAAGAATCAGAGATCTCTGAAAGTCTGCTCTAATATTACTCCCTTTGTAAAGGAATGTATAACAAGTCTTGTGGCCATTGCAAGCAAAGCCTCGACAGGCTGTGTGAGAGCACAGGGTAACAAGCTTTGCACCACGACCAGCGGAACACCTTCAGGTGTGCAAACAGCCCCAGGTCTGTGTGGGCACAGTGAGGCTGAGGGACTCAGACAGCTCTGGCCGGGCCCATTTGTAACAGCAGCAGCACCAGGAGCCTGCGGGATCCACCTCACCAATGGGAGAGCTGGCCCAAAACAAGGGCTGCAGCTCGCACACGAGTGTGTGTCTGCGAGTGCCTGGGGAGCGCAGCAGACACCTGTCCTGAGAGGAGAGTTAGCACAGCCTGTGCTCAGCTCTGATTTACTGCTTTCAGCCACAAACATTTACAACTGCCCTCTGGTTATTTTAAGTATCAGCAACTTAGCTAAAAGCTCTTTCCAGCTTGCACAGCTCAAGAAACCCCATGAGAGCTTTCCAAGGCTGGACTCGTTCCAGAACTCTCGAGGAAGAAGTTAAGCCTTCATAGATATGCATGAGTTTTAACTCCACAGTAATTCTTTCTTCATAAATGCTACGCTCACCATCCGTGCTCCCAAAAACAGCATATGCAACCCTTTTTACTCTTGGCAATTATGTACCCATACAGCTATATTTAACAGAGAAAGGAGCCTGCAGAGGAATGCTTACACAATGAGCTATATATAAAGTGACTGAATGATCAAATTGCTTATTTCAAGAGTATAAATATTTTATGTTTCCACCTAAGGAGTGTTCAGTAGAAGTTGTTTTCCCTTGAAGTCTGTGTGACTTTCAGAAACTCCTGCCACATTGCAGCAAAGCTGAATGTGACAAGAGACATGGATTACTTTTGTAAAGGAAAAGTGCCAGGCTACACCCGCGGGCTCTCCTGAGCACAGTGTTTGCTACAGATCACTCAGCAAAAGTAAAATAAGCCAAGAGGAGCAGCTGTTCACACTGACAGAAATGCCATGCACCATTCATATTGTTAGGTGAATACTTTAAGACAATTGCAGGAGGCATTTCTATTGGTGGCTACTCTCTTTTCTCCCCAGGAAGTGCAGTCCTTAATCCACTCAAACAGCCTGATCTGCCTAGCTGGAGATGTGCTCAGAGGCAGCCCCTGCAGCAGCACCAGCACCTCTGTCCTAAGTGCTTTTCCTTCTCATTATTCCACAGGCAGCCCTTCTCCAGAAAACACAGTGCAAAGAGCACGTTATACAATCATACAATGATTTGTGTTGGAAGGGACCTTAAAGTCCATCCAGTCCCAACTCCAGCACCACAGCAGGGGCACCTCCCACTGGACCAGGCTGCTCAGAGCCCCATCCAGCCTGGCACTGAACACCACAGGGATGGGGCAGCCACAGCTTCTCTGGACAGGCTGTTCCATGGCCTCAGCACTCTCACAGGGAAGAATTTCTTCCTAACATCCAGTATAAATGTGCTCTCTCTCAGTTTAAACCTATCCCCCTGGCCTATTATTACATGCCCCTGCAAACAGTTCCTCTCCAGCTCTCCTGTAGGCCCCCTTTAGCTACTGAAAGGCCATTAAAAGGTCAGCCCAGAGCCTTCTCTTCCCCAGGCTGAACAGCCCCAAGTGTCTCAGCTTTTCCTCATGGGAGAGGTGTTCCCGCTCTCTGAGCATCCTCCTGGCTCTCCTCTGGACCAGCTCTGACAAGCCTTTGCCTTTCCTGGGCTGGGGGTCCCCGAGTGGGACAGAGCACTGCAGGTGGGGTCACAGACAGTGGAAGGGAGGTGCTGAATCCCCGCACCCTGACCCTGCTGGCTACGCTGCCTTCGATGCAGCCCAGGAGGTGATGGCCTTGCTGGGCTGCAGGTGCATGTTGCCAGCTCAGGTCCAGCCCCTGCCCACCAGCCCCCCAAGCCCTTCTCAGCCTGGGCCCCTCACAGCCTCTCCTGACACACGGACAGGTAAATGCGCAGCGCCTCCCGTGGGACATCCTTCACAGAGGTGCTCTGTAACCAGCGCTGTTGGGTCCCTTTGCAACACAGCAGACTCCTAGACAGTGCTCTTCATAACTCACAGCCTGCTTAATTCCAAAGTTCCATGGTTGTTCGAAAGAGTAAAAGTGACCTGTGCGTAGATAACAAGAGACTGAGCCAAAGGACAATATTATAGAGGCACTGAGGAAATGCTAGCGCTCCCCAGGCCAGGAGAACCATTCAGATGGAAGATTGCTGAAATATCTATGATCTGAGATCAGAGATATTGCTTCCCTCCCCTCCAGAGGGTGAAGCTGTGAGTAACATGAAAATGATTCCTGATCGTGATACTCTTTTCCCTAGAAAATGCAAACAGAACTATAATCAAGTACTTCAGCATGTAAGTTTTATGGGGAATTATACAACATGAGATATTCAAACTTCTTATTAACCACGCTAATGGGTGTGTAGGTAGGAGGGGGTGTTTGAAATAGTTTGCAGTATTCAACTTACATAACAAATTCCAGATAAGAGGACTTGAAAATTGATGAAAAGTGCCTAAGAACAGTACTTTCACAATGTGTGTAGTATCTTAAGATACACGTCCCTGAACCACTAATCAATCAAGCTTTCTATTAACCACGAGCTAAAAAGGCATTATTGTCTGGAGGAATAACTAATTACAGGACTGGGAACCAAGAAATTCTAATTCTGTTTTTTGCTGACTTTTCTAGGGTCAAACCAGTTAACATCCCTGGCTTTGCCTTCACTCATAAATTAAGCAAAGCAAAAAAAAATCCTCTGGGACTTTGGACCTTGATCTTCATATAATGTTAGATTAGACAAATTAGTTCTTAGCATGGTTGCTGGTGTGGCTGTGATGAGGGGAGCTGGTGACCCTTCCACCAAGGACCCTGCTTGGGGCTGGGGCGGGTCAGAGGCCGTTCCCCCCAGCCCGTGTGTGGCTGGTGTGCAGCAGCAGCTGGCACAGTGTGCTGGCACGGGCAGCAGGGGGGTCCATGCCAGGCAGCATCGCTGCTGCCAGAGCACCCCTGCCACGTCTGGTTTAGCTGCACCAAAGGCTGCCTTTGCACGGGGCTTTTCTGCCTGTGTGAAGGCCCTGCAGCAGACAGGGAGCCCGTGTTGGAATAACCCTGGAGGTGGAAGAGCTGTGTAAGTGGTGAGACTGCATTGGACAAACAGGAAGAATAAAGAGAAGGAACAGAAGGTTGAAGAACTGCTTCTTGTATCCCAACCAAAGGCATTCGGGGACATCAGGCATTTTCAAAAGGACGGCTGAGGAAAACTTCAAACGGAAGATAAATTGAAGAAGTACGATTTACTTTATGTGCAAATGAAGGAATTCTTTGAAATGTTTCTTTCTCTTGTCAGCTTGATCCTACGCCTACCTTATGATATTTTCCATTACTTCACACATACTGTACCAAGGTAAAGAGACTGTAATTCTAAAGTGGCAAAAGTCAGGTTCACAAGACTGTGAAATGGGCTTATGAATAGGATGAATGAAACATTAGCTTGATATCCCTTGTGCTTTAATCCATCTTTCTTCTTGCTTTAAAGAAAGTTAAACTGGATGACCAAAAGGGCCGAAGTATACAACCGGAGTAATATTTTCATTAATGTTACTATCATACTAGATTTGATATAAATTAAGAACAAAGTTCCATGAAAAAACTGCTAATATTCTAATGAACCTCCAAAAGCAACAACACAAACACTGCGGGAGAATCCCGTAGGCCTGACAGCAGTCTACACTTAATGTAGGAAAATGCAATATTAAAGTCCCTGAGGACACATAGCACTATTGCTCACTAACATGCAATTATGCTAGATTTTTTAAACAGTGCATATTAAAATAATTGTATTGGGCAAGGATAGAAACTTTATCTCTGGGTTGCAAAACTACTGTTTGACCAGAGGGGAGAGAGAAGGCTCTGCCCCTTACTGAGTCCCACACGCCAGGGAACAATGACATCATTGCTTTAGCTTGTTTTTCTCACTGACTAAATCTTTGGGTTTATCCACCCACCTAAGCCACACTCCTCTCCTTGCAGGCAATGAACTGTACGAAGAGACTTATCAGCATAAATAAACACCAATTATGCTACATCTTGCAAAGTGTAGAATAAATCAGACATTTTAAATGCTAATTAAAAAAGAAAAACAGACCAATGTTGCATTTAGGATTTCAAGATAGGAGATTAGTGATATCAGGTAAGGCCCTGACAGGGGGAAATCATTTGTGTCACTTTCAAAGCTTATTATAAGAGCTATTTCCATGAGTTTTATATTAGGCAAGTATTTCCTCGTACTTTTCAAAACACTATGCATAAATATTGTATATGAAAATTCCACTGAATTGCTCACAAGACAACACAAATGGTAACTTAGATACCTTAGAATCTGAAGATGAATGTCCATCTTTGATAATGTTCAAGTAATTACTTCTGAAGTAAATATTTTTGACTTCTACACTACTTTAGAATATAACTTTTTATATTTAATCCAGATTTTACATTAAATGTATAAGTAGCCAATTCCTTTAAAATGCTCTCCCAGTTCTTCCTCATGTTATTCAAATGCTTTCCATTGGAATTACAATACTCCCTCTTTCAACAAAAAAACATTATTATTTGAAACCTTTCCACTGGATTTTTTTTTAATACTCATTTGAGATTTAAATATTCTTCCTAAAGGCAAAACAGTGAGGGTGACTAGAAATGTAATAATTATTGCTTACTAATAGACCTGCAACAAATATGTTGTTATCCCAGTGCAATGGCCCTAAATCACTCTATATATTAAAAATTGAAATAAAGCCTGTGGGTATGTGTTTCTCTATTCAGTTGTCACATCAAGTGACAAAGGTATGTATGTGTTCACGTAATACTTCTGAAGGTTCTTTTTCTTTTCCTCTCTTTTTTAACAGAATTAAGAGGAGTCATTGAAGCAGTACAAGATGGGAGAAAATTGAATTTTGTGCACTGGAATAATGCATGTGGGTTTCTGTGTGACAGTCAAAGCTGTAACGTGAAAACCAGGAAGCAGAAAATCTTGATTAGATTGAAAGAAAAACAAAAGAAGTGATAAGCCTTTGCAATTTAGATTTTCTGTCCAAGAGATGAAAAGCTACAGAAAATGTCATCTGTTCAAGTCTCAAGAGGTGGGGATATAAGTACAAGAAATGCTGAGCTAAAGTGAACAAAAGCTTTGATTTAGCAGAAGCAAGATCTCACTGATGGCCATTAGAGGCACCTTTGGGGAGAACACGGGATACTCTTGCTGTCTTCTTACAGGGAAATGGTACAGTTCCGACGGGAACTTAACCACGGCACCCCTGTATTTCACCTCCAAAGGCAAAACCAGCTGCCACAAACTCACCTGACACTGAAGGGAACTCACCGTGTGACAAACGTGCCACCAAGTGAAGACTAGGAACTTGAGCACAGCACTGAGAAAGAACCATGTGATTTTCAAATCTGAGCATTAATGACTCCCCTCTAATGCCTCTCGCAGTAGTCTACAGGAGGACCCAGACCCCACAGAGCTCTGTTCCAATGCAGGATGTCATGAAGTGAAGATTTTGGGACCTGAGTATCTGCTGGGAAACCTAGTGAGAGCCGTAGTTCAGCCAGCACTAACACACAGTATCTTACTCCAAATTACAGTTTTGGAACACCCAGGCTGCTAAGCAATTGCTCCCGAGTTACAGGATCACTGCATTTTCCCTCCTATACACAGGGTTCTTTAATTCACTTCTCTTCAAGCACCAGCTGAAACAAATACATCTACCAGCTTATGTTGAAAGCAAAACAGTCTAAAAACTTTTAAAAACAGACATTTCCTGCTACTTTCATCTTTCCCACAGAACTTATTATTCTCTCAGATGAAGAAAAAAAAAAATCCATTTTGTAACAGACTGCTTTTGAGAGTACAACTCCTAAAGAGCAACCATACCAATGTAGCATTAACTCCTTGGCAAGAAGAACAAAGAGAAATCTATTCGTCCCTCAAAAAACAGAAGCTTTTTCATTTAGTTGATTCACTAAATTTTTCAGTTAAATAAGCAGAGTTTTCAGTCTGTTAAAAAAAAAAAAACCACAAAAGGAAATGGAGAAAAGCAGTAAGGCATATGGGGCACAAAAACTTGCCTGTTTTCTCAAGCCGTATTAGTTCGTTAGACAAAGTGTATTTAACTCAGAATTTTTTTCTTGGATTCCAAATACATATTCAAACCCACTGTGGTGCCACGCCTACCCACAAACAAGCACGTGATGTAAATCAGAAGTATTCTTGTGGCTCACAAGATTCCTCTGAAAGCTACATGTTACATCACAATCAGCCAATGGACACTGCAACAACACAATTACTTGCTAATTATCTTTTAACTGAGATAAGAATTAATTAAAATCTAACGATAAGACCTCTCTCCAGCAACAGCTAATTTTTAGCCCCAATATTTATACTTGCCCTATGTGCCTTCACTCTGGGGGACTTGGGCTGAAAATGCGAGTTGCCTGGAAAAGCTCACTTTGTCCACGACTGGTGGGTTCTCAGGATATGGACCCATATCAGAATGCTGAGCTGCTCTGAGGTTACCAACCCGGTGTTCTGTCTGACTGACCAGCTGCATGCCCACAGCCGCTCGCCTTTGCCACAGAAGCAGTTCAGCTGCAATGATAACCTGACGGAAACCCGAACCTGCCCTCGTGCTAGGCCTCCTGAGTGTGGTCCATATAGGGGTCCAGAACTGAAATCTCCATGAGGACAGCAGGAGGCCATGGCCAGACCCTGGGTGAGGAGCTCAGCTGAGCAGCAGGCTCAGGGCACAGCCAGGCTGCTGCCGGGCGCTGTCTGAGGCACTGATACCCACACAGCCTCGTGCAGCACGGGGAAAGTAAACCACGAGTGACACGGCTAAGTCATCTACACCGGCACCCCCAGAGGCTGCTCCTTCTCCAGTCTCTGATATTGATCAGCTGCAAAGGTCACAACAATTAGTTTTGCTTTCAATCGATTGTGTGGTCCTGACAAATGCATGTTCCTCTGGGACCCTCCTGCGCGAGGGAGAATCAAGCAAGATCACTCGTCTACCCAAAAATCCAACCACTTATATCCCTTTGCTACATAACAGAGATTAAAAATCACGCACAAAGCCTTTGAAGGTCCTCTCAAATGGTCTGCAGAGCTGGTTTGGATCACAGAGATAGAGGGATCCATAACTTCACAGCAAAAAAGGAATTTCAAGCACCAAGTTATTGTCCAGGACAGCACACCACTCCCTGCCTGTTCTTGTGTCCTTTTTTCAGAAAGCCACTTAGCCTGAGCAACTGGAAGCCCTGCACCTCTCTTCAATAAAACATCAGCTGATCTTAAAGGAAGAGGGATTATATTTACAAGGAACCTTGTTTAACTTGCCATCTGACAATAAGTGAAAATGAGGGGGAACAGCAGCATGTGGAAAATTAATTTAGTTCCATGGAAACACTCAAAGAACTTGGGGAGGAAAGGACAGATATTAAATTACCAAATGGAAAATAAAATTCAGAAAGCATGTAAGAACACATTTAAAGTGAGGCTGACCTAGTACAGGACACATCTTTTGACATATGGTAGCTCTGCCAAACATGTTAAATAATTTTAAGCTCCTTTTGCTCTGCACTTTAACAGTGTAACCGTATGGACCCATGAGATGCCAGGCCAGCATTTACACCTCAGTGGCCACTGGCTTGAACATGTGTGCAGCTATACTATAAAATTTCGTTTAGTTCCAAAGAGAAGGGAACCATGCTTAGAAAAATCTGTTCCATGTTTAGAGAAACTCAGAAAATACCTGTAATTGTAAAACTATTTCTATTTTACAGCTGCCTCTCCAGCTCAGTGAGCAGAAGATTTAATTATTCTATTTTCACTGTGTATCACATTCAAGTTCATGTTTCTCCACTGGACAGGGTGAAGAGTGAAAAAAGTAATCAGTCTAAGGTGGACAATATCCAAGAAACAGCGGGAGTAGAAATTTCTCATGGTAATTCTCCTTTCTTCCTTTTTTCTAACAACCACAAAATCATTTTCAAGCCCCAAAGGATAGGCTGATCTTTTGTGTACGGAAAATAAAACAGGGAACAACCTGTTTGGAACTAAGTCAGACATTTTCAGACCTGTTTCGAAGACAGCAGATTGCACTCAGGACAAATACTGCGTAAAGTACAATTAGAAACCACAGAAAGTTACTGCAAAAGAAGGCAGAGTGTGACAGTTTTCAGATTCCTACTAAATAAGTTTTCACTCTGTGCCACATTCAAGTTTATCTGCAGCAGAGAGATTGTTCATTTCTACTTTAACACAAAGTTCAAAATTCTATTCAGGGCAAGCCTGGTTTTTTTAATAAGCACACCAGAACCTTGTAGTGACTTTGGATGGAACTGGCTCACACAAATGTTAGAAAAAATGGCAATACTAGCAATTGTATCTTTTTTGCTTTGTTTGATCTTTGGCATTTTTTATTTCATGCAAGTAAACTGTGAAGAAATACCAAAAGGCTCTTCTTTTATGTGTATTTCCAAACTGCTAAGATTTACCTCAGCTTTCTAAAAGCATTTCAAACACCTTCAAAAATAAAAAAAAGCAATAACACCAGCAACAACAGATGAAAGTGAATGCACACATTAAAAAAAATAAATAAATAAAAATCTGGTGGGTCAGACTCTTTTATTCTGCACTGCTCCTAGGGAGACCAGCAGGATTCTCCTTTGTGTAGAGATCACATCGTGGGCCTAATGCAGTTGTTGAAAGGCTTCTGCTTGGTACTTAGTGGAAAACCAATCTGATTATGATACATTAATGCACAGGGTGCCTTTTGTCACTGTATGTTTTACAGATCCTACTTTCCTATTACATCACTGAAGCCCTTGTACTTCTAAAAGCTTTCCTATGTCAGTTGTAGGCTTTCTGATGAAATTAGTATGCAGAGATTGTTGAACTACACAAGGTGCAGACTGTAAGGTAAATAGGGCAAAAGGAAGAGCTATACAAACCTCACCTGGCACCTCAGATTAGTGAATTTCTTCTAAGTGTAGATAAAATAAGGGGGTTGGTCTTGTTTGAGGGGAGTTAGTTTTGGACTCTCTTTGGTGGGGAAAGAGGGGGGGGTGTTTTGGTAGGCTTTCCTTAATAAAATCCCTTAACCACATTAGCTTATGACTAAACTTCTTTGGGCCTTACAGCCCAAACAGCCAGTTTGCCAACTATCAGTAACACCGCATGGTCTGACACTTAAAATGGGAAACTTCCACTTCATACTGAAGTACACATTGTCCTTAATTAGAAACTGCTAATAAGACATTTAGCATTGCATAGCCATGCTTCAATTGGAAATTATTAATTTCACTCACAGTGAGAGAACCAGGTGTCTCAAGGTGTGCCTGCAAAGGACAAATGTCTGTGTCCATTAAATTAGTAGTAGGAACGTATTAAAAGCCATTGTACTCACGGTAAATCTGAGCGCTGCCTCAGAAACTGGGCTTCAAAGTCCTCAACAGCTACACCTTTCAAATAACCCAGAAATGATTCATCAGCTCACAGAAAGCAAGCCTGCCCTTGGGACACTGAGCTGCAGTCGTGCAGGGCTGATATTTACCCAGATCCTTTTTGGATGGCATGCACCATGCCAAATGCTTGCAAGCATACATCAGAATTCAACATTCTGTTCATCCCTGAGAATCTGCTTGGAGAAGGTCTGATTTCTGGAGGAGAGTCAAAAAGAATCAGGAATAATAGAGACGTGTTCCTTAGGCAGCTGAATCACTTCCACCCTTCACCTTCATTCGACCCAACACGCAGAAAGAGGCAGGGCCAGCCTTTGGGTACAGGCACAGCACACGGGGCTGCAAAGTGTACCAGGAAGGAACATAGGCTGTCAGCTGAAAGAAAGGTCCTGTTATTGCCTTTCACATTAACAACAGCTCCTGACCCTTATTTTTCATGCTACAAAATCACGGAGTTTCAAGCCACGATGCTGAAGGTGGAACACGAGTAAAGAAAAAGGTGAGAGCACCATTCCTCTCTTCCCCTCCCTGTGATGTGAGATCCTACCTGAAGGGCTCACTGGAGGACCTGATCCCAGTGATCATCTGCTTAGAAACCTTTATGATCCTTGTGGAGTCCAAGCACTTCTGAACCTGCACTTTTTGTCAGTTATCTCTTGGGGGTCATTGACCTGTTTCCTCAATTGACAGAAACTATTTTTAGGGATAAGCTAAAGGTAAACAAGTTCTGAGTCACTGGCAACAGCAGATCTTTACAGCTGCGACTGAATCCACTGGGGTATCTTCTTTCATGGTACCCGTGCTTCAGAGGAGCTGGCAACTGCAACAATACCTTGAGGTATTGAGGTTTAATGCCTTTTTTTGCCCCAAATTAAACTTGAAATGATGATTAGGCAGACAGCAAAATGCAAACCTTTTTTACTCCTCCCCTGTTTTCATACTTATAAAAATGATGTTTCCAACCTAATTTACTGGATTTCAATAATTAAATATCACCAATCTTTCATACTATGTAGGATCATCAATGAAATAGATATGTGTGTTTCTATAGCATTATCTTGTGTGTTTCAAGTCCCAAAGTTATCCTTTTTTTGTGCATCTTTATTGCTGTGTTTGCAACATCATCTGTTCTAGACTATTATATATTTTATGACCTGGTAGGATAACCATAAAATGCAGTTAAAAGACTGTCTCTGCTTTAATCTTATATATCCTTAAAATAGTGCAAAGCAGTGTAGTTTTGATTTATTGATGCTCATTCCTGAAAGATTTTCCCCAGTATTATCTACAAGAAATGTATAACAGAGAATATACTGTGAAAATCGTGCATGGGGTCAGAATCTGCCAGTTTTGCTCATACTGAATTAAATCAAACATCCATAAATGGCCTTATTTATGTCAAGGGGCTACCTAAAGAAAGAGGCCTTAGGGTAAGAAAGGAAAGTTTATATCAAACAAGCAACAAACAAAATGCTCTGTTTTCTGCCTACAAACCAGTGTGAGACTTTGATGGAGTAAACCAGTGCACTCCATTACCTGGTCAGTGAATTCCTCTGCCTTCCACACCCAGCTGACTGCAGTTTAGAGAATTTTCATTTCTGCCTTTACGTATTTCCTTTTTTAACCTACTCTCTCCAACTTTCCCTCCAATGATTCCCTCCAACGACAGCTCTCTGTTTTTATCTTACTCTTTCTAACTTTAATCTGCCTCAATATTTAAGGCCCTTGAAGAGCCCTAAAGTTCGTGTATAAAGTTTGCCTATTAGCACGTTACCAGCAGAACCGAGGATGGCATGATTTTGTCAGAGTTGCTACCAACCAAGCCTTCATCCTGGTATCCTTCAGATGCAAGTAGGAGCATAGAAACAATGATCTTGGAAATATCACTGCTTGCCCCTTCCAGCTGAAGACATGGAGTATAAGGCAGAGCTCCTTGGTGTCACAAAACTCTTGATATAATAAAGTACAAAATAGAGCCATTTCATCAGTTCCATCTGTCCCAGCTTTTCTGTCAAAAATAGTTGTTACCAATAATGCTGCAAAACAGAGTAACTTTCTTCTAAAACGAGGTAAAAGACTGGGCACAGATGACTGCTTCTCCATTCTCAGACCTGTCTTTGCTCTCTTACAGCTTTTATGCTTCCTCGATGTCAACATATTTATTCTCTGCCTAAAGTGATGTGGGATGAGTCACTGCCTTTAGCAGCTTCTTCAAACACGCAGGTCTGGATTAAAGCTGGCACTGTAACAAGGTGGGAGGGTGGGGACAGAGCTGGCCACTGAGAAGGGCCTTTCTGAGCTCATGCACTTCTGTACAGGCAAAGGAAAAGCGAGGGCAAGGCAAAATGAACTCTTGTAATAATGGTGACACTTCTTGCCAAGGGGTTTGGGTATTAGTCCTATTTCCATTTCTAACTCTCAAACAAACGTGCTTAGTTGTGCCAAGGCCAAAAGAAGTCACTGTCCCTGAGCCTAGGGAAGAACCCAAGCCTCCTCTCATCATCCTTAAAGACTCATCTCTACTCCACCCAAGATAAATTATACCATCTCTATATACCACCTACAGGCCGTGAGCAGCTTTGTCTGGTGGGAGCTGTCCCTTCCCGTGGCAGGGAGTAATGATCTTTAAGGTCCCTTCCATCCCTTAACATTCTGTGATTCTATTAAATACTTCCATGCAGCATCATTGTTTAATGAGCATTATAGAGTCATACAATTGTAGAATGGTTTGGGCTAGAAGGGACCTTTAAAGCAATCTAATTCCAGCACAGCTGTATAATAGAAACAGTCTACAGTCAGGAATGGGGGGCTTTACACCCTTTTTGTGATGGGGATCTCAACATTTTCTCCTAGAATTGTTGGTGAGTACATGTCTCTAATGCAATGGACATTTCAGGGAACAGCACTGTACAGGACAAGCACGGTTTGTTTGTTTTCAAAGTAATCCTTAGAAGAGCAGCATGACGTTGTTACAGTGGGGAAATAAACCAAACGATCGCTGTCTTGTCTAGGACCTTGCAGCTTTCTCCTATGCACTTACTCCTCACTGATGTTACCAAATCCAAGTTTGTATGAGGAAGCAATGCATGACAACTCTCCATGTTTTAGATAATGTTTAAAAGTGTCACAAAAACTAAAACTCTCTTATAGCTCCATTGCACTATGTGAGGTGTGAAGCAATCTCTCCTCATCTTCCTCAGTTTCTGAGGAAATATTTTCTTGTTTCTCATTCTTAAAACAAAACAAAACCAAGCAACAACAACAACAGAAACCTACAAAACCCAAACCAACCAAACAGAAAAAAACTAAAAAAACCCCAAAAAACAGCAACAACAACAACAAAAAAAAACCAACACAAAACCCCCAAAAAGCAAAACCAAACCAAAACAAACTCTTTGCCATATGAGGAGCCTCACTTTGGAGCAAGAGATTTGATGGTCAAAGGCCTGGAAAGCAGAAGTGAAGATTCTGCCCCACCTAAATCAGAAGTTGTAGATAACTTCACAGCTTCCCTAATTCCCCCACACCATTCCCTAACCATGATTGTCAGGATCATTCCCCATTTTGGGAAGGTAAGGAACAACTGTTTCTCATTCTGATGTACAAATTCCTGCCTGTGCTTCAGGACTTGCTTGGTTGGGTTTATTTGCTGAAACTTTCATGCTTCCCTGAAATCATGTGAAGAACTCTTCCTGATCTCATTAATTACTCCCAGCACATACAAAAATGCACAGCTGTCAGTAAATATTGCAAGGGTATGTGTTAAGATTCTTTTCCTGAATAAATTCATGTATTCATGCATGTAGGGAAACAAATTGTCAGAAAAAACAGCTGACTTAGTACAACTAAAATGAATTGAAATGGCCACATATAAACAGCATAAGTATCTACTCACATTCATCTCTTCAATGCATAACACAGCAAGTACGGTCCCTCCTGCTCTCTCCTTTGTGTGTGCCCAAACCCTCACAGCATCGTTACATGGAAAGGCTTGCACATGACACCTTCTGGAGCCACAAAAAGCCTGGGCTATGCCACTGATGAAAATATTTTAAATTGAATTTATAAAATATTATTATCCTCTCCAGACATTGCAAAAAAGCCCAAGAGCACCACGCGGAAAGAATTTCCCTATTGAAAGCTAAAAGCAGGTACAGGCAAGTCTTCAAACTGCAACAGGGAATTAATACATTCTGTGCTTATGCCATTTTGAAACCTTCAGGCTCAAGGGAAAACCTTGAGGGTCACCTTGACATCACTTGAGAGACAGACCTGAGTCTGAACAGTTTTTCTTTGCATCTCTACCTTC
Source organism: Anabacerthia variegaticeps (assembly GCA_035583185.1). NCBI lineage: Eukaryota > Metazoa > Chordata > Aves > Passeriformes > Furnariidae > Anabacerthia > Anabacerthia variegaticeps. The sequence goes on along the minus strand of JAWWEW010000078.1, from coordinate 53,250,992 downwards.
TTTTTCGACTTTCTCCTCCCCTTTGTTCTTCCTCACCCAGTTACTTTAGTTTTCCAAGATGTGATACAGTTCCCCATTTACAGAAGCACCCCTGAACCCCAAATCATCTACTCTTCCTTGGAGAACTAGGTGGGCTACCACAAGCAAGGAATACAGGGAGAATAAGAACTCTGGAGTCCTTGTTCAAGAGTATTTGAGGATGGCGGGAGGTAGAAAAAGACAATTATTAATTAAATCTATTTTTTTAAGGGGTTGTTCAATTTTGGGGAGCTTCATTTAAGTCTTAGGATGCTTTATCTAATTTTCTTCATCCTCTTTTCCATTCAGTACATAATCTAACTCTTTCCTGTCACAGAAACTGGCATCTTCAGAGATAAAAGAAACAAAAACACTAGTAAGCATTTTTCTTTTTCACGTTTATGAAAACATTGTAGAAGAATGTAATTTGGACTTTGAGGCTCATGATAACGCACCTCATTGCATAAAGCTTGTTTTGGTGAATGTAAATTAATTGACTGGATTTCCCAGCCAAACAAAGAAAACATCATCATGCTGTGCAAAATTTCCTTCAATTGTTTGTCCCTGAACTGTAAGCTCAAGTCAGTGTTAACACTTCAAATTGGTTTTCTATTATTAAAACTAAAAATCACTTCAATTTCAGTCAAAGGAACCTTGCAGGAGGCATTATTGTTTGCTTGCTCCTCAATAATTCATACTGTACACCCATTCAGTGAAAGCACTGGGTTGTCTATGATCCCTCATTTCACCCTTCACAAAAGCTCTCCTGCCACCTGGGTGTAACGGGAACACCAAGCTGAGAGTGCTCAATGGCAGAGAGCTGGGGATGGCAGGGTCAAAGAGGAAGTTTGAAATTAATGCCGGGGCTCAGCCTGCTGTGTCACACTCCCAGAGCTGCTGCTCTGAGCTCCTCGTGATTGCTATGGACCATTTAACCCCCGGGAACCATCTCCCTAGGGAACTGGGGCAGAGAAAACACGGGAAAACAGCAGGGATACAGAGAGACTTGGGAATAAAGGGAAACCACGAGAAAACTTAAAGGAAACCTCTAGAATGACACTTGCATTGTCTGGGTGCAATGGCAACAAGGGCACCAGCCAAGTCAAGTGTTAAGCACACAGCTAGGTGCTTCCAGTGTTGAAGTGGCTGAAGGAAACCTTCCTTTTTGCTCAGTGGAGGTAAAATGCACCTCAAAACACACTCATTTGTGAAGAGCTCTCAGAGACACGTGTGAACTGTCCAAGACTCACTGAATTATATGACACTGTTTGACATTCACACTGCTTGTGTCACTAGGCATTGTGTGGGGCTTTTTGCTAGCATGGATTCAATTTCATATCTATATTCCTATTCCCGTATGCTGTTTATGACTCTGCTAAAAGCAAGTTCTTCCAGGTACATCTTTTTACACTGTCTAGCACCAGAAAGCCTTAGAAAACTAGGGACTGAAATAGCCTTCCCTCTTGCAAACACCTTCTACTGCATGGCAAAATATTGAAGCTTTATCAGTCTTAATGCCTGTGAAAGTCATCAAGAGTGCTACAGTGCAGTCTCAAAACCTTTTAAATATTATCAGTTGGGCCAACGAGAAGAAACTGTTTATGACACCCAGAGATATGCAATCCTTCATACTCTGCATGTTATTTCAGTCCCTTTTCAGATTGATTTATGGTGTTTCTATTTAGCCTGGACGCACAAAAGCATGTTCCTACAGCCTCAAAATACTGCCCCTGAATTAGCTCAAACAGCTCCATGAGCTTGGCCTTTAGCTGCTCACCAATATTCTCCACACCATTACATTTTACACTGTATTACAGTAAACCATCACCACAAAAGCTCCGGAGCAATGTTATTTGCTGAACCAGAAAATTGAGATAACCACTTGTATAGCACATTTTGACTGAGCTCATCACTTCTGTAATGCCTGGTGACAACAAGGCGAGGTCTGGTAGGACCCTGTGCAGAGTTACCATAGACACTGCGTATTTGAAGGAGACACTGTAATGAAAATCTGATCAAAATTTACATTGATATCATCTCTCCTTGTATTACCTCATAAAGGCTATAGCAAAAAACTCAGCCTGCAGAAGTTGAACCAATGAAGAGAAAGTTTTTTGCAAATATCTTCACCGGTGTAAGATTTCAGTATTAAATCCGATTATGTACACAAATGAACAGGTGACATTCCTGGCCACTTTCATCTCTCTCAGGGCACTGGGTAGCTGAGGGAGCTGAAATGAAAGGTCACTTATGTTTGTTTCTGTGCACACAGGTGAGAGCCTTGGGATATATTTTATAAGGGTCTGAACAGAGCAGTGGTTCTTTATCTGGCACAGAGAAAGTTTCATTTTGGAGATGGAGTAAAACTGCTGTGAGCTTTATAGGCAGGTTAGAGCAGGAGTTCAGCAGGTGTGGGACTGAGAACAGAGAAGCTGAAGGGCAGAGATGCCTTGGGGAATGGTGGCCTGGGCCGTGCAGGGGAACAGGCTGTGAGGCTGCACTTGTGCTCCTGGCTCTGGGCAGCACACACCCCTGAGTGCTTTCCTCACCTGCTCTGGGACCTGCCCAGCTCGCTCAGCACGGCCCAAGCCACCTTCACGAGGCTCTCACTCCCCGCAACCAACTTCTACAATGCCCAGTTCCACCAGAAACCAAAACTGGCTTTGGCACCCAGTCAAAGGGTAGCGATAATCGGGCAACTTGTAACATTCCACAGCATCCTCCTTAGGAATCCTTTGATATCACTAACAAAGGAAAGGTGGGTAGACCTTCAAGAGACTTCTAACTCCTGCATTCTAAAGGCACCAAAATTACTGCTTTTTCCTCTTTTGCAGCAAGCTGAGGTGTAACAACCACACAAATTTGCAGTTTTACTTCTGAGATAGAAGCTGTTACTTTTACCATCCTCTTAGTTCCAATGAGGATTTTGAGAAAGCTAGGTGAAAGAGCGGAGCCCCAGAAAAGATGAAAATAGCATATCATGGGCACATAACTCAGCTTTGCACCACCTGTTTTTCCAAATTAAACATTTATACGTAAACATACACAATTTTCCAAAAAGCTGAGACTGTAAAACCACCTGTCATGATTGTTACCACAACGTTTCAGAAAAAAAACAAATTATCAGGTGTCTGCTGAGACACTAACAACGTTTGCCTGCTGAAAAAAAATCCTGAAAGAAATTGTGATATTGAGGCAATCTGCTGTAGCTAAAGTTGAACAACCCTGTGAAATGTCTATTGGAATACTATTTTATGAGCAGCAAGTACTTTTAATTTCTGTAAACCCCTTGTGATGCAAGAGTGACATCACTTCTGTGACACGCCGTGAGGACAAAGCATCCATTATGCACAAGGACCCTGACAGAGCAAACCTTGACTGCAGTTTTTGCTCAGGCACTCCGTGGAGGTCTTTTAATTTTAATGATTACTTTGCCCTGGCTCCACCACAATCTCTTCATCTTAGGACAGACAAAGTAGCAGGAACTACATACCCCTTCTTGACTGATATTACATTATAAATGCTAGGGGACTACATAATTTTGAATGATTCAGGCATATGGCACCAGCTGATGCCAAAGGCAAGAGAGGAAAACTGGCTGACTCTCCCACTGTCTGGAGACTCTAGCAAGGCACCAAGTTTGCACATCGACAACTTTTACATGCCCAAACTCTGTGCCTCACAAAACCTTCAGACTGGTGCAGGTAATATTTACACTCACCACTATTGTATTTAATTGTATAAAGAGAGCTGAATGCCGTAGTTACATTTGCAAACTGTGTTGTCGTGTGTGTTGGGTGGGTGTTGCTGTTATTCTCTTTCCCCACCCTGAGCCATAACATTTTCAACCAGAGAGTAATTTAAGAGGTTTTGAAAGAAACCCTAAGGAGATGAAAATACCATTGATGACTATAATGCACTTAGTTTGTTTGTCATTAATGTTTCAGTAGCACAGTTGCTTGCCTATAGACAATATTGTAATGATTTGCATTTGCCACAGCTTCACATCAAGTTCCAGATGTTCACAGTAACAGCTGCTGTGTGAAAAAACTGAGACACTCTTTAGAAATAAAATATATGAGGCTTTCAAGATGTGATCCGCCCATCGCTTTTGAAGGTAATACATTCATGCTAGGAGCTTTCTAACACCTCTCTGCTCTCTGCATGTTTTTGATAATAACTCTGAATCAGGACTGGGGCTAAAATTATCTCAGGGTGAATCAGCTTCTCATTATTTACCAAGCTCTTCGCAAAGCGTCATCTAATTCTACAAAAGACAACAAGACAATGACTCCAAGAAATCCTATTTTTTAAAAGGAGCCTGACTTGAGGTCTTGTTTGAGCTGTTCTTCATTCTCAAGATGAATTTCCTAGGCTGTGAACCGGCACAATTGCCATGGCTCCAATGCACACTTTGCTGCCTGTTTGCTGGGGGCTGCAACATCTGAAACCATTGCTGACAGGAGCTGCAGTGCTCTGTCACATGTGACCTACAGCCACCATAAAGCATCCCTGCCTAGCTGCTGATGGTTCAAGATGCTCCCTGTCAGCACCGGGGGCTCTCTCTCACTTAGTCATACTTGTGTTTCCAGTTGGCACAAAGCATTCCCAGCAAGTTTGCACTCAAATAGCATTTGTGGACCAGGCTGCAGTTTCACTGTGCTCAATGGCCCAAGAACAAAGCACCTAACGAGATGCACTTTCTGCTGTTCCAGCCTTGGGCATGAATGACCCACCTCTCTGCCTACTGATACTCACTGTAGCAGGTATCAAACCCTGACACCACTGACTTCCAGCACTTCTAGCTAGAGCAAACATATTAAGCCACCTTTGCCTTCGACCTCCCACAAACTGTAGTGCCAAGAACTAAGGAACCTGCCAAGAGGCTCTAGGTAGAAGGACAAAAGGAGAAATACAGCCCAAGTGACATATCTGCCCACATCCTGTGCTGCCATTTGCACCCAGTCATGGGTCAGGATGTGAGGTACAGTATGCCAGGCCAAAGGAGAATTATTACCACATGGGACTGCAATGATGGATGGGCTCACGGACCACATGGGACACTGTCTGTGCTCAGACCTGTGAGAAGCCGGGACAATTGCCTGCAGTTTGTGTGTATTTAAAGGTGCTTCCAAATTGACACATCACAGCAAAGAACTAAATATTCAACTTAACACTCAGTAGCTTGACGCCAGAGCAGATCCATTCCATATTAGAGACAACAATGTAAAGAAAATATCAACAGATGTTATAGATCTGTGATAAATAAAAAGCTGCATAGTGGCTCCTCTGTTGGTAGAGAGAACGTTTCAACACAAAAGACCTCACTGATCATTTGTTTTCAGACAGCTGACTTGCCCAAAATTCCCATATCACATCCAGAATATGACAGCATCTCTGAGGATATTCAATCCAGTAGCACTTACTAACATAATCAATACATGTTTAAAGAGACATAAATACTTTCTTATCATCAGCTGTCTGTAGGGAGTCTTTTAGCATTTGTAGAACAGTGTTAAAGGCACACATCTATGCCAGTTATTCAGCTATTTGCTACACCAATTCCACCACTAACCATCTATATTTTCAATGCATATTTCAATGTTACTTTCCTTTGACAATGCAGGCTCAGCTGAAATAAAACAGGGGAAAGAGGGACACTGCTCCCTGGTTTTTGGAGGAAAAAGTGCATCTAAATTATCAGTATTTGGGTAATAATAGCAACAAATAGCAGCTGTGATATTTTTAGTGATTTAGAATGAAGAAACATTCCTCAAAGATACAGTAGCTGTATATTCAAAATTAAGACAGGAACATATGAACAACACACTGTTGGTTTAGGGTTTTCACTTTTCCACATTCTTGGTTTTTTTCTACTTTCCTTCAAGAGCTTGGAACAACTGATTTTAGGTTTCTTTCACAAAAAGGAGCATAGGGAGTTCTCTTCTGAAGGAAATAAGTATCGCTCCAAGTCAAGGGAATCTTCCACATAGTACAGGTTCTTTTATAGACTAATATCTCCATATCCTCAGGCTCAGCCTGATGGGATCATTCTAAGATTTGACAAGATCCTATTTGACTTCAAACCTGAAAGTACCGGGCATCTTTTATTTTGTCCTATAATTCTGGGATCTACAGGATGCCACACTCACTGGTTACATTCCAAGTCATCAAGCTAGCAGACAAAAAAATCAAACTCCTTTGCACTCACTGGGAGCTGCTTGATGAAAGAGTTTGGTACAGACTGAGGTCTACTCTGCATATACATTCTTGCAATATATCAAAGACTACCTGCTTTGGAAAAAAAAAACACCCAATTTCAGGACAACTTACTAATTATCTACTGTAAGATTGCTCTCATGAACTGACCAAGATGTAGAGTTACATTTGACAAGAATCAACAAATCATTTTGCTCGGGCTGTTATAAGACACTTACTTTTCACCGAGCCAGTGCTAAGAATGCCTACAAGAATCCCTCAAAAAACCTGCACTTTTTCTTCCCAAATGCCTTAAGCAGCAGCATTTTCCTGAGTGTCTGTCAAATGAGATCTTGGAAGACTGGAAGACTCAGTGTTTGCAGAAGGTTAGCATTTTAAAAATAAACTTCAGCAGCTAAATGTGTAGGCAGAAGGATGAGGAGGCACTTCTCTTGCTGGAGGAGCCCCAGTGCAAGGAGTGAACCCCAGGGAGAGCTGAGCACTCTGCAGGGCAGTGACTGCACAGCCTCCCAGAGAGATGTGCCAAGGGCCATGCCCAGCCCTCGACACTCCCTGGGCTGCCCTTACACCACAGACACATAGTACTGGTGCTTTTCTCCTGGGAGTTTCCTCTGTCAGCTAAATCTCCTGTACCCTCTGTATAAATCTCTCCTCTAGCAGGAGAAAATGGAAAAGACTCCTTTGTCCTCTGACTTACAATTGCATCACATGGCACATGTAGTATGGGTAATTTCAGATACCAGAATTAAGTCTGGAAATATTATTGTAAATTCAACACAATTTCTTTTAATTTTATGGTGATTTTTAGATAGAAAGCACCATCGTTATTATCAGCATAGCAGCACATTACAGTAAGTATAGCCAGTACGCCTCAAATATGGGGAATAAGATAAAGTGCCCTTTCCAATAAAACCTGCAAAGCCAGTTTTCAGGAGACAGTCAAAACTGCTGATCAAGCGAGCAGTCATGTAGCACTGCTTTTTTAGATTTTATCTCATTTCTTCAGAATATTGTCATACAGCAATGTTATTAAAGTTAACAATGCATATGCCTATTTCTTTACCTTTTCCCCATTACCCTTAATTCTCCTCGCTTAAAACCAGGATTTCATAAAACTGAACATACTTTTGGATAAGGATTTGCCCTTCTCTACGCTCCACCCTGTCAGGACGAGAATGCTACAGGGACAGCAATATTCCTGAACTGCACAGAGGACACCTCACAGGTGCCTCTCTGCCACTCCAACCTGCCTGACATTTGCCAGGGAAGAACTGACCTGACTTTGACTAACTCATTTATTCTCAGAGCTGCCCCTCTGTACTGTGACAAAGACAGGATGATGTGGAAATTAATGGAGAATATTCCCAAAATTACATGCCAAGTAATAACTTTTTGTGCTGTGGTTTTACACGTGTCTCCATTTTTTAACACAAGAGCAGATTTTTCTAAAAACCTGAGTATGGTTTAAAATGTAACATCTTTTACCATGTAACTCTGGATTTCAAGGCTTTCATCGCACAGGGTTTCCTAATGGCAGGGAATTTTATCTCCCTGCTTTACAAGGAGGAAAGCGTGGGCACTGGAGGTGTAAATGTTTGTATTCCCAGATGTCACAGCACAAGACCAGTGGAGACGGGAACACAAGCTAAGGGAACTCTCGTGCAGACTAACTCCCTGTGGTTGGAGCTACCGAAGAGGTTATTAAAACTGTGCTTCTCTATCTGCTCTCACAGTACAGTTCCAGTGCTTTGTTTTCCCAGCACTCAGAAGGGAATGGAGGAGTATTTATCACATGATCAAACATGCGCTTTTTGACAGTGAAAATGAAGCCTGAAACTGCCAAAGTGCAGGGTACAAAAGTAGAATAAGGGATAACTTCTGTTCCTTTTCTTTTTTGCTAAATGATATGGAAATAAAGAAAAGCAGCAAACAATTTTTCATATTTTCTAGATTTTAAATATCTTTATAATTCATTTTGACTGTTTCAGATTAAGTGGTGGAAGCCTCTTTTTAAAAATAATTGTACTTTTCACTGTAGGAATATTCCGAGTCTGCTGAACACTGATAGTTGTAGAAGTAGACACTGCTCTGATGGCTGAATCAAACACTGCTGCAGATACACCTAAAAACTACATCCCAAAACACTCCATCTTTCACCATCACTATCCAACAGGATTCTGGAAGAGAGCTTGAAACATCCAAATCCCCACAAAACCTGGGAACCAACAGCACCACAATCATTCCTGCCAACTTTTCTTGCTTTATTCTTGAAGTTAGGTGATTATGGGTAGTTAAGAAGTGTACTAGAATGTCTAATTATCCTTACAGAATAAAAGAGCTTCCTGTGTCCAAATTACAGTTCCTTTACTGTCATTTATTATTTTAAGTTCTCTTAAGCCTAGCTAACACAAAGGAGAGTTTATTTCCTTCTAACACACACCATCTTTTATGTATGTGAGGATCTCTCCCACACCCTCACTCAACAAGCCCAGATCTTCAGATCCTTTTTTCCCCCCACAGGGCTTGTAAATGGTAACCTTTGTCTCAGCCCTGTTCCTGAGTAAGTGTATGGGACAGGGCTGGGTTAGAACCGGCAGTGTGAGAGCAGAGAAACACTCCTGCACAGTGCTGGCTCACACTGGAGTTCTGATATTCTGGAGGCAAACAGCTGGAAGACTTGACTGTCCCTCTGCTGGAAGCAGCAGAAACTCTGCTTTGCCATTAAATGCTAAATTAAATGACACCCCTCAAGCAGAATTTTCTTTCCAGTGTTGGGGGGAAAAAGCAAAAAATTCCAAAGGGGAAAAATCAGGTTGTTTGCATTTGAAAGTACACAGAATTGTATCAGGACCTTCAATACATCTCTTTGTCTTCTGAGGTACATGGATTGAATTGCTTTATATATTTATTTTTATTTATGAAATATGTTAGAGCTATCATAAAAAAATAATATCAACGACATTAGTTATTCAGATACTTAATTAAAACATAGAAATAGAGTGGTAAGATAAAAGATAGTGAAAATATATTATCTGAATGTGCAAAGCTTGTTTTGTAAAACACGCTGTTCTACAAGTGTGAACTCAAGGTGGAAAGGCAAATAGAAGAGAAAATTACAAATAATTCATCTAAATACCTTAATAATCCATGTTACACATGAAGGAAATCTGTGTTTGAGAGGCACTGGAGAGCTGTAATGGCCTGGGTGCTGTGTATCAGAACTGCCTCGAGGGTACCTGTATCCCCCCAGCATTCACTGCCCGTGGCCATGGCCCAGCCCAGGGGTGGGAGCAATCCCTGGGGGATAATGCAGGTTCCTGCCCTCACCCCCAGACTGCCCAAAGCTCCTGGGCACACTGGGGCTCCTCTGCCATCACTCTGCCTACCTGCTGGCAAAACCAGGCTCACCCAGAACTGCTGCGGCACTGACACAGACACAAGAGACTCCTCTGTTTCTGTCCTGTCTGTCACAAGCGTGCATTGCATTCCAATGGCAGGAGCCAGGAACTTCAGGGGTCCTGCTGGTGCCTTAACTCCTAATAGTGTGCTTGTGCTCAAATATTTGGCCAGCACTATGAGGTTGGTTTAGCACACCAATGGAAACACAGCTGCAAGAAATTAGTTTTTCTCCCTCTTTCTATCTAATTTAGTAAGGAGAGGAAATATCTTGCTCATTTCTGATCTATTATCTTTGAAACACAAACATTTCTTAGAAAAACCTTCATTCCTAGCCAGTATTTGTAGGTGGCTGTCCTATATATAAAATCACCTTTCCCTGAGGGATGTCCCTACCAGGTGACACCTTCACACCAATGGGCTTATTTGCTTCAGCTCACTCAGAGCCAAATCATGGATTTCAAAGAACAATCCAGTCCCACAAAGACTTGCACAGAGAAGATACATGTACCATACACTAGAGGACCACTGCGTGCATTGGCATGTGTTGAAAAGGACTTGTCCCTTCAAAGAATTTAACTGGGGGAGAATGGAAGAGGTTTTTCCTCCTTTTGTCACATCCCTGAGAAAGGGGGTGAGCTGAGGTCAGTTCTGAAAGCTGCTGTAAACAGCACAGCAAGCTGGCATATCACATCTTGTACTATTCTATTTTTCCTCTATGCCATCTTCATTCTTCTGTAAGTTTTTTTTCCTGGTATCTGCATCAGGTTATTAAAAAATCCCAACCAAACAAAAACTCCTGGCTACTGTATATATCAACCATGCTCTGGTGACATTTACTGATGTCAGTCTGTGTGTCTGATTCTGTAAACATTTTCTCATCTGAGAAGTCCCTGAAATAAACTTGACCCAGCAAAGCACTTTGGTGCATGAGGTCCATAGATCCATTCCTTGCTCAGAGGCAGCCATGAGCCCTGGGTGCATGTTGCTGTGGGAGCCTGAGAAAGAAAGGGCTCTTGGGGACAGTACATGCTTTTCAAATGATCCCTACCCAGAAAAGCCCATCAGTGCTACACTTGCAGCCTGACAGCTCTCTGGTGATTAAGGAATGAGTCCAGCATCCCTTGCAATTCACTCCCAGACACTGCACATGAGGGAGCACGGCTGGCTGTGTGTGTGTGCAGCCCTGAGCTCCTCCCAGCAGACAGCAAGAAGGAAAGACCACAGACTCTCAGCCTGTTCCGAGGGGGACAGGACCCACCAAGGGCACCCGAACCCACCTCCTTGCCCTGCACAGAACAGCCCCCAGAATCCCACATGGGAAGCTTCACAACTCTTAGCCATAGTCCCACAATGCTGAAGTGTTAATGGGGGGCAGCAAGCAAAACCAAAATCAATCCTCAGGACTCACATGTAACATCTACTACTACAGAATAACGAGGGTCTTTTATACCAGTTATAAAATGCATATAAAATGCCTGGTAGAGTTGTGAGTTAAGTTTTAACAGCAGATTACTTCTGCATACTAAAGGCACTGTTCCCCCTGCATTTGGATAAGGCTAATATGAAACAAAAACTCCCTTTGCAAATTATATCACAATAAACAGCCGGGAAGGTCTCAGTTTTTGTAGCTTTCTTACATCTTAGCAGCATTCTTTTTTCGCATGGATAAACCACATTTGAAATCCTTTAGGTCCAAGTAAACTCACTTTGTCTGGTGGGGTTGTTTTTGTTTTTAACAAGTAATCAGAGGTGCCATATTTCTCTCAGGGCATAAAGTAAGTAACACCGGCTGACTAAATATAACACAGTAAAAATACACTGAACCATTCAATCTTTGAGCCTCCAAACATACAACTGACAGGCAACCTCCTTTGTACCTCCAAGTGTCTGCTCTTCAGTAGAGGAGAACAGAAAACGACTGCACGATCCAATTTTGTACTGCATCCTCAAGGCTAAAATTATAGATGTTTTCAGAGCCTGAGAGGTAAGTCACTGGGGTCCCTTGCTGTGTATTGATTAAGAAATAAATGGGATCGTTAACTTGTTAGCAAAGTATCATAAGAAGAAGCACTCTCATGGAATTTCAGGAAATCAATTTCATGTTAAAACTAATTTCTTTTCTCACCATTTTATGGAGGGGAAGATGTCAAGGTCTAGATCAAATGGTCTGAGGACATGATGAGGAATTAGAAACTCCAGAGTTCCCACTCAAGGCTGACACTGAGCCAGGCTATAGCCATAAACCAGAAAATTAACAAGTCTGGCAACAAGGAATGCAAACCCGTTCTGTCACTGTTGTTCTATGAGAATAGTTGAAGCATCCCGACCCAGTCACTTCAAAGATGGCTGGAACTTTGCTATTGACTTAAACTGGAGCAGAACTGAGAACACAGCATTTTGAATGTGAAGATGGCAAGCATCTTTCCTAATTATTGATAACATAAGGACACGGGTATTGGTTACTACATTTTCCCTCTCATAGCAAGCTTTATGCTAGATAAGCACAGAAAACCTCGATTTGATCTTCACTTTCTTTTGTTTGTAAATAGTGACACACCCCTCCCCTCCCAACAACCACAATTTAACCACTAAGGCACTCTAAGAAGTGGCTACAAACATCTTGCCATCAGAGGGCTGGTAAAGGACCTGTTTGGCTGGTCCCTTCAAGGCGCTGTGACTGTGCAGCAAAGAGAGCAGGGACCTCAAACACACAAATTGCTCATGCAGTGCTTTGAATGACTCAAGTTATTTCAAGCCTGGGGCCAAACTGCAGTTGAAAGGAAGATCTAAACTGCACCCTCCTTCCACTTTTGGTTCCCTAATAGTTTTGGAATCTCATCACTTTCAGACCCACACTTTTGCTCAGAATCACAGATTTGGTTTCAATCTATTTCAAGGCCTGAAAGATCTAGAAAACAGAGTTGAAAGCAAATACTGCTCCTTCCTCTATTTTATTTATTTTTCAAAATATTAAGGTAAGAGTGATAATTTTAAGTAAGGCTTAAAAATTAGGAGGCATCCTTTTTAATTATTAGCTAATTTGAGAAGTTTTCTAAAGCTATCCATCATTAGTTGAACCTTTCTTTTTAGCGGTACTGAAAAGTAATTTGATTTCCATTTCCACTGCTTTTGCAAGAAGTAATGAATTGTTCCTTTGTGCTGAACAATACCTAAGTAGCTCAGACATTTGTAAAAGAAAGTCTCAAGTGTTTTTAAAATCTAAGACAGTATAACATGACTGTATTCACTCCACATATAAGAATCCCATTCTCAAAAACCCCAAACGTTTTAGGAAAAGCTGGTATATAAACTAGTGAATTTTAGACCAGGTCTCAACAGCAGATTTAAAACCACTGCTGTAGGCAATCCCTATCCACAGTGAAAAATAATTGCTTTAAGCACTCTGAAACTAAAATTCTCAGTTGGAAAAAAATAAAATGGTTTAGTCATTAGATGAACTGTTTATGTTTTAATGAATCTTCCTAAGATCACTCAACTCTTCTTCTGCCTACACCAATATGCAAATTGATTCTTCCACAAGATAAATAGCTTTGAGCTTGAAAATGCCTAAGGCTTACTATGAGTGCTGTTAGAAAAAGCAGAGCACTATCAATAGTAAGTTTTCAGCACAAAATACGTATCAGTCACCCTCTGATTTGAATTTCTCAGCTTGAAGGTTTCATCCATGAGACACATACCTCTCCTGGGTAAGTGCTTGTGCTTAAATGCCAGATAGCTTTACATAGCCATGTACCAATTATTCCCCAAAGAGGCATTTCTGTTGAGATTTACACTAAACTTGCTAACCACCTTCAGCGTGGGTAGACAGCTTTAACACGTTAGCACTGTCTAGGAGATGTGTAATCAAAGTACAACCTCTTGAGCTGCCTCAGGGCCGGTGCCACTCTCTGCTGCCCCAGTGCCCTGCGGCGCTGGCACTGCCCGAGGCTCGGGCTGCAGGAACAGCCAGAGACATCCAGCCCATCCTCACACCCCGCAGAGCCACCACAGCTCACCTTAAGCATAATGAACATTCTCATCTGTTCTGCTCCTGCCCTGGCCTTGCCACTTCCACTTCTCCCGATATCCCCACCAAGCCCTCATGTGATCTAAGGCCACTACTTTTCTATATGGTACTAGTATACTCCACAACAAATACTATCTTCCATATCTTCTAAATGTAAAATGTAAATTACTTCTTCACAGAAGTCTTCTGAATCAAGATTATCGCCACGCCCGTGTCTTCTCAATATGAAAAATTCTACTTGCTGTCTCTTTTTCCCTAGGTCTTATTTCATGGAGAGCTAATTAAATTTTTTGTTGGCTTCTTGTTCATTGTTTTAATTCTTTTTTTTTTCATAGGGTAAGGGTTCTCCTTTTGCTAGTAAAGAGGCAAATATTTGGGAACTCAACACATATTAATCATAAAATAAATGACCCATGGTAAACATCAACTAGCCATGGTCTTTGTCAATGTTCACGTGCATTTTGAAAATACTTCCAAATAACCTTTCAAGTACCACTTCCTTCTTTCCGGTATAAAAAGTTGCCTTTTTGAGGTAAACATGTCAATTATTTTTAATGATTCACTTCCGAGTTCATATGTGATTTTAAGTTAGGCAATGACAACTAGCTATTCCACCTAAAAGATAAGGAATCCATTTTAGCAACGTATATTTTATTAATATTCAAAACTGCTTTTCATATTCAAGGATAGCAGTGATTCTTAGCTTACATGTTTCGCTTCAAAAACTTTTCTCACAAAACATTTAAATTGTAGCTATCTTGAAACAAATTTTATTTTTAGAAAATGTTTTAAAATTTAGAGATATTTAAACCAATACTTTCTGTCCACTTGCTCAAGCAGTGCTTGGTCAAAATTTTCTAGTATGATAATAAGTCCTATGATCTCACAACCTCTAAGATATTAACCCAGAGCACAGAAACAGCCTGCTTTTATGAAAAAAGGAGTAAGTTAAGCTCACTGGAAATACAGCACGGCAGGAGACAAACATTCACCTGAACAGGGAATTTGACAGGACTTTACAAAATGCTGACAGCAAAATCTGACCACACAGTCCAGAAAAAAGCAAGTGTTTTCTCACTGGAATGTATGGCCCTAACAGTTCCTCAACATATTGCACTCTGCTACTTCCAGGAAGAGTAACTAGATGAAATAAGCACAGGGGAAAGTACTTGAACAAGAGAATTAGAGTTCTATTTTATTTTGGTTTGGTTTCTTGTGATTTTTTTTTCCAGCTGACTTTCTACATTGCCTAAGCTTGCAGTTTGCCCAAGATGCAGAGACTCCTTAGTGCAGAAGTGGCTAATGCCCTCCTAAAGCACAGCTTCCTGAGTGTGCATTCTCTCTGCACCGTGCCCACTATCCCCCAGCTGAGCAGGAGTGGACAGTGTGCCCTGCTGCCAAGAAGCCTCCCAGGCAGTGGCTGCATGGGGTGAAATGCTGTAAAGGGGATTCTACAAGAGGTGACAGAGCAAAGGAAAGCTTTCACCTGCTGCTGGCGCTCTTGAGTAAGCAGAGAAACATGAGACAAAGGGAAAATCGCTCACAGCTTTGGTGAATAATAATAAGAAAAAACCCCACCTTTCTCTGTCTTTTAGGAGCAGTACGAATATTAGAGGAGGCACACTAGCAACAGAAGACTACTGCAGCCTCACGTGGTCTAAGTTACTGCTCACAGAAAATAAAACAGAATGACCTACTTTGGTTTGGAGAAGTAGTATTTCGGCAGTGCTCTTGCAGTGCTGGCAGGAATGTAGTTAGAGAGCCAGTAATTACCATAATCCTAGAAATATGCTTAAAGCTCAGTTAGTCTATGGGAAAATTTTGTTCTGCTGTGGGCTAGCTGATCTCTGTGAGAGGAAACACCATTAGGGGTTGTGGCATTTCAGACAACCTTTTTGTTTCATTAAAAGCAGGTGGGGGAGTCTTGGTTCTTTCTGAACCTGGCAATTCACTTGAGGCAGAAAAATGTCACAAAAGTAGTCACAAACATCTCAACTGTAGTTAACTTAGTTCAATGAGGAAAGAATATAATGAGCAAAATGGTATGAAAGAAGACCTTAAAATCCTGCATCCAGATCTTTAAGAAAATTACATCCCTTCCAACTCTCAGACTATTCAGTTCTATATTCAAAATGGCTTTCAACTCATCTCTCATGTATTAGAATTATGAAAGGGGGAAAACAGATCTCAAAACTATTACACTGCCAGGATAATCCCAATTGTACCACACACAAGGAACAGAATGGTGATTTTTCTTACACTGTTCTTGCTAAACCTATAGCCAGTTAATTGGTCAAAAGGGAAAAAGCTCTTCTGTGCACAAATTAATTTCATACTCTGAACATGCTTGTCCACCCCACACAACAGGTGACCTCCTGGCCTTGCTGACAGCACTGGCACCAGTTCTGCTCCCAGTGGCCTCAAGTCGGCTCCCTGATGTTCTCCCCCCTTCCCAGCACACTGTGCTCTGTTTGCACAGCAGGGCCAGGCAAGAACAGGCAGTGCCCTTCAGCAGCTCTGCAAGGGAACCCTCTGCAATAGATTCTCCTGGCTACTCACGTACTGCTTGCTATTGTCCTCCCACAGCTTACAGAATTATAGACTCAAATAGTATAGCAATCCCGTAATAGCCATCTCATAATAGAGCAGACAAGTTTCATGTTAGAAGAGATACTGAGCGAGTCTTGGCCACATTCACATGTTATTGTTCTCTCAATGTCTCCCGAGGAAACATACTCCTATACTGGGTCTGTTAGTAGCTGGGGAACCAGCCAAGGCAGAATCAGACTAAATACACAAACATTCCTCTGCATGCATGAAATGTATGTGAATGAAGGACTCTCTGTTGCCAAGTGAGATCTCTTCTCCCCCAAATCCCACCACACCAGATAAAGAATGCTTTGCAGTCATACTCAGAATTCACCTGCAGTAGTTCTCCAGCTCCCTGTGGAGCATTTTCAGTAGTCACAAACCTACACCGGCACTTGACAACAAATTGCAAAATCTGTAGTAGCTTCCTGTCAACACGATGCAATCTAACTTTTCTAGGGTAACTTAGGGCAGAAATGTGCTTATCTCCTAATTTTGTGCTATTGCTCTATTCTTTCTAAAGAAGCTCTCTGCTTCTGAAATTGCACCAAAACCTCACTAATAGTACCTTACAGCAGCACCTCTCAATTCCAGTGCAAAATGCAAGTATTGGCATGCTTCTTCTTCGGTCATTCCTCCAACAGTTAATAACTAACACACACACACACACACAAAGGAAAAACAATTACCACAAATAGCAGTGAAGACTATTACTTTCATGCAGAAACAGGGGAAAAACTGAGCACAGAGGAGCTCCATGGAAGAAAACAGACATGGAAAAATTAATCTTCAATTATTTTCAGTTTTTTGCATGAAAAAGATCCTTTGTAATAACACTATTGATAAAAAAGGCAAAGGGATGCCAAAAATCATCTTGGTGCTACCAGATGAAGCAATGTCATCCAGTTATAGGCTGCCACATCAGTGGAGAGCACAGAGGCTTCAGTGCTTTCCAAACACTGGCCTCGTCAGTAAAGAGCAGCCAAAACCTGAGCTAGGACAAAGTTCTGGTGCAGCTGGAAGTGGAATCAAGACACGTGTTAAAAATGGCAGAATAGGAGGAGAAAGAAGCATCACTCTAGATGGTTACTTTGTAGATGATAAAAATAAGTGTTCTGATATAAAGAATTTTGTGTGAGTCTGAGAGAAGTCCAGATCTGCCTGTAGGCAACCCTGGACTCCCTAAATCTGCTCCATACATGGAAATAATAGGTTTGCAGTTTTAGCCATTCCCTTCCTCTCTGATTCTTGAGCCGACAGAGGCATTTCCTAAACAGCCTCAATCAATACACTTAGTTTCTCAAAACCAGCTAGATATCTGGGCTCTCTGGAGAAATTTGCTACAGTTTTGTTGTGCCTCACAGGAGCAGAGACCATTAACTTGGCTGAATCATACCAAATTACTTGCAAACTCCCTTTGATACAAGACACTGCCCACAAGGGAAACTTCAAAACCCATTTGAATTATGAATGGAGATGAATTCCAATAAGAGTCTCTGCAGACAACAAAGCCTTTTCTTTTCTTGTTTTTTTTTCTTTTTTTTTTTTTTAATTTAACCAAATAAGACATAACCTGCCATTCTGCTATTATTAAGTTTTAATCTTGTCATTTATTTTCAGCCAACGTGGAAAACACAAATAACCACCCCCTGCCTGGAACTTATATATTGCTTTGTTCATATGCTCAAAACAAATGCACATCAAGAGACCACCACCGTACTGCACAACACATTTATTTTCCTCACTATAGTTTACAAGCCTATTTGGTGCATTTATCATATAAAATAAGTCTTCTGCAAAGACACCCCAACAGATTTATTGGAAATCTTTCATGAGGCTTTACTCCAGCCCCAACAACAGCCTGGTATTTACTGGTGCTTAGTGACATTTTACCTTGTTTATGTAGAAGGCTTGGCACTGGAATAAAACTTCTTCCCCTTTTTCAACTCCTTCCATGCTTCAGGGTTGTTTTGGGAAAGGAAAGGGGGGCCTAGTCCAAGCAGCTGGTCTGCTACCATGTTAGCACCATTCCTGTCCTTCCACACAGAGAGGAAGGAGCCAGGTATACGTAGGAAACTTCAGCTGGTGGTCCTGGCAGTCCCAGTGCGCAGAAACAGAAAAGGTAAAGATTCTCAGTTTCCTAAGGGTATGTGTTGATTCGGGGAGAAAACTAGACAGAACCACAAAAGAGATTTGTCAGTACTACTGGAATCCCACCACAACCAGAGGCTTTATTCTACACTTGAAATCCTCAGCCACGAGTAAGTAACTTCTCACTTTAATCCTACCTGTCCTTTGTAATTTCCTGTCATTCTTATATAGAATCAGAGGCCCTGGTGGGCAACAGATGTAACCGTACACAAAAAATACTTGCAAACTGTGTGAATTCGGATTGCTTCCTCAAGAAATTAATTTAAAAGAAGTGGGAACACTTGCACTAGCAAACCTTCACCACTGCAACCTGGCTGCTCCCAGTTAACTCCCAAGGCAAACTGGTCTAGACCAGGCCAAGGTATTGGCAAGGAAATTTGGGATGAGGAAGGCGTTTGCCCTGGGTGACCCCATCTCAAGATCTTCGTAGTGCTACTGGAAAACAGTTCAGGAGTCCTCTAGTTCATACAATGGATAGCTTTATACAACAAATCTTTCAGTGAAAAAGTCACTGCTGCCTAACTGCACTGAGCTTTCCACCTGGCCAAAGTCTCCACGGAACCACGACTATGATATTCACTGTTCTAATCCAGTCTCTCTGCACCTAAATTCTCCAGCTACTTACAGTGAAAGGCAACCTCTATGAACCCCCACACTCAAGGAACAAAGGAAGCTTACCAGATATATCCATCATTATTATTCTCTTACCCAGAATAATGAACTTATTAGGCCACAGGGAAAAATAATGTGAACTATCAAAACCTAATTGACAAAAAGGCAAGCTCAACTTAATTGTGTGTTCAGCTATGTATAGTTAATATGTATCTACACACTATTTTACACTTGGATACTGCAATGGTTACTCTTGCAATCCTTTTAATGAAGCTCCATGCTCTTAGACTAACATTCAATAATACTTACTTTTGCTACAGACAGTAAAAAATGTTTTTATGCCCTTTAGAAAACCTAGAAGGCCCAACTCTGCTGCCCTAGCCTGCCTTCCTCTGGTGCTCCACTAGCTTTTACCAGGCGGGGTGTGCTGGTTGTTGCCAGTGACACCACAATGGAAAGGGTTTATCATCCAAATTGGCTCAGAACATAATCAGGCCAAAACACAAAGTTCCAGGGAACCAGCCACAAACAGGAGACTTGAAGGCAGATTGAACTAGCATTTTAAGAGCCAGCGTAAATGAATCAAGAGTTTATGAAAGAGTCTGTGAAGAACCTGAAGACAAAGCAGACTATTTGATGAATTTGGTTGCAGGTTGGCACAAAGAGGTGATGTTTCAATGACAGAAGGCTTTGGGTGTTATCAGTACCTGTAGCCTGCACAGGGTGTATTGGCTGTTGCCTGGGCTCAAGTTTAAACCTCCAAATATTTCCAAAAATCCATGCCCATGCTCAGATGTAGAGTCTCACATGACAGCTGATTTCATGCTGCTGAAGAGGAGGTCAGCACAGCCTCTCTCCTTCCTCCTGAGGAGAATGGGAATTTCAGCAAGCTAATTTCCAGCCGTGCTGAAACCCAGTCAGGAACTGCACTGCCATTAAGCCACATTACCAAATAGCATTTCTGACAGAAATTGCAGAAAAACTGCCATTAGGGTTACAGATCATATGTTCTAGTGAAAACAGTTAAGAAATGAGGACATTTAGAAGAAATTGCTTTGAAGAGCTGTTAATTAACATCACAGTTCCTTCAGTAAAACCACAAAACTGTCAGCATAAAGGACTGACAAAAAAGGCATAGCTTCACATGTGAATTTCTGGTTACTTACCTGCTCATTTGTTTTAGAAAGGCAATTGTTTGGTTGAATAAGAAAGCTTTTTGCTCCATGTCTATATAGCATGTTTATATAACTGTTCCTTCTGGGCTTCCTTATGACATTCTTCGTATTAGTGAATTAAGATTATTGCATTCACATCCCAAACAAGTGACAAAAAAGCCTTTTGAAATGAGGCAAATCAGCCTCTCCATTTTTGTCAAGTTAACCTGATTGGCAAACAAGATGTTCAACACTTTGATCTGATGTACTTCTATCACTGAAAAAGGGGAAAAAAGGAACATTTTTCCGTTTCCAGAAAAATTCTGCAGTCTTGACATGTTCAAGTGACATAGAAAAGCATTAAAAGCAAAACAAACAAAGTTTAAAAAGAAATAAGAGCTAGAAGGAGTGAAAGTTGCTCCCTGTTTGCATTTCTCTCCACAGTACCTATAGAATAGTAAGGACCAGCTTATACGTGTATGATGATATCCCAGATCCTTTGGTTTCTTCCACCACTTTTCCAAGTCTCCCAGCCATTTTGGGTCTGGGAGGAAAGACACTGGAAAACCATGTCCAAAAGATCCCTCCTTAGTGCTGGGTAACTCTGTCTCTGTGCTGATGTGCCATGAGCCCAAAAGGCTGAGGGAACACGGAGCCCTGGGTAAGGCAGGAGGGACCTGCCTGTTCCTGGGGTTGGCCAATGCAGCGAACAGTAAACCCCAATGCTTTGGCAAGCAATGCACATTATCACTACAGCATGCCCCTTTGCCCCAGCACACAACCTGCTGGCCCCTGAGGCACAAACGCTGTTCTCCCAGCTGAGAGAGGCTCCTGGGTCACCTGTTATCATCATGTAATCCCATCAGCACTCGTGGCCCTTCCCTCCATGTCCCCTTTTACTGAGTATGACAGAAAGAAATCTGCAGATGCTAAAAGTGCATTTCTCTAAGGTACATGACCTCAACTTCTCTCCAGAAAAGAAATGATAGGGTGACTAATATCAAAGAGAATAAATCACAGAAGTAAAAAATGTCATATGTGGGCACAAATCTACTTTATCACTGTGGAAAAATATAAATGGAGGATTAGCTACTAATGCCAGTTTCTAAAGGGATAGCAATTATGAAATTTATTTTGACAGATAAATGAAGAGTAAAAATTGTCCTGTAGATGCACAGAGCTATCATTCCCTAAACTAGGACAGAACCCAACTGAGATCTTAGAAGGTAACTTTATTCATAATAAACACCATATAGACTAACAGGAAATGTTTTCACTGCCAAATGAATAGATGTTTTCTCATCATTAGCCCCCAAATGAAATATTGACATTTTGTGCAAACAGACCGATGCAGATGATTATGAAAGAATATTTTCTAAAACACATTATTATGAGCTGACCTGGTATGTACAGTGATCAGTTGGATAAGGTTTGCCTACAAAAATAAGTATTATGGCTCTTTACCTGACAGCAATACTTGAAATTTTTAAAAAAATAAATAAATCCAAACCCCTTTTCTGTTCAGCATTTACACATCCCTGTTTCATTTAAGTTGTATTGAACGGGGTGACAAAGAGCTTCCTGCTGCGTCAACAAGTCAAGATCCAGGAAAGCAGCAAATATGTCCCTGAACTGAGGCAGTGGGACTGGGAACTACTGATGTCTGACTTCACTGCCAACTGAATGAGCAGAAATGGCAGGGACTCTCCAAGACCACTTTGACTCTTTCATCAGGAAGGCATCTCAAATTGGCTTCTTTTTTTTAATCTGCTCTGCCCTAAGTTTTTGGTAGTTGGTATTTTTTGGAGAAGCAATCAAGTCTCTTCCCACAGGCCAACACTTTGTGTCATTTTCTCTCTCTGCAGCCTGCTTCCGTATTTATGACAGACCCTTGCTTTACTCTTTCCTGCCTGGCACATGTAAGAGCTCCTTCCTGGATGTTACAAGCTACCTCAAGCCCAGTGGTTCTGATGGAAGACACACAACACAGAGTTACTATTGTCACTGGGGGACAGCTTTGAGTGCAACTTATTTAAAGACTACTCAAGTTCTGTGAAATAAGTGAAACTTGTGTACCATGTTTTCCCATGGAGTCCCACACCCTCAAGTTGTGCAGCAATTGATGAGCTGTCCTTTCCAGTCTCAGTAGCATCAACCTGTTGAATGCCTTTAGAGTTATATGAACTCATTTGCTGGATTCCCCCCCCGCCGCTGTATTCTTTTGATGCAAAGAACTGTCTAGTCACTGGTATGACCTTTTCAGAATATTAATTTTGGCACAAACATTGTCTGTGTGATTATGAGGTTTGTCCAACATGAAAGAGTGCAGAAGCAACTAGCGAGAGCATAAAACATGCTAAAGCAATAAACCCTGTGAGGATGTATTAGTCACAGAATGAAATCTTTCCCTTTAGCAAAAGAATAATCTTCCTTTTTAAAAGATTAATGCCAGATTCTCTCTTCAATAACCTGTCCTGCACTGAATGCTTTATCTCACTTTCAGGTTCAAAATGTCCCCCATAAATCAAATTCACCCAGTGAGTGTTAGTAACAATATTTCTTAGTACAGGCTGCCCCTTTAGTTGCTGATTTGCAACATGTGTTATGGATAGCCCAGAAAAAGCCTTAACAAATCATCATTTCAGTAGGAAAATATCTTGTCCTTGTAAGTGGCCACTACCAACATATAATTTCCAAAAGATAAATGCCAGCTCTGAACTCCATCAGTGCATCCCTCAAGCAGAACTGTGCACTGGCTCCTTGGAGAGCCAGCCTGTAACCACAGTGTCCTGGTTACTCAGCGTTACAATCCCGGGTTCAGGTCTGCTCCTGTATGAGCCATCCTAAGCAGAGCTTTCCAGTTCTCTCTCTGGGCTCTTGCTTCTGTTTATCCTCTTGTAATACTTAGGAGTATTAAAATTTCTCATTAATATTAGACTTTTAACCCAACATCATTCCACACTGTTAATTAAACTTCTTGCCCTTCAGGCCAAAAATGGGTCTTCTCCAATTAGTATTAGCAGATCACGCAGCCTTTGCTCACATCAAAGGGTTATTTTGAAAGCTTCATGTGGTTTCTGTGAATACAGCCTTAAAAATTTCTCCTTAATGCTTCCCAATTTCTTCCCAAAGGCTACCCAACTTCTGCCGTAGTTTGAACAAGCTCTCCCTACTGAATAAGGGTTGTTAGCATTTCAATGACCTAATCCCAACAAATTTTGTTTCTCCCACTGAACGGCTGCCTTAGCTAATTTCTTGCAGAATAGATCTTGAATCTTCCATTCTTCTGTAATACTTGCAATTTATGTAGGACAATCAAGACTAAAATTATTACATTAAGGTCACAGTGCTTAGTGGAGTAACAGATAAAAGGGATGATTTCATCTAATGCAACAAATCACAATGCTCAGCTTAGAAATGTAATCCAAATCTTGATCAAACCAAATCTTTCCATAAATTTTATGTCTAGTGCAATTAAACAGAAGACTTATCATTCAACAGCAACTAACTTCAAGTTATGAAGTTAGCATTAGAGCATTTCATTACAGAAAAGTCACTTCAAGTTGGAAATTCAGGTAATATACAATCTCTACACTTTCAAAGAGACACTTTCAAGATTAGTATAAACAATGTTTAATTTTCCAGTAACAGGACAGTGAACTCTAAAACTGGGACATCCAAACAGGGAATTAACCAAGACAGCTTAAGGCTTTAAAGGAATACCTCAACAACAGCTAAGATTTTTATCTGTGCAAGCAGATGCATAATATTTCTTTAATCGAAATTCTATTTACCTTTTGCAAAACCCCTTTAACTTCTCCCGGTCTCTCCCTGTTTTCCCCTGCCTCCTACTATAACACCATAAGCATCCCATGAGATATAATGTCTAAAGCCACAGAAGGTTTATCTTTCTTCAGTCGCAGCCTACTGACAAAGTTTGACTTAATACCAATATTGATTTAGGACCAGTAACAGCCCCAGACAGAGCACTGTACACAGACCAAACCTCACTGTCCTCCCTGCTCCCTCCCACAGCATCAGTGAAAGCTCATTTTATGAAGATTACAGTGTAAATCTCTACAAGTCATTTTTCAGGCCAATTATTCTGCTGGTAAAGAGGGATTTCTGAGTAGGACTGTTTGATGTATTCTGGCAGTGATTTCTTAGTGCATTTATTGTATAAAAGGTCTATCTAAAGGACATCAAGATAACCCTGCCAAACAACTCCCACACGCTAGAGCTCTCTCAGATTAAGATGACTAA
The DNA here is from genome assembly GCA_035583185.1 of Anabacerthia variegaticeps. Classification (NCBI taxonomy): domain Eukaryota; kingdom Metazoa; phylum Chordata; class Aves; order Passeriformes; family Furnariidae; genus Anabacerthia; species Anabacerthia variegaticeps. The sequence continues at coordinate 53,226,560 of JAWWEW010000078.1, read as the reverse complement.
AAGCAGCATTTCCACAAACGAGTGTTCGAAAGCACAGAGTGAAAGTGCTTTTACATCAGTAGCACCTAAATAGCTGGTAAAGACCAGACCTGAAAGGCTTGCTTTTGGGGTGAGAGGAGGAAACAGGCTGCAGGTACAGAGGTGCTTAGCAGTTCTGATAGCCCGAATTCGGTTGACAGGGATAGACTTGAATTTCGCAGCCTCGTGGAGATAACTTGATAGGATTACTGGCAATAGAGACATTCAGCAGGGCACAGATGTGTTTCAGTGACTCCAGCGAGCAGAAAACTTCAGAGACAGCAGCAAAATGAGAGGATGTGCAACATGCACAATTCCATTGTCAGAGATAAAACATCAAATCTGACTCTTAACATGATGATTTTTCCTATCATTGTACTTGCATCATTTTGCTTTCCTAAAGACTTGCATTTCAATGCATCAAACATAATTTCTTTTTCAGTTCAATTGCCTCCAGTCAAGCACTGAGTCTCGAGAGCTGGTCTGTTCTCTTCCCATTTATTTCACTTCCCTACAGCTATCAGTGCTGTTGCTGCTGCCAGGGAGTGAGTCTGTGGCTTTGCAAGTCATCTTGTCCTCAGCAAATGAAACCAGCCAAATGTAAGATCATGTTTTCTCATGATTAAGAAAAATGTCTGTTGATAGAGTAGCACAGAGGGAACATTCTCTGCAGGTTAAATAAACAGTTTGAGCTACAGTCTAGGTTGGTGAGCATTCCGAGTGACATATACAGATTGTTTGTGAATTTAAAAAAACACACCAAAATTGGTACACGAGCCAGGAATGATGGGTCATAGATATGACAACTGTACTAATTCAAATGGCTACGTAAGACAAGATTGTATCAGGTCTCACGGTCCTGTCACTTCAAGATCTGGAAGGTGGATATGGAATTTGTTATGGGGAGGAGGGGGAAGATAGTCAGGTTTATATACTCAGATAAAAAAAAAAAAAAAAAATCAAAACATCCAGTCTGGAGTTACTTGTGACTTTTTCAAACCTTTAGCACCCTGAGGTTGATCACTGAATTTTGTTTCCCCTTTAGAGCGCGTGACTGAGGCAGAAGCAGGTCCTGCCTGAGCAGATGATTGCATTAGAGGTGGCTGCCAAGGGATATGATGGCAGAGCATCAGCCGTGCCCTATGTGGGGGAGCAGGCAGCTGCTGCTCTGTGCCTGCAGTGGGTGCAGGAGCTGAGCCAGATCCAACACAGCCTGCTCGCTGAGGGCCAGGCACGAAGTGACTGTGATGGTGCAAGGGACATGGGGAGGCAGCAGACAGGAGGGAAAGCAGCAGGGCTGCATGTGAGAGCAGAGGGGGAGCACAGCACACTGCCTGTTTGTTACTCCCTCTCCCAAGAACCTGTGCTTGTACCCACGTGCCAGGCAGGTGGAGATGGCCAGGTCAGGCACTAAGCCCTCCAAGGGTCGCACTGCCCTCCTAACTTATCTGCCCTGGGCATTTCTGTCTACCCTGCAGGGGGTGCCACAAAATGACGCAAAACAATACTGTGGGTACCCACTGGTCACTTAAAGGCTTGCTGAGTGTTTACCCTCAGACCAATTTGTTGAAGGGGCTAAAACGTGCGCAGTGAGCAATGCAAGAAACCTGCTGGCAGAAGGAGATAATGTCCTGATTAGGGGAGACAAGTGCTGCTCTGGAGAGCTACAGCCTGTGTCTACACGTAAAGCTGATTCCTAGTAAAGCTGGGGTCCATATGTGCATTCAAATATTCTTACTTGTATTTATCTCAAACTTTAAATATCACAACTCAAGTCTTAGACAGCTCACAAAGAAAGCTTAATACGAACACGTTCATTTTTTAAAATGACAGACAGCAGCAAACCACCATTTCTTGCACATAAAACTTTAAAATATTATCTCTTGAATATAAAGCTTTGCAGGATTGGTATAACGAGTAAGTGGGACATCCATCTTTATAAACACTACATCACAAAACTGTATCTTCTATATACGTGTTTCTAAAATCTTCTATAATTTTTCTGATGGGAGTTTTCTGCTTTGCATGACAACATGCAGTTCTTCGGGGTTCACCTTTCAATGAGTAAAGAGACAATGCTAACTCCTTTAGAACAACTAAGAGCTGGTGTGTGAATATCCAGTAAATGTCCCCAAAAACCTGACCATTTCAACTTTTCTAACTGAAAATATTTCACTATGGTGTAATGGTGGAAGAGAGCAGATAAGCGGGCTAAAAAATAAAATAGTAAAAATGTTCCCATGTATCCAGACCAGGAACACCAAAACACTAGAACAAAATCGCCCATGGTTTCTGACCCATCTTACTTTGTGTGCTCCTTTCCCTGTGACAAAAGCTGTATTTAAAGACTTCTGAAGAGCCAGAAAAGCCCAAAACTAAGTGAAGGCTGTCTTCACCTTCAATGCACTGACAACACCAAAAAACCCTGAGAAAAGTCAATAAAAATTGCCACAGGAAAGCGATGTTGGCAGCAAACTGAAGCCATTACGCTGTACTCAGGCACGTTGCACCCAACGTAATTTGTGTCGACACAAGGAAAGTGGATTCAAAGCAAGGGGAAGATCAAGGGCAGACTTTATTGATAGGAGACTGTGGCTCTGGTGTGTGCAACAACACACTTATGGAAAAAAAACCCAAACAAACCAAGTGGACACTTTACAATCATAACGGCTATATCCCTCATTCAGAAATTAATTAGTCTTTAAAAATCATTTCAAACACTGAGGTTTTTAAGCTTCAAATTGTAACAATGGTATTTAGTGAAATATTTTTAAATCACGATAATTTTTTGATTTTACAACTTTTACAGCTCTAGTTCTAATGGGAGGGAAAGGAGTCTTCGCCACTATATAGAAAGGACTTCCTCTCTAATGCAGAGTGTGTCAAAGGATTTACAAGAGATATGTTAATTCACCAGTTTTAATAAAAAAGGTTATGCATTCATCTCTCCTTTCATTTCCCAAGATATACTTGGTGCCTGCCAGACAGCCTAGAGACAGGAAAAATGTTACAAGTGTGAGAGCTAGGAAGCCACAATTAGTTTTTTCCTCGAGAACTCCTAAAAGAGACACAAAAGCCACATTTGTATTGCAAGTTGAGCTATAATACAAGAGGATTCTAGCACTTGTGGTGGAAATCTCTATCAGGATAAGTGGTGATACAGAAGGGCTGAAAAGTGCCAGAGACTTTGTCCTCTCGCTGTGCCACGTCTGGGCAGAGCCCTTGGTGTTCCAAGTCTCATCTGAAGTGACACAACCCAGCTAGATGGAGCTCCCACCAGCTGGAGGGGTTTATTCTCACTCATTCCTCGCAAAGAAGAAACAACCTTTGGGCCTTCATAAGTGCAAGGAGCAGTATTTAATAGTTTTCTATCAATATAAGCTTCAAAATAATGATAGATAATAAATCTGAAAGCAGTTCTAACTTACATGCCAGTAACTTCATGCTAAACAACAAAAGCAATAATAAAAGCACTCCACTAGTCACATACTATGAAATATGGGGAAAAGATCTGATCAATAGGTTGCCTCGTAAGATAGCCAAAAACAAACACTTGATATTGATCAATTTTATTCTCAGGCACTTTTTAATTTTTTTTTAACCTGACACAGAGAGCACAGACATGCCAAAAAGCTCTTACTGAGGTCTGTTATGAACATCTGCTCTCATGCACCAGCAATTCTTTCTTTCCTGGCTTATTTCTACCGATTAAATACTTGAGGCTGCCAGGGTTACCCCTCCACCCTCACCCCTGAAACTAACAAAGATATTTTGATACTATTTGTTAAGACTTGACATTAGTAAAGTTTCAGCCATCTGCAGAATTCTCCTGGTCTTGCTGTCTAACACAGTACAGTGTTGATATGTTTACTTTTTTCTCAATACACCGAGAGAATTTGACCTCTGCCTTTACTATTTCAGTGTTAACTAAATGTTAACCTAGTCCCTTACCCCTGCTACAGAACCTCTGACCTGCCCTTTTTATAGCTTAAAAAAAAAGTCTGAGTGTAATGCAATCATAATCTTTAAGTCTCAAAAGCCTTAAGTCTGTGTTACAGTCACTCCCAATTGCATTTGAACTCATTTTCTCTATACAAACTTAACAATAGTGCCTTGTCAGCAGTTCTGCCTTAGTTCTTAAAGCTCTGGGACTTACTTGGTTTATAAATAGGAACTCTATAGCTTTGAAAATGCTGCTTTGGAGAGACACATCTTGGGTACGTTTGCCCAACACCCTCCTCTCCACCCTTTTTTCTGTCTCTGGCACTTGGGTAAAATCCATCATGAATGAGGAAAGTTGGCTGGATGGGAATAAGAAAGCTCTGTGTACAAAACTGTGCTCAGTTCCCAGTAAAGCTATTACATGGACCAATAAATAGGGTCCCCTAAAAAAGGTTTTTTTAAAAAAGACTGAACCTCTCCTCAGTTGGCATCAACTTTTCATAACTCAGAATCTAAATACAAAATGTAGGGAGCAAAGTCACACATCAGAGGCTGATCTCATTCCTGTAAATATTTCAAAAGAATGAAATAACTAAGGTCAAGTAAGGGATGAGCTGAAGAGAATATTTTGCCTCTTCATTCCCTTCCCAGTCACTTTAAATGTTTTTAAACTTAAAAGAACTTTGCCTTGCAAATCATTCGGTGGAAGCAATTGGGTGATTTGGGAGTTTGTGTGTTACTCTTTCTAGAAGTGTACTGTTTTCTACCTTTTTTAAGTGGCTTCTTCCTAGAATCTACTTAGTTTATGATCTGAGCAAGAAAAAGGAATTTCAGGACAACGGCAACTCATTGTGTAGGCTTTCTGATGGTATTTTCAGCACCTGAGAGTAAGAAACCGGTTCACAAATACCTTCTAGTTTGCTTTACGGAGCATTTTGATTGCTCATTTTGCAAGACAAAGATATAATACTTTGAAAAAATAATACTTTGAAAAAAGAGTTTACAAAACAATGACTTTGACACTGGTACTTCCCAACATTTTGGCAGTGCAACTATTCCTGCAAACAGGAAGAACTTGTTCCTCTGGGCAGCCTCATCAGGATGAGTGCGCAGACTGATGCCCACCAAGCCCTCCTTTAACTTAGCCAAGCACACAGGAAACAGAATTAAAACCAGCACTTAGCACAACATGGTCAGTGACTCCTTGTCACCTATTTTTAGAGAGATGACCATTGTCTGCTGGTCACAACTGGTCAGGTGTCACCAGGTGCACTCAAACAAGCCTATACTGCAGCCAAGACAAGACTTTACTGCTGGAGCAGCCAAGACTTATTCCTCTGACTTGTTATTTTGTGCTGAAGTCAAGCAGTGTTGGGAGGAATGGTTCCACGTCAGGTTTTAAAGATCAATATAAACGAGTTTGGCCTGTAATTGCACAAATAAATATCCTATTATAGCTTTGTAAGTTACTATGATGTCAACTTAGTTAAATTTATGTACATAAAAGCAATGCCAGAGACACATCTGAGAGAGTGGAAACAAAATAAAGCAAGTTTTCCACTATTTGTCTACAAGAAATTAGAGTTACAGCACTATTAATCCACAGTAATGCTTCATTTGAACAGGTCTGTTGTATCTAACACTGATGTACTGCCATTCAGAAACTTATGTAGTTCATATTTTATTTTTATTCACCTTACTAAAACAGGTTTTAGTCAAGATTAACTCATAATCTATGTGCATAAGCACATGCACTAAAAAAGGTAGTGAAAAATATTATTCCACCTATTTTTAGCAAATTATGTTATAAAAAACCAATTTGTTCAAATACCGCCAAAAAATTCACTCTGTATGATGATATAAAAGAAACACTTTTCAGGCAAGTGTTAAACACGTTTACTTTACTCATCCTTTCTATTGATCCCAACAGGAATTAAGCTCCAGCTAAAAGTAAAAGGTTTCCTCATGTGCCTTTCTGAATAAAAAAAATCTACATCAATAGGCAACGTACCATCTTCTAACTATTTTAAGGAGTTTGAGGATATTTAAAAAAAATTAAAAATACAAGGCAAGGAGAAAATTTAATAAAGAGCATGTTGGAGTTTTCTTGGACCGAGTCTAACTTGTTGATATTTTTGATGCGAATTTACTGCTTGTGAAAGGTGCCAGATTGAGAACCCTCAGGCTGAAGTTCTCTGTACAGCCACAGGCACGCAGGGCATCAGCAGCACCACTGGCAGATTTCCCCTTGAAATGCATTTCTTCTCTCAAGCTCATCAGAGTTTATACACTGCTAAAGGAATGGGGGGATTTTCTTATTACCTGTAGCTTGTACTGCACAAAGAATTTCAGCAAGACCAGAGCTCCTTTTCTCTAAGTACTGTACCAACTCACTTGTACACACTCTCTGATTATGTATACTCAATTGTAAACATTCAGTTTTATTACCTGAATTTCATCACTTGAAGTCAGGCACAGGGGTGTTTAATGGATCAGAGCCTAAAACACTTTTCAAATGCAGCATTAAAAGGAAAATGTAGGTTACTGGTGCTACGGATGAGTTTTGCCTCAAAGTTAGAGCCAATATCTGAAATTTCCTAATATTTAAGGGCATTTTATGATGCATCTCACCACAGAAACTGAAGCCAGCTGTGAAATGCAAACAGAAATAAAATCCACACGTATCAAAGCACAGAACACATTAGGGGTGATTTGCCTCTTCATCTCAAGGGCTGGCAGCTTGGGCAAACCTCAGACATCATCCAGAATGGAAAAGCTGTGAGGAACTCCTGTAGGTTGTTTGGCCCAGCTTCCTCACAGCCACTTGGGGCAGCCTGTACTGGAATTTCAAGGGGAAAAACCTCGGGAGGAACATGAATTACTTGATATATCTGCACATGGTAACCAAACAAGAGGGCTGACAAGCCACAAGGAAATCACTGCAGTCCATTTTACACTGTAGCATTCAGGACACTAAATCTAGACATTCAAATACGTTATCATAGAGAACCTGTAAAAACTGAAAATTCACCTCTGGTTCGATCATCTAAGCATGAATCCAGGCTTCCTAGAAGGGACTGAGGGCAACCTGGATAACTGTGCTGGGAGTTGAAGAGGCTATTGGTGCACCCAGCTCTGCACAAACCAGCTGAGAAGTGGAAGCATTACCGTTTGCAAGTGCAGAGCAGCAGCTGGTGGGGTTTTGGTGCTGAGCAGGAGCCAAAAAAAGGGCCTTACAAAGGTGTGTTAGTATGGCCGGGGTGCCCTGTAGCCCTCACTATGGTCACAGCTGGGCTGGTCAAGCACACAGTGCAGTCTGCGGGGCTGGCTGAAGGAGCTGGGCATTGCATTCACTGGGGGAGAATGGCACTCCAAGGTATTCGAAAATCAAGGCATCTGAAAGCTAAAAACTGCATTTAGTTGTCTGCCTTTAGAGATCTCTGTTTAAAATGGGAAGGTTTAACATACACAGACAAGCAGTCCTCAGGCTAAAAACAACAGATTAGAAAAACATCCTTTAGAATGGAAATGCTCTAGCAGACCACACTGCAAACCTCCAGTACCTTATCCCAATTTGGGTTTTGTTTTGGTTGGTTTGGCTTTTGTTTGTTTGGGGGTTTTGGTGGTTTTTTGTTTGTTTTTGTTTCTTTGTTGTTTTTTTTTGTTTGTTTTTGGGAGGGTTCAATTGCACGTACAGAATCAAGGGAGGGCTTGATACTGTCTACCATGACACCAGGAGGAATTTTGTCTTCTGTCTACTTTGTGATAGATTAAAATATTTCTGCTTGTGCCTCTGGAGGCAGCCTAATACAACTACAGAGTCTTTCAGTAACAGGAGTAGCACTTCAAATTGAAAATAGTAACTTTCCATCTGATCAAATCAATTTCCAAATGTCAGTTTACTTTGCCTTAAAAGGTGGTATTTAAAGTTTAAACAAACTTGGGATCATGAGTTTCTAAAAAAAAAACAAAACAAAACAAACAAACACACACACAAAAAAAAGAGAGTTCTTTCTTCCTGCACAAAATAAGTGATTTCAAGGATTCTAAGCAAAAAATATGCTTAGAAGGTCTTATAGTCAGGATACGTTTTCATATGTAAAATACATTAATGGTTAGAGACCAGTAAGAATCTATTTTTGTTTATTAGAAAAGTCAGCATTTTAGAGTAGCATTACTTTTTAGCCCAGTTTGGTGTTAATCTTAGCATTCCAACATTTAAAAGGCTATCAGATCTTCCGACATTTTAATAGGAATACAGTCTGTGGCTGTGACAGCATTCAGCACAGATATATTTTGCCATGATATTTCAGATAACCCCGAATGTATTCCCCTAAATGCATTAAAACTCTCCACAGTTTCTCTTCACAGATTCCCCAGGGAGAAGAGTAGATTAGGAAGCAGGCTTCATCAGGATAGCACTGATGTTTATCTGGGACAGGGTTTCAGCAGCTGTCTGAATGTCTGAAGGTGTCCTGTCACCAGTTTGTTACGTTTTTTGGCACACTAGTGGAGACTTAGATTGGATCCACAGAGAGTTTATGGGCACTACAGCAAAGGGAGGATTTTCCTGCACCCACAGCCCTTCCTCAGTGTCCACTCAGTCCTGCTGACCTGGTGGGAGTTCCACCACCTCATTCACTCAGCACACCCACTAAGGTGATCCTGGCCCTTGCCAGTGAATGGAACAGGCTTTGTAAGACAATGGTACAGGAGACAGGGACTCAGACATCACACCAGGCAAGCTAAGGCATCATGGAATTAAGAAAAGGCTCACAGGAGATTCCAGGAGAAAAGTGAGAGTTAAAGGAGGGAAGTTAAAATAAATAAAAACATAATTTAAAAGGTGTTTCTAGTAATAAATGACCTGGAGAACTAAGAGCAGCCAGTAGATATGACACCAGTCACCTCACAGGCACTGCTAAGGAGACAGCAAGACACTAGACAAAATCCTTCCACATAGGGTAGGGCAGGGAATCCTTAGATGGAAACGACATTCCCGACAGACTAAGGGCCTTGCTATAAACACTAGCCAAAGCTTTTGCACTGATTATTACATCATGTTTACAGAGGTCTGCACAGTATGGGCTATATTAGTAGCAGCCCAGCAACAACAAATGGCAGGTCACAGACCACTGTAGTCACATTTTTAAATGTTCCCGTAACTACAAATCAGTGTAATGTCATATAAGCTAATCTGTTTTAGTAAGAGAATGTAACTCAATAGAAGTACTTAGAGGAAAAAAAAAAAAAAAGGAAAAAAAACAGGCCCATAAGCCCGTTAACCTAACAAATCTTTCCATTATGTGAGTTACCACTTCAGATCTTATAGAGTAACCACAAGAAAAAAGGAAAATAGAATTAAATATCAACCTTGAGAACTCAAGAACTATTTCCTATTTATATTATTTGAATTTCCTACTAATATTTAGTTTAGGGTCATGGAAGTAAGTTGCCTCTTGGGGAAAAAGCAGTGAGAGCTTTCAAAAGCAAATAATTCTTGCCTGTCCTACAGAGTGGGTGTGTGCTAGAATTACTCCTTTCACCTGCAGTTGCCATCCACACATCATGCTACTTCAAGATGGAAGGCCCAAGCCCTTGGCTAGCTACAAATGCTGCTCTGTGGGCAGCTGGAAGGCGTTAGGAACGAGGCAGGGCTTGCAAAGTTCCCTGGATGAGCTGAGCAGAAACAGCAGCTCAGGAGGAACAGGAATGGTGAGCAGGTGGCTCCCATGTAACCTCAGCTGGGGAGAGTTGCATATGATTATCCTGAATCTACCTGGTCATTGAATGTTACTGCAGGCCTGTCTGATGGTTGGTATTTCCAAAGGCACGCAGGAGCATTAAACATCTCACACAGCTTGGAAAAGTTAATTACCCAACTCACTTGTGCCTCCTTTCACAATGGATTTTGGCTCAATACTACAGCAAAGTAGCCTGAAATGCTGAGATCTTGATTTCCCCAGCCAGCTAAATCCACTGTGCTCCACCAACTTCCTTCCTTCAGTACCAAGGGGGAAGCATGCACATTCTCTTTGTGGAAATCTAGAGAATGTATTGCTCAAACAGCGAGTTCTTCTCCAGTGCCCATATAAACACAAATTTCATTTTAAATTTAAATTACTGGATTCCTTTTTTTTTAATAAAAAAAAGGAAGACAATAAACAGCAAAAGCAAAAAAAAAAAAAAAAAAAAGAGGGTTAAAGCCAGTAAACAGATAAATTACATTCCTTTCCAAAAATCATTATTCATAGTGAAAGCGACATAATCACTTAATATCTTTTCAGTAATAAAAATAACAGAAAAAAATAGATGTTATTCATAATACACTCTAAGTTTAATTAAAACTGAAAGGAAACCAACAAAAAATATCAGAAATACAAAATTAGTTTCTACTGACACAGCAGCCACTTGAGGCAGGGCTACATTTGCTGTAATAAAGCAAAACCTGCTTTCATTTACAACTCTGCCACTCCACGGAAGTTCACAGAGCCCAAAGAGTCAAGCATAGAATATCATTTGGAGGTCACGTACAGAGTCTGCACTTCACCTTCCCTATGAGGATTGGTTTTTAAACTCAGTGACCTTAACACTTTCTCCTTCATCACCCTGACTTGGACATCCTCAAGAACAAGACGACAAGACTGGTGAGAGCTGATACCAAGTTCTGCTGGAGTAATCAAATTTCAGAAGGCTTCACTTGGAGGTGCTCAGCCTCTGCCACTCATGAGCACCATTTGAGTCTCAATGTTTTCAGCAGATGTCAGCACTTCCTTATTATCCCTCTAGGGCATATTTGCATTATTCTTAGTGTGAGACATATACCTGATCTACGTCTGAGTTGGGAAGAGAAACAGTATTATATGTGGAACCGTGCCTGGTGTGTGTTCATTAGGCAAACAGAGAGACAGCATTAATGTAGAAACCAAAATGAGCATCTCTGCCAAAACAAAGATCTATTTCCTACATGAAATGCCTCAGTGGATTGACTTCTGGAGGGAAACCTCATGACCTATCAAAATTAGAATCTCAGACTACAAGAGTGGAGGTAGGAGAGGTGATCAAAATTCTCTAGTTGCTAGGCATTTTATGGAAAGAGGCCACATTCACTCATCTTATTAAAATTCATGAAAATTGAAAATATCCAAAAGCCCAGGAGGGGTGGGGTCAGAAAATCTATTTCACAGAACTGAAAGCTTACTCTAAATTCACCTTGAAAGCACTTTCCCCATCATAGACTTCCTGAGAGCCTTTTGATTCCCCTCCTACTTAGCAGGTAATTATAGAACTTCTTTTCCTCCCTGACTAGCACATACAGAAGGGGTTCACTTCAGCCTTTTATGCAGATTGCAATGGTTTGTTCCTAACTAGATCTTTATTGCAAATAATTTCTTCTTTGCTCTCTCTCCAATTCATCTAGTTAGCTTTGTCTTTATTTCCTTCTGTTTCCCATATCTTGTCCTCTGTGAAATTTGCTATCATAACTACTTTAGCATTAAATATTTTTGAACTCTGCACTTCTCTTTTCCTCTTTTTCTCTGCTTTTGCCTTTAAATTTAGAGTTGACAAAAAACCGTGACACTCGGGGACAGGGATGATGGAAGAGGGACATTAACCAAAGGCTACGTAGCACATTTCTCCTGTGGGTAAATTTCTTGAAAGGTTCAAATCCAAAGAAAAAGGCTAAGTTCCTTTTAGAAGGATTTCCAAGGGCACCAGAATCATGTGAGATTTTTAAGACCACCACAGCCATTTCAGTCAGGAAGAATCTGACACTAGGAGTTCAAGTTGCCAAGGAAGGATCCTTGGCTGATTTGGCCTGATCTCTCTCACAGTTCCTGCTCTTTTTGTGTCTTGTACAAACTGACACTAAGAGGAAGATGTGAAGGGAAATGCTGCACCACCCCACTTCCACGTCGGGGAAGTCTGTCTCCTTGTAACACCACACAGTACAACAGTATGACAGAATTTCTCCGTGCTCAGGCCCCTCCCCATCTTGGGAGCTTCCTAAGGTTAAGATTTACTAATAAATAATAAACACGGCATTTCCAAGAATAATCCAAAGCGTGGGCATCATTTAACCACTGAAACAAGGCTGGTATGGGCAAGTTAGAAGTTGAGTCAAGACCACCAGTTTAGTTCTGTTTGGTTGGTTTTTTAGCCAGTAGCTCACCTTTATTCTTGAAAAGCAAGCTGGTAAGCACTTGTGTTTTTCAAAAGCCAGTACTTCTCTGCTATTGGGTAAAACTTGCAGGACATGAACAACAGCATTGCTGCAGCAAACAGCTTGCTAGGGTATATCCCAAAGATTTAACATTCCCAAGAGAAGTAGCAGACCTGCAAGGCTCATCACACACTTTTGCCAGTGATGGTAATGGTCAGTAACTCTCAAATAGCATTCCTCCTGAATCCACCAAGCATATGTAACTCTTTCCTTAAGAAACTGTCAGTATTTTTGTATTAAGTGTTGATATAAGAATCAAGACTTGCTACAAAGCTCTCATTCAGAAAGCTGGTCCGCTCTGGAAACAAACAATCACAGGTATGACTAAATCAACCAGACTACAAGATATCAAAAGAGTTTCCCTTCAAGGTGTTAAGAACAGATTTTTCCTCAGCCTGTTCTGCTTTACACATCATCCACTCAGTCAGCTGCAGAGCTCCCTCTCATTCCTGGGGATTTCAATAGCAGTTGTGGAAATTTTTATACATTTAAGATAGTATAAACACTAAATGCTGTACCTAAGTGGCCTTAAAAGAAAAACTTCTTATATTTATAAAGCTTAAGAACACATTCTCCCCTACCCTTATGAAAAACATCCATATCACCAAATCCCATGGAATCTGAAGCAGCACCTAATGCTTTTCTCTTCTATATTGTCTATCTCCCCAGCTTTAAATTCTCCCTCTTTCAGAGTTCTATCTGGTGCACAGGGCAGGTTTTTTCAATAAATCAATACTGTAAGAAAAAATGACTCCCTCTATGCACTCCACATATTAACTGAGTTTCTCTTACACCAATAAAATCATTCACCTTATGCTCTATATTTGACATTCATTTTTAATAACAGGCCTTAATAAAGGAAACACCTGGCAAAAACGTGACTCTAAAACAGCACAACATTAAATCCTGTCTGCTTGGACATAATAGCTAATCAACTTAATTTGGTTTCAGAAAGAACGGTAGCATTTTTCTGGTTTCAAAGTATACTTTTAAAAGGGAATATCATCCAAAAGAAATGCCATGAGGATAGGCATGTTAGGCAATAGCTATCATTTTTTTGTCAGCAAAATAGAAGGCTACTGTTTTCAGCAAGAATGAAATTAGCAGTTTATCCATGAAAAATGTGAAAAACAAAACCAAATTATATGCTTTCTCCTGAATTATTATAGCATAAATATCCCTTGTCGTGGTTTAACCCCAGCTAAGCACAACACAGCTGCTCCCTCCCTGCCCACACTAGGATGGGGGAGAGACTGGGCAGAGGAAAAGTGAGGAAGTTTCACAGGCAAAGCAAAAGCCACAAGCAAAACAATGAAGGAATTCAGTCACCACTTCCCATGGGCAGGGAGGTGTTCAGCCATCCCATCACATGGAGTGGTGGCTTGGAAGGCAAATGCCATAACTCCAAACATCCCCTTTGCTTCTTCCCCCTGCATTCTATGCTGAGCATGATGTTCCCAGCACGAATCCTAAACACAGCCCCATAATAGCCACTGTGAAGAGAATTATCTGTCTCCCAGCCACAACCAGCACATCCCTGTAGCACCTCTATGGCAAACAATATAGACACGATAAACTGTTCTCCAGCACATGTACACACAAAGAACAAATTACCTCCCAATATGTTATGTTCAACAGCAGAATTTTCAAACTTTTTTGTGCCCCACTCCATGAAATTAGTCAAAAGAGAAGGCAAAGCATAAGAGACTCCTTGAGGAATACCAACAAGCCAAACATATCTGCACGTTCTGCCAGACACCATCATCCCAAAATAGGCTTTGCTAAGGTGGGGACAGCCCTCCTGAGAGCAGCTGCCACTTGAATCACTGTGTTTGGAGCAAAGCTCTGTCTGCCACCACAAAAGCAACACTGAATGGCTTGTAGAGTCACACACCCCACAGTCAGTAACCCCACCAGAGCACAGCATCACTTACCCAGATGTTCCCATCCTGGTGGTATGGTTTCCAGTTCCTCCCCGTGTCGCTGTAGAGCAGCCGGTACTGGGTGACCCAGTCAGAACTGCTGTACCTGCCCTGCGTGGCAATGGCACTGATCTGCTTCCTGCTCCCAAAATCCACCTGCAGCCACTGGTAATGGTCACTGTCTGATGGAGACCAACCTCCTGCACCTGTTGGGGTGACACACAATAGCCGTTTAGCTCTCAAACAGTCCCTTTGAATTCACTCATTGTGAGGGTGCTGATTGCTGGAATGCAGCCCAGCTGAGAGCAATATAATACCAAAAACTCTTCCAGCATGTACAAAAGAAATGATTGCCCATTTTTTTAAAAATGCAGAGCAATCTTTAGCTCAGGCTTTAAGAACATTATCTCTGTTGCCTTACTCATATTTTGATATAATGGTAATGATTTAAGGGGAGGCCTGCTAACCAATCAACGCCTTTATAAGGCCTTAATTACAGTTTATCAGTTTTTGCCAAATTATAATTGTTCAAGGGTTGACCAGTTTGCCATGAAGCCCTTTGTCAGAGTAAGCTGGCACAAATCAATAACAATTGCTGGATTTTGCATGCCTTTTCAATAGCATTGCAGCTTAAAGAGCTAATACAGCTAAAATGTGAGGGAATAAATAAGAGCAAGCCCTTTGCTTCCCTGGTTTCACTGTGCTACACAAACTGCATGATCCACCAGAAGAACGGAGAAAGGAGTAGGCTCTCAGGGCTGGCTGCACTTTGGATGTGCTGGCTGTACAAGCTGTCCCAGATTCCACTGGCAGATGCCTTACAGAAGTGTTATTGCTCTTTCTAGGTCTATGAATTACCTTGACAGTAATGCTATTAACAATATTCTACTCAGCCACTAGACTACATTAAACTCTTCTGAATACAGGAGGCCAGTGATGCACAGATAAGTGTAGTATTGAGACATTAGTGCAATTTCTTATTCTTCTGAAATAAAAATATTAAAGGGAAAACTGTGGTAAGATTCTTCAGAGAATAATAAAATTTCTTAGACATTGGAATTATATATGTACCACAAAGATAAGGATTAGGAAATACATGAAATAATAAACCCCCTATTTACCAATACAGAGAAAAAGTAGAGTACCGTTCTCTTTGTCATCACACAGAACACAAAAAATTTAGACTTGATGTGATTTACAGGGTTTTGGTGTCTTTTTTGCTTTTAACTTTGAACCAAATAAACGTCCTGGCCCAACATCAAATGATACCGTGTAGTCCCCGGGCCAATTTTTGTTGGTCTCAGTTTCCCTTCTGGACTTGAGGTGGTGCCACAGAGGCAGCCGGCCCGCCAAGCACGCCCCTGTGGCACGCTGCCTGTGCGGGACTGCCATCATAAGGCGGCAGCATTGCTCCAGCCTTGGGCTGCCCGAAACTTCTCAGCTGCCACAGGGCTGAGCACCTGCAGCTCACCGGGCATTTGGGTGCTGGGATAGCAGCACCATGAGCTGATGCCATAAATGGTTGGCTTTCATTGTCATTAAAACAGCAGCGCTACACCAATGACATCTAATTTGTTGTGGTTTTTTTTGTTTGTTGGGGTTTTTTGTTTGTTTGTTTTTTAAGATTTACAATAGATGCTTCCCCCCTGCACTACCCAGCAAATTAAACAGGATACTTTAGCTGCAGGAAACACTTAAATGCTTTTTAAAACAAACAAACCAACCCACAAAAACACCCCTACTGAAAAGCGCTTGCTGGAAAAAGGATTCCCACACATTTCCATATTCAAACTAGTTCTATTTTTGCAGAGATTGCTACCTGATCATTTAAAATAGAAAACAGCTCCTTCATAACTGCTGTACAAGGAGATTGTACCAGTTACCTCTACACACTTGTTGTAAGAGCAGGACTGATGTTTTCTCTCCCTACCCTAACACCCCCATCCAGCTGACACACCTGAGACTGATGGAGCACAGAGGATAAGAAGCTGTGCCTGTACAGAAGCTATCTTTGTAAAAAACACTTTGGTGGCTACAGAAAAATATAAGGTTCAAATGGGAGCATTTTCAAAAATTATTATGAAGGACAAACCTAATAAATCAATCAATAAAATTTCCTTCAGCAATGCAATTGCTGAAAAAGGATGACCTACTATATTTGTGAGAAGGCTAAAATGGACATTATGCTTTTTGTGCTTTTTATTTATGCAGATTTACATTAAACCAGGAGATTGTGTTAAGCATATTTAAAAAAAGACCTTTAAGTATTACAGGATATAATTTCCTCATTTATCACATTGATATTACTGAGACAAGACTTTGGCCTTTTGTAATTGATAAACATATTCACTGTAACTTACAACTAGGTTTCAAAGAGTCTTCATGTACAAACTCATTGGAAAGTTTGTAGAAATTGAGTGCTAACATTCCTGTTCTGTTTGTTTAGGGTTTTTGTTTGGTTTTGTTTGGGGTTTTGTGGCTTTGGTTTTCATGTTAAGAGGCAGACAGCATTTTTCACATCGTGCTTAACAAAAGTTAGAGATATGTGACACAAGAGTTACATCTGGGCGAGGAGATGAAAGCACTGGTATTACAAGACAGCCTTGCCCTACAACCATTTCCAATGAGACAGGACTTTCAGTCAATACTGCAAAGAGCTGCAAACAACATTATCCCCTATCTCAGCCTCAGATGTGCCTTGTGGCTTTTCCAAGCAAGGAAATAAATAACCAGTGAAAAGGATGAAGAAGAAATGTTGAATTACAGCCAAATGTGCTGCTCAGCAGAGTCCCCGGTAAGGGGATGGTGACCAGCCTGAGCAGCAGGGCAGAGCTCAGCCCTGCACCACAGGCAGCCTCTGAGGATCAGTTCAAAGCGTCCTCTTCCCCCCTGTTCAACAGGCTGTGCAATTTCTGAAGTGACTACTTCGCTCCTGTTGTTGTTCAGGTTGTTCATTTCCCACTGTGAAACCTTGCAAAGACCCCAAATTCATCAGAGGAGTTTCAGTGCGTTTGTGTCTCCCCCCACTCGAGGAAGGTACAAAAATGCCACAGCCCCAGAGACGTGCACATGCTCACAGCTCTGCACAGCATTGAACAGCCCGCGGAATAAACCCCACTTCTTCACTGCAACGCAGACACTGCTTTGATACTGGACTGGGAAAGGAGGATTTACTGCCCAATAATACAGTTAACATATTTTTGAAGGAGTGATGAATTTGGGAATCAAACTTGATTTCCACAATGTGGCATTAGTTTTGAAATACACTTAATTTTATGGCTATTACATTATGACAGAACAATGAATTATCTTTAAGGAAACAGCAAAATGACAGCACATTAGTAGTTTTCAGTGGATGTTACGTTTTACTGGAACTGCAGTGGCTTATGAAAATTGTTGAATAATTGCTATTCAGTATTATTATTCACACTTTGGTGTAAACTGTTCATTTTTAATGGTTACAGGCTATATTCTGAATTTTATTGCATTCATTATTTGCACTTTTTATTATGGCAGAAAAAAAAGGCACTGGATACATGTTTTTTCATATGATGCTCCCCTTATTTCATGTAGTGCCTTTTAATGGCAAATGCCACAGTACACTGTGAAATCAATGTGAGTTACAAATTACAACTAAAAAAATGTTTTAAAGATATTAAACCCATGTATATAATACAGTTTACTTTCCTTAAAAAGGTGACGAGCATTTATGGAGTCTTTTGGTAGTAAAGGTGCAATAAATTTAATTGCAGACAGTATGTGCTTCCTGTATTTATTTTTATGCTCTTCCAGAGGTTGATGTGATTAAAAATCTTCACCCACTCAGTGGCCCAAAGAATTGGTGCAGTGAGATTAGCCAAGAGAGTCAGCGGATAATCTTATTTCTATTGCACAGCACTGGACCACAAACAGGACAACCCTTCCCAGGCTGAGCAGGACTGGCTGTGCAGGAACCTTTGTTGGCAGAACTGCAGGGCCAGCAGCAGCAGTGACAGCAGTGGAGCCAACAAGGAGCACGGGGCCCACGTCCTTCCAGCACCCAAGAACCTTCCCTGGGCACTGAAGCCTACAAGTCTCAGGAGCACAGCCGGCCAGAGTGTGCCCATGAAAAAACGTGGCTAGAAAAGATTTCATAAAGCTTTGTTTTCAAACCAAGCTGCACAAAGTCATATGATCTGCTCCTCCTGCAGACTGACCAAGCTACCAAAAACACACTTGGTATGTCATCTTAGTCAGAAGACAAAACTATATTCAGAAAGCTAAGACCTTGCAAAAGTTATTTTTTTAATGAGTTTTCACCAAATAAAAGCAATTGTTAACAAATGGTATTAGCTTTATTACAAGAGTTGAAGTTCAAAGATTTTTTTTTTTTCCCCAATTATGAAAACTCCAATGCATTTCATGTCTTTGTTGGATTTTCTCCCACAGGTTCATTCTGTGGCACAGAAAACAACACGAAAACACAATCTATCTCTGAATGACACATGTAAAAGATAGCACTTAACATAGTTGTAGTATAAAAGATGCAAATCAACGTGGGCCTATTTTTTCCAGCTTTCCTGTATCGTTTCTTCCTTTTCCTAAGTCACATATTGCAGCTCCGTGTTCAAAGCTGAGTTAACCACCTCCCACCTATGCACACCACACAGTCTGTGTGATCCCTTAGCCTTACTTTCTTACCATTCCCCCTGCTGAACTGTCCATAAAGAGTAAAGCTGGGGGAGGCAGACAGATTTCAGATCACTGTCTGAACTGGCACAGGCTACTGAGTCCACAGATCTCTAAGAAGGGGGACACTGATGGGGCCTTTTTGAAAATGTCTTTCCATTTCAGTTAGAAATCTTTCTCTTGAAAGTTCTGCACTTTAATCTTCATTCATGACTGAAACTGGAAAGATTAATTTTCACTAGGAGAATCCATTCTTGTTTTAGTCATACTTGTTTATCATTCCCTACTTCAATTCACAAAATTAAAAATACCAGTACTGAAAGTACTGAGTACTACTCTTTTCAAATCAGCAATAAAAAGGTTTCAGTGATACGAATTAAAGAAGGAGAGGATCCTTACTCAGAAGCTTCATTAGAAAATAAATTATGAAAAAGTATAGATACAAGATGTAGGTTTTGTGGTAGTTATAGCTCAGGGGATTACTTTAATCATAGAATATTTCTACAGCCTTTCAGCAAGGAAAGAAAATATGCCTTTGTAAATACCTAATAATAACCTAAAACATTCTTAGAGCTTGAGTCTTCTTACTTGCATGGAAAAACACACCAAAATCTTTCAATGAGAAATAACACTTTCTAGGTCACTGCAATAGCATGAGATCAATACTGTTTGATACCTTGCTATTTTCCAAGACATTGCTTGTCATTCTGCTACATAAAAGGTAAATCAAGACCAAAAGGAAATCTTTGAAATACTGAGATCATTCATTTGCTGCACTTCAGAGGAAATATGGGCAGCCATTTTCTGCAGAATCCTAGAAAACAATATGAGACCCAAACTCCTAAAGAGCACAAATCTGCTTTCACTGTTTGCCACCATCATACTTAAGCAGGACATCAATGGCAGTTTTCATTTTTGCCTTGCCCTCCTCTGTCCATTTTATTGTACATTGTAGATAAAGACTTCACCTAGAGCAAATCACATTCTTCCAGCTCAGAGCCCCCAACACAGGAAGGGTGTGAACCTGTTGGGGCCAGTGCAGAGGAAACCCAAGGATGCTCAGAGGGCTGGAGCCCCTCTCACGTGAGGACAGGCTGAGTGCGCTGGGATTGTCCAGCCTGGAGAAGGGAAGCTTTGGGGGGACCTGACTGTAGCCTGCCAGTACCTGAAGGGAGCCCACAAGGAAGATGGAGAGAGACTTTTTCCAAGGGCCTGGAGTGACAGGAAAAGGAGGAATGGTTTCCAACTGAAAAGGGGCGGGTTTGGATGAGATGTTAGGAAGAAATTTTGTACTGTGGGGGTGGTTGCCCAGAAATGTTGTGGATGCCCCATCCCTGGCAGTGTCCAAGGCCAGGCTGAACAGGGCTTTCTACTAAAGTAAAAGATGTCGAAACTACATGATATTTAAGATCTCTTCCAGTCCAAATCATTCTATGAGCCTATGACTAATATAGCACTGAGTGTGTCTAGTCACACTGAGAAAAGTGATGCATGTACAGGAGTCTCGGATGATGAAAGACCTTGCACTTCAAGCAGCTTCCAGTCCTCATACAGGGCTTCACTTCTAATTGAAACAATCTTTTCCTGATATGGACAAGCATTTATTTCCTTATCACACACAGCATGCATCGGTTTATTTCTTGTATCCATCTGTTGTTCTGACTAAATATGAATTTATAATCCAGTCCCTGTCTTCAGGGTAGGGATTTGCTCTTGCATGTTTGAAGGGCTGTTCTTTGCAGCACATAACAGCACTGATGCCTTTGCAAACAAGACCATACGTAACACTAATGGTGGGCAAATAATGAACACTCTGTTTCAGAAGAAGCAACAAATCCTGAGAAAACAGCAGCATGATTATAGTCACCCTCTATTTAAAATTACCTATATTTGTAAAAAGTTAAATATTACAGTGAAGAAGAGAACAGAAATGATGACTAGATACCTACTTCTCTAGAATTCACTATTAGAGTTTACCCCAAACCAGACCATATTTGCCAAAAGCTGGCAAATTATATCCAACCCACAGCCTACTGCCCCCATGAGTTTCAACAGCAGCTTTCTAGAGGTGCAGCAACCACTGGGGTCCAGTAAGCCTTGAAGCTCTAATTTCCCTGTACAATACATCTAATAAAACTCATTTTGCAGGAGTACAAGACTGGAAAGATCCACTACTATTCATTCCTGCAATGAGCCTTCCTTCACAGCAGCTGAAAGCCCCGAGTCTCTGGAGAGGTCAGCATCAGCTTTACCCTGACTGCTGAAAGGCTGAAGCAGCACACCAGCCCACCCAGTGTCCATCACAGGGCCCTGGGAACAGACCTACTGACTTCTCATGGCAATTCACTCTGTCTTCCCTTGGTGTGGCTTCAACTCTCTGATCAAGGACACGTTTCAAGTCTCTAAACTAGGTAAAACCTTTTTCTTTTTGTCTCTTTTGTTGTGGGGGGAGTAAGGATTAGCCTTTACTCACTTTAGCACATATGTTTTGGACACTGTTGGACTAATTTTAGAAGACTTTCCTTCCACTAAAAAATAGACTATGTGTGTGCATAAAGAAAACCCCTAGTCATATTTCTTTAAATTATTTCATTTTCATTTAAAAACCTGAAAGTTAAAAGTAGAAATAGCCCAAGGGATAACAGTAGTTATCAGGATACAGTCCACGTAGATCTTTTTAAAAGAACATTAAAATCACTATATTATTTTTTAAATCCCAGTAGATCTTTCTTACAGTAAATGCAATTAAAATAAATCCCTTGATGTAGTGTCTGCTTCTTAATACCCACTGCTTCCTAGTATATCTTTACTGAGCACAAACCACATCTGAGGGAATGAAGGAACGAGCAATCAATGTGCCCTAAGGAACAGTGGTGACATCCAACAATAAAAACGATGCAAAAGAGATCTCACTGTTGTCATTCACAGTTGTCAAACCCAAAAAAAGTCATGAGCCTGAGGAGTCTCATATCCCGAATCCACTGCTGAGGAACAAACACTTTCAGGCTTTGGTTATTTTAATGAACACATCACTTTAAACTATGCCTTTCCCATCTGTTCTGCTTTCTAATTACATATGCTAAAAGCAGCTCATTCTCAACCGCATCCTAATGGAATCTTAAACAAAACTTGGAGGAGATTTAAGTATTCTGTGCACATCATGTGGATTCAAGGCATCGAGCAGCTTCTCCTCCACGAGGTGATTTCTTGTTTCCAGAACAGCAATTTGAGGCAGGGCACAGCATCACTGCCCCCTGGCACACAAACCCCTCGCATCCCAAACAAGCCCCGTGGTGCATGGGGGGCCAGGTGGAGAGTGTGGAAGTCTCCCTTTGCTCTTGGCAGGTGCCACGACACAGATCTGCCACTGCATGTTCATGCACTGCAGCCCTGGGGCTTTGCTAACAGCTCAGGCCGTATCCCTGGCAAGAGCTAGCAAGTCTATGGCAATGGATGGGAAATACTGCCTCTGCAGCATCCCTGCTGAGCAATGGAAGCAGAGCAGAGTCCAATCCAAGATGTTAATGATGGTCACATCAGGAATAGTGCAGTTTGACTGACTGGGATTGAAGAGCGTTCACACCACTTTAAAATGCAGACACAGGCTCATTATGGCACTTCCTTGTAACTGCTGTCATCCCTCCTTGGAGATGACAGAGGAAAAGGAATTAAGGTGTTCCAGCACCTGATTTATACCATTTCAATAGCAACAAGATGCCTAAGTACATTAGTCACCTAAATCATCCTGTTTCCATTAGTGAAGCCCACAAGTTGATGGAAGGCAAAGCTGAAATTCTAAAAGTTATATTGTCATGTTCAACCCCATCTTGATTAATATTTTTCCCTCAAATGATTGTACATGAAAGATGATTAAATGCCATAATTCAGGCTTACATATCTTGCTCTGTGACAAGTCTTCAGCGATAAAAGATAAAAGCTGAACCTCCTGTCTTGCAGAGACTTTCTGTGTGAGACCCTGTAGCAAAGACAGTTTCTGCAGCAGCGTTCTAGTGACGCGCAAACAACACTGCAGTGGGATGTTCGCTGTTAAACAGAAGCTGCATGATTATTTCATTATACTCATTATCTGTTTGCTCTGTTTTTAACTCCCAATCTCCTGAGCTGTCCTAGCCCAGCAAGCAGAAAACAGAAGGCCCAGGCTGGCTCCTCCTATGAAATACAGTGGCTCTGCAGTCCAGCTCCCCTAAGGGTGGCCATGAGCCAGCCTGCGCCTGCCACTACTGATGGTTGGAACACCCCTTGGGCTCAGCTCCTGCACTGCTGTACAACTTAAAGACACTTTTCCTCTGTGCTACTCTTTTTATATTTCTATCAGTTTGTTGTTATTTTGGTTGGTTGGTTGGTTTGCATTTGTTTGTTTGCTTGGGATTTTTATAAGTTTCTTCATTTGAAACTGGCAAGAAAAAAATCCATTCAAGAGAATACTCAGGTTGAAGATTTTCCCCCGGTGTTTCCTACCCAGGGTAAACTTGCTTTTCCTCTATATGCTTTTCCATCTGCTGAACATTTCAGACCTGAATTCCCATTTCACAGGGATTTCTGAGAAGATGGTTTCAACTGTTAGAATCACTGTTCATTTTGATAATTCCCCACAAAATTTCATTTGTGAAAAAAAGAATGAGGGTGAAAAAGCAAACCAGTCCTTGCAACTGCAAGTTTCTGAGCTGTACTGTGCCCTTATTTGTGACCAAGTTGTATTGTCCCAGCCTCGAGAAAAGGACAGGACTCTTCTCTCTCTCCCTGATTAGCCACTGTTCCAAATGCTCCTGCCCATCAGACCTTGCTTGAGATGCTACAGGAGCTCTGACACCATCAGTGCCACGCATGAATATCAGCTCCTGCTGCTGCTCAACCCATCTCAGCTTCCCTCTCCTGCAACAAGCACGAGTACAGAACTGTGAACCACTGAGAAATTATTTGGAAATCTAATAGACAGCTGATTCAAGGGGTTTGCAGCACTTTCTGCTTTGGCAGAGCTAAAAGATAATTTTCTTCATTAATGTATATATTGCAAGCAGTATTCAGATCCTTTTCCTTTCTCTCCATTCCTATAAAAAAAGATCTGTTTTTAAAAATTTCTCATTACTGCATCCATTTTGATCACGAAAGCTCAATTATGCCTTTTATTTAGCTAATAGCAAACCATTTATTGATATCATATACAGAGTTTTAACAACATGGGAGAAACAATTTTATTCTTTATTTTAAAATATGATAATTTTAAGATATGACTATACTGCAGTAGAATTCAACTTTTTAGGGCAACGATTTGCCTGAAGTCTGTGATAAACTACTAATAAATAATGACGATTCCCTAATGAGTTTGTACTCCTTGGAGCCAAAACACAGCACTGTAGACAAAAATCATTCTAATCATGTGAGACTGTACTAGGGGGGAAAAAAAGCCAGCAGAAAAAGTTAAAAGTTATAATACTAATAAAAGTATCAGTGCTTTTATCAGTTGCATCAAATGTTAATTTACTCAGGTGGGACTAACTAATCTGATACCTTTCAGACACCAGCCAGGTTGTGAAATTCTGCTAGCATTTTTATTCAATGTAAATTAATGAGAACTCAAAGTTCATTGAGCAGAGCATTTCAAAAATTGCACTATCATAAATGAAAAGCCCCAAATGCACACTCCAGCCCTTTTTCAAATTCTAACCCAGAAAAAGGAGGAGAACATGGACAAGCTAGCGGTAGGATAAGAAGGCTCAACTTTCAGGGTCTGGGGAGGGTTCGGACAGTATTGAAGTTGAGGTGTCCTAAATCCCCCATTCCCCCCTGGCCCCCTGAGCCCTCCAACACTCTGAGCATGGCAGGGTTCCCACTCTGACATTCATCTCTCTCCACTTGCCCCACTCCTCACTCAAGCTGTTCTGGCTACAGATTGAAATACTTGTTCTGGATGCATGTTTTCCCACACTGTCAGCCAAGACTCAGCATTGCTGAGAAGCAAAAACAACTTTTGCATGCCTAGAGAGCCTCGATATACCCACTCCTAAAGAAAGACACCCCAGCCCCTGCAGCAGCCAGACTGCAGGCTGGACCCAAACAATTCCTGTCCACACAGAGCAGCATGCTCTTGGCAGAGGAGCAAACAGCCACAAAAGAGCCACAAAAGGAGTGGTCAGGGCAGAAATCATCTCACCTGGCAGCAGCACTGCCCAGGCAAGCAAAGACCCAAGAGAGGATAAAAATACCTTTAGGTGGTGTGTCCATAAGCCATTCTAACACACCATTCTCCTCATACAGACAACTGTGAAAATAAATAGCATTCTGGAACTTTTTGAGAAATGCTGTAATGCTAAAGCTCATTATTTCTCCTGCTTCATCATACATGAACAACCCAAGGTTCCATCCCCATGGAGCAGCTGCTCTGCCCTCATCGACATCATATAATTCTCCTTTGGAATAAAATTCCTGATTTTTCCTGCATGCTGAAACAAGCAAATCTTCCTAACAGTCTTCAAGGAACTTTGCATTTGCTGAGCCTTGACAGGGAACCACGACTGCAGAGGGATTGTGCAGGAACATCCATGCAGCTGCATGACAGCTTGGCCAGAACCTCCCCGCTCTCCTGATCCCTTTTGTATTGAGGAAAATCACTTAGCACAGACAGCTAGTCCTTCTCTCATCCCAGCTCCATGGATACCATTCCCACTGGGAACACAGGGGTTTCCTTATGGCAAAAGCCCAGGGGACAAGGATGCAGCAAAGGGCCCATAAGCAGAAATGACTACTTCTGTAAAAACTGAATCCTGGGATTATGGTGCCATAAAAATATTGTGCTTTAAACAGGCAAACCAAAGTGGCTTAAGAATGGAAAGTGCAATCTGATAATTATTTGAATTACAACTAGAAGAGAGGTTTAAATACACTTTTTTTTTAAAAAAAAAAAAAACAAAAAAAAAGAAAGAGAAAAAATACCTGCTATTAATTGCTGGTTTAGAGGCATCTTATCCTATAATTTTAGTTTATGATCTGGCAGTGTTAATTAAGCATCATAAAATCACAGCCATTTAAAAGAGCTTATGAGGCTACTGCAATTTTTTTTTCACTTGCATGTTTTATTACTATTATGTACTCTCTTCTTCCTTATTAATAGAAACAACACATCATTTGGAGAAATAGAAAGTGTTATTTGCCATAATTTTATAAAGCACATTTATCACAAGGATGACTCCAGTAAAAAAATTTATGTACATAACTATATCAATTTGATCTATCAAAATATATCCCTGCTGTTAGATATGACACTGGATGCCTGGGAAAGTATTTATAACAAGAAACTAAAAGTGTTAGCAATATTCAATTTATTTTTTCTAAAGTAAAATAAAGGGAGTAAAGCTTATAATTTTTCTCCTGGGTTTCAGTTAAATATTGAAATTCTGTAAGCACATTTAAGCACATTTGTCTAACAATAGTATCTGCTAGAAGAGGTTTCATTAGGATACATTGTGAGCAACAGCTTCTTTATTCCTTTAAATTGAACCTACAAGTACCTACAATTTCTGCCCTCCTGAGGTCTCTCTTGTTCTTGTTCCTGTGTTTTTTGGTTTCCAACCCTACACGGCACTTTCCCATTCCAGTGTGGTTTCAATTTTCCTTTGCCACCCAGAATTCCGTGGAAGAGCACCAAGTCAGGGAGCTGGAGCACCCACGGTGTGAGACAGGCGTGAGTGAGCAGCCCTTGTGCAGCCTGGCAAGGAGATGGCTTTGGGGCAGCCGCCCAGGCCAAGCTCCTGCGGCTTCATCGCCCCAGAGCGGGGCCAGGTTCTCTAGGAAGCGCACAGCAGGAGGAGAGACAGCGGATACATCCTGAAATGGGAGGGGTTCTGCCTGCAAAGAACTCTTTTTTTCACCACGACAACAGTTGGGAAAAGGAACAGGTTGCCCTGAGCAAGATCATCTGACCCCAAAGCTGAACCCTGCCTGGAGGAGATGGACAGGGAAACCTCCTGAACTTACTTGCAAGGAGAATTATTATTATAAGAGTAGTTTATTATAAGAACAGCAGCTTGAAAAATACAAACTCCACCAGGTCAGCCTAACTTTAATTAACTAAGGAGACAGCAAATAGAGTAAGAGCAACACAACACAGGACCTTCCACAGGCAAAGAGATGGAGAAACATTTTGAGTGCAAATTAGCCATTAAGTTTGGGGGTTTAGGGGTTTTTTGCTTATGCTGAGGTAATACTGTATGATCTGACTCTTTCACACAGGTTAAGGTATTTCACATTATTAAGATGATAAAAAGAAGAGCCGTACTCCCTAAATGCCTTCCTACTCTCCTTGACTCGCTGTTCACTCAGAACCTCCAATGTGCAGAGGCTCAAACCTTTGCTGAAATTCTGTGGCTAAATTTGGTAAGATAGGTAATACCTCTGCTCTTGCAGACAAGTCATTAATAGATTCTGATTTTACACACTTGTTTCTTTTATTCCTTTACTTAAAAAAAAAAATCATTCTGTATTGTATAAACAGCACAAGCAAGTATTTTATACATGTCAGGATAAGATATTAACTTGCATATGACACTGACCTTTACTCCATTATATCCCTTGATTATATGTTTTTTAAAAAACTGTGATATTGGGAAATCTTACTCTCCTGAAAGTGCGTTTCTTTAACTTTCATAATTTTCTACCTGATGTTGCAAGGTCAACAATCTCCACCTTTTTTCTGAGTAGGTATTTTTGAGAAGTAACAGAGTGTCCCCCCCCAACCCTAACCCAAAACCCACACAAAAAACCCCAGACAAAGAACCCAGAGATGGAGAACCACGCAGTGCATTTCTTGAACTCATTCTTGAAGAAAAAGTAGAGAAGGGCACAAGAAGCATCTCTTGTTTTGTAAAGGGAGTTATGTATTAATGCAACGGATTGGAAAAAGAAAGATTCTAATATATTAAAAGCAAAGTTGATCACAAAAGATTTGCCAATCGTTTCACACTGAAATAATTGAAATAGGAGTAGAAAACATTCCATCCTCGTTCAATAGCCACTTGCTAGCATCACTGGACAAAAACCAGACACAGAAGTAAGAGCTGGTTAACCTTTCCCTGTAACAGATGCAACACCTTTACCAACATTTGGCTACAAGTTCTAGAATTCTGAATATTGTGCCCACAGCCCATTATACTGAGCAGTGCCATTATCTGCACAGTGACCTCGGAACAGACACGAGTGGAGCCAGACAGCGAGCTCAGCAACCTGCAACTTCACTCCCAAATCTGAAAGGCAAGATAGCTGCAATTTAATAGCCTTCATCTAAGATCAGGGGAAAAAAAATGATCTAAGGAAAAAAAGGTTTCATGCTTGATTCTTAACAGTTCAAGGACTGTGGGAAAGTATTTTGGACAAAAGATTCCTCAGGGGAGAACGTTTCTACCCATCTTGCTTTCAGACTTGAGAGTCTCTGTTACATCTCTGCTGGCACCGTGTGTTTGGATTACAGCCAAAACTTTAACATTCTGAGCTCTTATCATAAAAGTCCTTAAATGCACAGTAACTTCAATAGTTTTGGCTGTCACTGCATTTCTCCTGGGTTGTACAGTTTTGCCTGACAAGTGCATGTTTAAGGCCAGCATTGCCAGGCACCATGACAAGTGATGTGAAGCAGCAGGTTGTGTCACATTTCCATCCCTGAGCTGTACTCTCAAGCTGCAGGAGTACATGCCAGGCAGCACATGCTGTGTTACACTGTCATGCCAGACCTGAGGTGACAAGTTTCTTCAGCACCAAGGCTGAGTTCTCACGTGACAAGGAATCAAGCAACTGCAAATGCTCCATGTACATTCCAGTGTTCCAAAAAGACTGCAATTTTTAATCACACATGCTGCCACAAACTTCAGAAGGCCTTTGCCAAAGCCACCAGGTTTTTAGTGTCACACAACCTTCTACAGCTTTTCTTGGTGATCCCTCTCTGTATAAAGGGATGTCACTTTGCACGAGCCATGCATTGCTGTCCAAGGAATCTGTGGCCATGGAAACAGCTGTGACAGAGGGTACCAGGACTGCAATGGATTCAACATTGCTTTTTTGACTGAGATAAATTACCACATGACATCAAATGCAAACAAGCCCCTCAAGTCTGGTGCTTAGCAAAGGTCTTTTACAGGGGAACAAGCTTTGTGACAAAGCCAAAGTCCTCGAGCTCCTCCTACAGAGGAGGGAATTTGCTTTTGGTACCTACAGCCTGCAAGTGGGTTTTTACACTTCTCCCCTTCCCTCCTCTCCAAACTTTATTGTGCTATTAAACTCAATTTCAGCCAATTCCAGCGATTTTAACTGGCCATGCCAAACCACCAGTAGGGACTAAAAAATTGCACAGTAATTCTTTTTATAGGGGCATAATTGCTATAAAAGTTTAGCTTTATCATTTAGAGTTTACCTTGTGTATTTGACATGAGCTATTCTTCCAAAGAAATTCTTAAACTGTTGAGCCTCATTTTACAGCGTCATATACCTATCTGGCAAGGGCAAGTCTGATGCACAATTCTATATTCTACATGCACATTCTATACTTTCAAGCAAACATAGTTAAAAAGAGCAATATAATCCCTCTGGGAATAAAAAGAAAGCAAATGCAGACATGGTACATTAGCTTAATAAAATCCAGGAAAGACTCTCTGGCCTGAGGGTCCCTTTAGGAACAAACACAAACGGTTCTGTTTTTCACATAATCTTCCTTCACTAATGCTATTCACAGAGCAGCAGATCCCTTCAGCTTGAACCACACAGTGGTGTGGCAACTACTTTTTCAAGTGTGCCCTCATTTGTTGAAAGCAGTTTACTGAATTAGCTCTGTAGCCACTGTATAGTAATGCAGCTTTCTTTGAACAGATCTGAATCCATGTTATTCTCACCTTATGTTCTTCATGTAAATTACTTTACATGCTTTTCATTAAATTGTCAGAGCTCAAAGGGATTTGCGTGCTAAACTTACCCAGAAAATTAAGAGAATTTAGGGATTTGTTTTTCTTATGTACACTTGCAAATCTCTATTTCTTTTCTCCTCTGTCTGATTGCATGTCATCTCCTACAGTTTAGCTCATTCTTATTAAATTTGCCAAAATAGCTACAAGTTTCTACATCTTTAAAATCCTTTGTTTTCCTTTGCAGGGAGTAGAAGGTGAGAGCATGTTTTAAATATGGTTTGTTAGAAAGTTGCATATACTTATTATTTAAAACTCTGTCAGTACTTACCAATGCTGCTGGTATTCATCAACAGCAAAACTAACTGCGGGCATAATTTTTTGAATTAAGTTTTTTATAGACCCCGCATTCAATAATATTCTGTTTGGCTGATACTGCTGACAGTTTAAAATCATCCGTAATAGCAGCCCATATTACATTTCCAGGACTAACACTATGTTTTAAATAATGCTATCAGCATATGTTGGGACACCTATGCCATTCATGTGGTCTTTACAATATTCTGTATCATAAGTCAGAATTAACAGCATTTGTCTAACCCACAAGCAGGAGAACAGTTCACAGTCCCACCTCTGCTGGGCAAAGCACTTCTGCAAAACATTAGCGATGAGTTTCTGGTACTACAGAAAAATAATACCTATATTAAATTGAACATTTTGGGAGTAAACCAGTCAATTTATCCTTATTATAGATAATGAAGTGCATAATTAAATTACTTTCTATAATAGATTCTAGCACCTTGACAGAAAGCTGAAATCTCACAATGCTTTCCATTACTCTGATTAGCAGCATCCTGGTCCTTAGCTGTAATATTCAGAACTTTTAAAGGTTCTTAGGGCAAGTTAACAAGGTACAGGTCATTATTAAAGGCTTTGATTTCCATGCCCATGATGTAACATACAGTGAGTTTGTGCTATAATTACAAGCACTTTTATAGCTAAGCTTTTAGCCGTGTTTCACTAAGCAATCTGTTTTTGCAGTGATGTGACCAGCTGAAAAATGGGGCAACCTTGTAAACAAGACACAGAAAATCACCATTGACTAAGGCCCTAAAACGAGTATACTGGTGTTTGCAGGGAATAGAAGATGGTGGGAAAAGGGAACAGCTCTCTTCAAGTGACTAGAAATTATACAGCTTAGTGATTCTGGTAACTCCAACCCTCTTCTCAAACCAAAGGCTTAGTTTATGTTGTTTCCTTATCTCTCTTAACTTAGGAACTTTCTTTGTACTTTTTCCTCATAGCCCCAACTCTTATTTTTCAATAAGCTCTGGACCAATAGGGTAAACCAATTTATTGTGAAGTCTCTCCTGTGTTTTTTCTTATTTGTAGCCAACTTCTCATGTTCTTTTAAACTTCCCTGCCTCTGTAGACAAGCCTGAGAGGCTGAAAGTGTAGCGATCACCCATAAAATTGGATCCTCCTGTAGATTTCCCAGCAAACCCTGTCACTGTGACTCAGGCTTCCCGGAGGGACCAGCTGCAAGAGAGCAAGATAAGAGCCCAGGAATTACCCTCTCACACCTGGGGAGCTGCTGAGCTATCGGCTTTTCCTCAAAGGGTGGCAAATGCCACAGATTTATAAGCCAGGTACTCCAGCTGCTGCTGCTCTAACTGCAGGGAAAACATTCCCTATGGAGGACTCAGTGCAATTCTTGAACTGAAATCCAGTGAAAACCTGAGAACTGAAATGTTTCAAAATATTCATTGCCAAATGCTACTCAGTTCCTGGAGCCTCACTGATCTCCCCATCTCCTTTCCAGATGACCCTGGACGTGGCTCCCCAAACAGCCCTGGCTCATGTTGGTTGCTGCCTTGGCTGAATTCTAAATTACTCTTTCAAGAGAATGAAAGACAGTAAGCATCATCACCAGCATGTTTAAGATAATGCATTCTGCACATAATACAGAGAATTTGGTTTAGCCTAGAAACTAGAAGTTCATTAAAGCAACTTTTAGAGATTCACTTGCTATAATTAGGCTCTTAATTAATAGCCTCTCTGGTCTCTCAATAACTGTTATTTTTTAAATTTAGCATGTAACTTTTTCTTCTTGATAGCTGAAAACCACTTTAGCCTGATCTAGAAACTGGTCAGTCACAAATAGAAAAGAAAGAACACTCTCCCCTTCCCAAAAAATGAAAGAAAAAAAAAACCAAACAAGCAAGCAAACAAACAAACAACAAATAACGCAAAACAACAAAAAAAACCCCAGGCCCACGTAGAAACCAACATGTACAAACAACAATCACTTCTATGTATCCAAAATGTGTTATAGGGGACCTTGCTGATCAGTTGCTAAAGTCAGCAAATCAAATAAGCCCAGCACTGCCTTTTGCTGGAGATTGTTTCTCCGCCACAGAGAACACACAACTCTTGATAGTGAAGCCAGCAAAGCAGTACCATCACCATCTCTCTCAGTACATATTAATAGAATTTGGCTTGTGTATTAAAAGAAACATCTAGTTTCTTTCTATTCTACACTTGGCAGAACATCAGCTGAAGCCCTCTCAGTGCAGCACTATGCAATACCCAACATTTCCTTCCCAGCAAAAGCACACTGCCCTGTTTCACTACACAGTACTCTTGTTCACTTACCTTTTTACAACATTAGCCAATATCACCCTCATATCACCCAGGCTGTACTAGCAAAGGCTAAGGAGACAGCGATACCTATAAGATAACTTCTGGTTATTCATTCCTGATCTATAAATATGTAATTATAGACATGATCAAGTGCCTCTTCTTACATACCATAAGACCCTTTGATCCTTACAAGCATCAAATAATTTCTAACAACTTTCTTAACCAAAGCCAAATTAGCTCACTGGGAGTTGAGTGCCTAAAAGCCCAGCAGGAATGCTAAATTTTATGGTAGTCAATACTGGGAAAGGAAACATATCTAAAATACAACTTTTCAAAAAGCAGCTTTTCAAGCTAGTTAGCTTTTTTTTTCCCCACTGCTTATCAAATTTTACAGCTCCACTAATCACAGTAGAAACAATTTATCTAATACTGAGTGACTTCAAAAACTGACCATTCAAGAAAATTCTATCATAAAGAATATGTCTGGCTCAAAAGAGATAAAAATCTCTTTTAGAAGCAGTAAAAAAAGTTTAGGGCTCTGAAAATAAGTTAGCTCAATATTGATATTGTTTTGTTTCTTAGTTGGCCAACAACTGCCCAAAATTTTCAATACAGAGCAATATTATCCTTTATGAAGGATATACCACAGCACAACAAATGGATCATTTCAGAAGAAAAACAGTGCACAGAGCAGGAGAAAGGGGCTAAACCACTATTAACCTTTCTTCTGAGGATTGGTTGGTCCTTAGCTGAGCTCTGACACCATAAATCTCCATGCAGAGAAAGATACAAAGTATAACAGCCTTATTTTATATATATGTATTTGTGTCAGCATAAGTAAACACTTGCTCTTTAATTACACCAAGAGTTTCTCATGCTGCAGCGTTACAGTCACCTGCCATTGTGCATAAAGCTGACCCAAATCTCAGCAAGAGTTATAACCTCACAAAATAGTTATTCTCCCTCACTCAAGGCAGACTTTCTTGTTCTAAAAAGCTCTGAGTAAGACCTGTACAGCAGTTCTTCACTCACCCCTTCCCTTTCCATCTTTACCTCCCTGCAAGGCTTGTGTAAAGCTGAAGCTTTCTAAAGTGAATGAGCTTGCTCAGTAAAGGCTGACACACCTTTTTTTTTTTTTTTTCCCTTCAAATGGGTGCCATTTATCAATGTTCAAATGAGTCTTACACATAAAAAGAGTTAAAAAAATAGTTTCATCTAAGAGAGCAAGAGAAACAAAGAGAAACCAACAGCCAATCCATGACATGGGACTGGTTGCTAAGACAGACTCTTCCAGATTGAGATTTTTTTTGTGACTTACGTAGTAAATCACATACAAGAAAAACAAGTATTAATGTTGTCTCTTAGTGTGTAGCTCAGATTTTGCTTCTGAATAATCTAATTGTGAAAGCTGAAACACAAGTAATAGC
Source organism: Anabacerthia variegaticeps (assembly GCA_035583185.1). Classification (NCBI taxonomy): domain Eukaryota; kingdom Metazoa; phylum Chordata; class Aves; order Passeriformes; family Furnariidae; genus Anabacerthia; species Anabacerthia variegaticeps. Next base: position 53,192,815 of record JAWWEW010000078.1, on the reverse strand, counting down.
TGCACTCTCCCCTCCTGCAACAAATAGCCTCATTTGATCACATTATGTCTTTTCTCTCCTCCAGCATATAACTGTACTAGGAGGTTATAATGTTAGCCAAATAGCTCCCATTTCTACCAGCATTTCTGCTTGTTTATGACTTATTTGGGCAAGGCAGTGCTCTGGCTGTGCTCAAAGCAGCAATCTATCAGTTGCACTACACCCATCTGGGCAAGGAAAGCCTGGGGTTGGTGTTCAGGAGAGGCTGAAACACTCCCCACACTTGGCAAGAGGCACTGACCTTGGAAAGAGCTGACAGGGCGTTTTCTGTGCACTCACTGCATCTTTGCCTTCACTCCAGATCAGGCTCACCCAGCTCTGGATCTGAGTCTGGAGCATCTGTAAATATAACCAAGCCTATCCTGTCTAAACTGGCAGCCTCTGCTGTTCTCAAATACACTGGACCTGTCGAAACAGCATGACCTGTTGTCCCATATTGAGGTTTTTGGGTTTTTAATGTCCCACGTTCCCACTGACCTGTGCAAATGCAGCAGCCCTGGTGTCTGAGGAACACAAAGTGTTCCAGTTTGCTTGTTCAGTGCCATCTCTGGGGTAGCCAAGTTCCTTTTGAGACACTGGTTTGAGGAGGTATCTAGCTGAACTCCAACGTGCTATTACTGTGCATTTTACAGGCAAGTCTCACTAGTCACATTAAGTCTCAAATTTAATTACAAGGTGCCAGTTTTTTAAATGGAATCATAGGATAGTTTGGGTTGGAAGAGACCTTGAAGATCGTATAGTTCCCAACCCTCCTTTCATGGGCAGGGACACCTTTCACTGCTCAGAGCTCCATCCAACCTGGCCATACACATTCTTCCAGGGATGGGGCATCCACAGCTGCTCTGGGCAACCTGTTCCAGTCCCTCGCTACCTCACACAAAAGGACTTTTTCTGAATATCTAAATATAAATATCTAAAATCTAAACCTGCTTTCTCTTTCAGTCTGAAGCAATTCCCTCTTCTGTCATTACACACTCCTGTACAAAGTTCCTCTCCAACTTTCTTGTAGGCTCCCTTCAGGTACTAGAAGGTTGCAATTAGGTCCTCTCAAAACCTTCTGTTTTCCTGGCTAAACAATCCCAGTTCTCTCATCCTTTCCTCTCAGCCTTGCTCTTGGAGCAAGTCCAGAGGAGGGCCACCCTCAGGTCCCCTGTCCTTGCTGTGCTGGGGACCCAGGGCCGATGCAGCTCTGCCGGTGGGTCTCGTCAGGGCAGAGCAGAGGGGCACAATCACCTCCCTCAACTGCTGGCCACAGTTCTTTGGATGCAACAGAGCAAACGCCACCCCCTGTTCTAAGAAATTAAATCAGACAGCAGGGGTAACATCTGAAATCTCTGAATGGCTTGACTATTACCTAATTTACACGGACTGATGCCCTTCTCTGGAAAATTGTCTTTGTGCATGCAAGAACCCGTCACACTGGCAATACTAGCCTTGCACTCACACCTACACAGCATCTGACGAACAGAAACATCTCCCTGGACAGGTGATAATTCTGTGAATCTAAACTTGATGGCCTCTTCTGACACGTACTAAATAAAAAACAATGCAAGTTCAATGATATTTAGAAATGATACCAGAACTTTTAACATACCTTATGGGTATGGCACACCCCTGAGAAGTTTGAAGCAGCTGACAGCAGAGAGTAACAAAGAGAAGGACCGGGTACATTATACTGCCCACAAAGCATGAACTGGTCAGACCCCCCATGTTTGAGACCATTAGCTCCCGCTATAATGCAAGTGGGAAAATAAGTTTTCTGAGCAGAGCTGGAGAGCTAGCTAACCAGGCCTGCATTTTCAAGATGAAGCCAGTAAGAACACAAAAAGAGATTTCTTAAGTATTTCCAGGTTAATGGCCCAAATGCTGCTTGAGAAACTGTCAAATTAAACTCTGGTCTCTCAGGGTGGTTGGAGGTGCAGAACTTAGCTCCTGTGGGGATAAACAGCCAGAGCTGCCCTGGTACCGAGGGATATGGGGAAAGTATCTGTGACATCTGGATCCCTCTGGCTGGCTCTGAGGCTGCCTCTTCTCTGCCACCAGCAGAGCCACTCTCTCCTGCCCAAACAGCCATTCATTAGCATCAGAAACAATTCATGAACTACAGGGAGTTTTGTGTGAGGAAAGCTAGCTGCTCAGGAGAGCCTGGGAGACCTGCTGCCCTGTCCCTCTGTGGTCCCTTTGCCTTGTCTCTGCCTGGACCTGGACCTGCTGCCTCTGCCACCGATTGCTGCAGCAAAGAACTCACAAAGCCGGAGAGCTCAGGATTATTTCTTTTTCCTCCCTCTCCATCTACACATGTATTAAATAATCCAATTAGGCATTCTGAACACTTTAATTAACAAATTAGTTATGAACTGGAAAAAAACAGTCATGCTTTCTTTATCTGTCAGGCTATGGTAAATTAACATAAGCTAATGATGCTTTTTTCAATGCAATTGAAAAAACTGAGCTTCACTTTGTTTCCTGGATTGTGTTTGGAATGAAAAGGGTGATGTCCTTTCTTTTTAAAGTTACTTTTTCAGTGTATCTGTCTGTCCTGGATCTACACTGGCACTTTTCTTTCCTCTCTTTGATGCTTTTTTTCCTGTCCCTTCACAAAATTTGCTACCTTCTTGTAATGAATTTTTTTTTCCTACTGCCCTATATGTTGACCCAGAGACTGGAAGAGCCTGTGATTTCAGAGGAATGGGCCAGTGCAAACATTTTCATTTGTCTTTTTAAGAATTCTTTCTACAAAACATACATCTTTATGAAAAATGTTTCATCAGGGCCAGATGCCTCAAGCACTGCTGAGTCAGCCAAGTGACAATCACTGCTGTCTTCCACCAAGACATGGAAATGTTTATGCTGAAGTGGGTTACATTCCAAATCAAAGCATGATGTGTCACTACTTGTGGTGAGAGCAGATAAAGACATACAGAAGATTGTATACATCTTGGGTTTTTATTTCACACAGTGAGCTGAGCCCAAATTATTTATGGAATAAAAAAATAGAAACAACTAAAATTGAGAGGCTGAGTTTAGTGTTATATGAAAATTTCATTAGGAGTAATACCAAAAGGTCACGTTACTAATAAAATGGAAGTGTATTCATTCACCCTCACAGGTAAAGAAGCTCCTAAAGGTGCCATGTCTTGAAGTGAGTAAAAAAATACAAATGAAAACCACCCAACCAATAAAAAGAACAGAAGAAACAAATAAAAAACACCAAAACATAAAACCCCCCAAACAAACCACAAAAAAAAAGCCCAAAACCCCCAAAACAACACAAAGAGCCCCCCCCCCAACAAAGCATGAGTCACTGGCAGTCTAAATCATTCCATAAATATTGTTTATACTGTGTACAACACAAACAATGCTATGTCACATACAAATATGTTTTTAGGGGTGTATTAATAAATGAACCAATAGAGGACTTTTTTTCCACTATGAATAAGCAATTTTCCCCATTTTTTAAATGAATAATTATTTAATAGGCAATGACTACCAATTTGTCCTGACTTCTGATCACCTAATTTGATCTACAGTGTTCATGAGAAGGTTTTAGCAAACCTACTATTAGACTATACAATGTGTGTTTATCTAAAGCACGTATGTACAAATAGAGAACTGCTGATTATTTATTAAAAAACAACCACATCTCAAAGATTTATAAATTCTTACTCAGCAAAAGAAATTACTTTCACATGCTTTCCTACGTAGAAAAGGAAACACACCATAACCTGGACAGTGAATTCAGAAACCAGTGACAACTCCATAATAACTTTTTTCTAGGTGGGTTTTAATCAAATGCCTGGAGAGTCACACCCCAACTGAACTCTTGGCAAGTCCTGGGAAGGGACAGTCCCAGATGGCTCACACAGCCCAGGCAGGAGCTAACCACCCCTTTCACAGAAACAGAAATTCTTCTCATATTTCATTGTAGAGCAGTCAAATAATTGCAGAGGGAGTGATATTAGTCATGGTATTAGAGGTTTCAATAGCCATGCTAAAAAGAGCCTAAGCTAGATTTCTTCAACAGCAAGGCTCTAGCAACATTGTTTTTATACTGGTAGAGTTATTGCAGATCTGACTGACTTACTGGGAATGACTTGGGGAATAAAGGAATCATATCCCATCATAGATAAGTTCTTGCATCTTCCAAACAGAAGGCAGAATTTAAAACTCCACTGAGAAAAAAACCAAACCCTGTCTCAACTACACCTATACCAACACTTAAAATTTCTGCTGCTTATTTTATAGTCACATTGATAATTCTGCTAAGAGGCCAAGGTCAGCATGCTGATTAAAAGGTAACATGACAGCCTGGATAGGAGTTACACAGTGGTACTCAAAGGGCTGTTTCTGGAACACAACTGCCCTACAGAAACTTGGATACTGCATTATCAATTTCTTGGCAGAGTCAGATTCCCCCCTAATACTGGACTTGAAACAGAATCCCTGGGTGCCAAATTTCCTCTTTTTTATTCCACTGTGAAAAAGATAATTTCCATATATACAAAAATTCATTATGACCTTCATGCTTTCACTGTCTGCTGGGATTATTTCTGAAGTTCTGAGACTCTACTCGGTTTCAAGCAGCTTCCAATTATATAACATTACATTATGTTGAAATAATGGAGAAGTTCTTCCCTAAATTAAAATGGTATGAGGTGGCTGATGGGCAGCATTAATTCTTGCACTAGAGAGAAGTGTAAGGTCCAATAGCTTGGGAGCCATTAAAAGCAAGATTGATAATGCATTATATCAACTGTGGGCTAAGGATCCTGCTCAGGATGTGATGCAGTCCATTGATTCTATCGATGGCAGGTCAGGAGATGTTAGCCCTTGTAACCTTGGCATCACACATGAAACAGCTGCCAAGGACAGACCTGACAAAGCTGGAGAATGAACTAATGGAAAACTCTCCTTTCTCTGGTGCCACTTTAGTTAATCAGGTGGCAGCAATACAGATTACTTGTGCAGGAGAATAGGTCTGACGGAAATGGAAGGAGCCACAATCTTTTTATCGAGTCTACTAAGCAGATGTCAGCTAAACTGTGCTCTGACAATGGCATATATTTATGTGCCAATGTGGATGACTCCTGGGGCAGTCATTTTGAAAAGGAAATTTTTTTTCCCCCAAAGATAATGCATCCCCAAATTCTCCAAATATTACATTAGATCATTTAATACACTTAGAAATGTTTGGTAGAGAATGAGAGCTGATGATGGACACAAAATTCAATTTTTTTTTCAATAAGTCCATAAAAAAAAAGACTTATAGGATTTTACAGTATTCAAAGATTTAACAATTTTTGCATATATACAGATAAAACTGACAAGAACAAAAAAGAAATGTACATCTGTACATTTCTTATCTGTATCTTTCTGTATCTTTCTTATACTGGCACTGAACAACACAAATATTTTTTAAATTAGAATAAAAAATATTATTACTACTGTCATACAGCAGAGCACTAGAATTAGTTGTTTAAACTGAAACATTACCTTACTATTAAAAGGATAATTTGAGAGAAACTGAGTGCAACCAGCTTTGCCTGAACAGCCCCTAATTTAGCCCCGTTGGAAGTGCAAGCCTTTGCTGACAACCCCTGGCCAGGAGTCACCACGCTCCACATCCCACAGCTGCTCTCACATGAAATCCACTGCACCCCTACACAAGTTTTTCTACTGCTGAAGCTCTAAGGGATCTTCCCCCCCCCTTTCTTTGCAGGCCTGATGGGAGTACCAGCAATTGCTTTGCCAGCACTGACTGCTTAAACCTGGGGGCAAGCAGCAGTGCAGCAGAGGAACCCACAAAGAGCCTACATTTCCTGGGGCCTTCCTGTTCCCGCTTCTGTCCAAGGTAGTGAAATGAAGCACTTTGGTTGCTTTTCACAGCTGCCATAACCGAGTGCCCAGGACAGCAGAGGAGGGAAGGCAAAGTCCCACGGGACAGGCTTTGGGATCCGCGAAGGGGAGAGCTGGGGTAAAATGCAGATGTGCATTGCACTCCCAGGCCTTGGGCTCTCTGGGATCGTGGGAACAGGCTCACAGCTGTCATTATTACACAAATCAGACTCTTACTGACTGACACACAAATGGTGGCTTCACACATTAATACAAACTGGTGGGAATTGGCAGGACTCTGGCAGACCTGCAGGTAACCACGGAGTATTTGCTCCTGCCATCACCAATTTTTCAGGATGCTTCTCCTTGCTCATCCTAGCAAGGAATAAGGCTCAGAACAGGAACAGGGGGCAACACAAAAGAATATGAACCACCAAGTAAACTGAGTTGAGAGGTTAACTTTTCTAATCACGTTTCTGTCCATCAAATCTGTATTTTCTTTGAAATAAGTATACATGCTAATCCACGTCACTGAAAGCTTACAGAGGTCTGAGTAGACAAACGTGGCAAATGCAAAATATTTGCACAAACTGACATAGAAAACTGCCCTACATACACACCCTGGAGGCTTCCAGATCAATGCCATTCCACAAAGATTTAATTCTGTTTGCTTAGATTGCTAGTTACAGGATTTGCCAACAAAGTGATATCAAACATTAGAAATAAATTCATGAACGTTCCTGCTTTTGAAGCCTCCTAAAAATTGCTGAAAATATAAAACTCTTTGATGTGCATCCTTGCAATTGCAACATTTATAGCAGGAAACTGAACATGATGTGGCTGTTCAGTAAATCAGCGTCTTAATCAATGGAATAAAACATACTATCTATTCTGATAAATTGTTTTGCCAGTCAAGAGTGAAGTGCCATGAAAACAGTGAAGAAAAATAATTGGGTTGGAGACTAGAATTTTCAAATGCACATTCCTTTAATGTAAAGGGTCTGGGGCCAGAAGAGGGGGAGTTCTTTCCATTTAATGACTTGAGCACAGTGTGGTTTAAATAGCACATTTGATTTGGGAATCTATTAGCTGAAAATTACTCTTTGGAGAGATAAAAAATTGGCTTCCCTTATTACTGGTTTGATTAGCAATATCTGTAATTCCATGAAGTTGTAAAATAGCTCAGCATTAAAATGGAGCTATTTTCTATCACCTCTAGAGAAGCATAGAGATGGCCAAGTCCTGTGTTAAACACAGTCCTGAACTCTGCAGTGCTTTTACTGGCAGATAGAATTAGGAAAACATTATTTGTTCATGTACATAAAGCAGCTTCAGGTTTGGAAAGTATGTATGCCAGGCTTCATAGGCGTGAAGAGATGGATGGCAACAATCTAGAGAAGGCGCTTTTAAACAGAGAGATGTACCTACTGTTTAACAAAGACATGCAACTAAATTTCAAGTGTCCTTTCGATAGAGAAAATTAAGCAAATGTTTGATTAATGATGGCACTGATCCATATTACTAAAGAAACATCATTAAAAGAAACTGCACTGTAATGATGATAAGGGTAAGAAAGGAAAGAGTAAATATAATTAAAGGAAAAAATTAAATTTCAAATGTCTGATTTGCCTTTCATTTAGAATAGAAGTAGTCTAATAAACTAAAAGAAAAAAGACTCATCTAAAAGCAAAGTGAAGATACTCCCCATCAAGCTGATGCTAAATTGTATTTTATTGAAGTGATTCTAGTGACCTTTTTTTTAATTCTATAACAGGGAATAGAACAGAAGCAAACATAACCATGGTCATACAACAGAGGTCATCCTGAATGTGTTTTAGAATTGATGCACCCCTTAACTTATTTCATCTGGACCACAAACAATGGACCACACAAATTCAGGGGCCCAGCAGCCCATCAGAACACAGTTCAGACACAATGAGAACTACAAAGGGCATGTAACAAAACACAGCAAATACAGCCAAAGCGTAGCTATACATCTGCAGGCCTAGAGCATGTCAGTCATGTTTTCTCTAAGCGATCTTTGGCTTCTGTTTCGCTTGCTTACTTGCAATAGCAATTCCCCAGCCCCCAGGTCACACAGCCTAACATGTTGGATGGCTGACCCTGCCCGTGAGCCTGGGGGCCCCATTTCAGCCTCCAGACCCTACGGGAGCCACAGCACAGGCATATCCGTGCACAGACCCATTCCGTGTTCTTCCCCACTTACAGATTCTGCTTCCAGGCTTGACATCTGGCCTGGCTCATCCCTTGCTGTGTGATCATCTCCAGGCCGTGAGGTACCAGCGCTACTCACCCTGCCTGTGGACAGGGGATGGTCCCTCAGTGGCCATGACAGCACCTGCAGGTTTCCCTCGGCCCCCTTAATTGTGCAGCTCCCCTCAGCCCATTCCCTGAGAACACACAGAATTACCCTCCAGCAGATCCAGGGCCGTCACTGACAGAGACTCATAGAACAATAATAATAATGAAATGAACCTTGAAAGGTCACCCAGTCCAACCCCCTGCAAGGAGCAGTGACATCTTCAACTAGATCAAGTTGTTCAGAATCACATCCAACATGACCTCGAATTTTTCCAGGGAATAGGACATCTACCACTTCTCTGGGCAAAATCTTCCAGATGTTTTATCAGAAGTTTTATCACTTTTATCAAGAGAGTTATCACTCTTGTAAAAGGAACTTCTATCTTATTCTTAATTGAAATAGATGCTCTTTTAGTTTAAAAATATTACTCTTGTCCTGTTTCAACAGGCCCTACTAAAATGTCCTTGAAAGTCTCCTTTAAGAATTGAAAGGCCACAAAAGGGTCTCACCAGAGCCTTCTCTTCTCCAGGCTAAACATCCCCAACTCTTTCAACCTTTCCTTGGAGGAGAGGTGTTCCATCCCTCTGAATCTGATTGTTCTTGGGGCTCTCCCCACAGATGATCTCACGGGTTCATCTCTTTCCTCGTTGGTTGTTGTGGGGTTTTGTTGTTTTGGTTGGTTGGTTTTTGCCTTTTATTTTTTTTCCTTAACAATAGCTAGACTTGTAATTATTCTTTAAGATTAGAATTAGTCTAGCAGCAAATTCATGGCTTTGCTCATAAGGGGGGGATTTTTTGGCTCAGAAATTGCACAAACTAGTATAGAAAATGTGTGGAGAACATGGGCAGCCTAGGCTATAATTTTGATGCAAAAAATTCTGCTTTTCACCCCAGGAGTGTTCCACCATTTGGTAATATTCCAGACTTTGTGTACAAACACCCAAACCCAAAGGGTGTAACTTTTGTTTCAAGGGGGTTTGTTTGTTTGTTTTAGGAGGCAAAACACGTATCTAGGCAGAAGCAACACAATTCCTGCAGGGGCAGAAAAAGTGAGGCATCAATGCAACCAAGCCAACCTTTTACAAGTCTGGTGTTTTGCAATAATTACAGATCTGCAGGATTTAGAACGTAGGGGCACTGTAATAATTTGTTTTCTGTTCTTCATCCTTACATTGAAATATTTTTCAATTCTAAGCCCATTAAGTCAATTAATTATACCTTTCACATGTATTTTGTGAGAAAGTATCAGTATTGATTCACAGGAATGTGTGAGTTTTTATATTTTAGAACTTTTAGACTGATACTATTTAGAAAAAATAAAACCAATAATATTCAGAATACTAATTTTGTGTTAATCTCAAATTTTGTTTATATGCTTTGGAAATTGATTTGGAGATCAAGATTGTATATAAACAGATACCTAGAAATATCAAGAGAAGCTATGAAAATTCCTAGGGGCCAAGGTAAAGACTTGTGTTCAGACTGTGAAATAAATTTGCCTGGCCCTAAGGACACAATTAGACCAGGCAGGACCTGAAAATTACACACATTCTTCCAGCCCCCAACTCTGAGGTGGCTTTGTGACTTCTGAACAACATCTCCCTGCAGTCCAGGAACACATGAAAAAGCCCAAGTGCCCGTGGTGCTACAAACCCCCTGAGTGACAGCAGTCATGGCTGGGGTGGGAACAAGTCAAAGCAGCAAAGCAGAGCGCAGCTGGTGAGTTTTGCTCCAAGAAGCACGACCCTGCAATGCCCACCGACCCGCTGCAGACGGCTATGCCCTTGACATGGAGTCACTTGCCGAGCTGTCCTCTGTGACTCCATCCACACTGGGCACTCGGCCCATGCTGCTGCACGTTACCAGTAATGTTCTCCTCCCTGCTGTGCAAGGGAGTGCAATTACTGTCCCAAACCGTGAAACAAAGCCATCCCGCTCACTAAAACAGTCTGTCAGACAGCTAAAACTTTGTTAAAATCTATGTGTTCCACGACAAAGCATTTTCATATTCAAAGTACCATTCATCATTTTCTGAAATACACGAACATTTCATGTTGAGAGTGCTCCTTACCTCCTCTCTTGTTCAGCTTGGCATAGCCTGGCACGTAGCTGCTTGTCATAGAGGATGAGCTGCTGAAGGAGGAGTGGGGCAATGCTGACACCAGGGGCTCATCGCACTTCTCTGAAACACAACAAAACAGAGTCACTTTGTGCTTGTAATTAGTCATAAATATTAAGAGGCAATGTGCCCGTTTCCTTTTGTTAGGTGATAGCACAACTTTGTTATTTTCTGCATGTGTAGCTACATCCCAGCTTTCCAGTGTAAGGAAAAAAAACAAACCCAAGCCAAAACAAACACAAACCAACAAAAAAAACTACCTTAAAACCATAAGAAGACCCACAAACACACACCATGACATGAGAAAAGAAAGGCTTCAACAAAGCACAAAATAAGATAATGGGCTACCACTCTCCTTAGGGAAACAACAGCGGAACAAAAAAGCCTGCCCTGATATATCTGGAATGTTTCTCGTGACATAACATCTAGTGCTAAAGAAAAGTATTATCAAGAAAGCTTTGTGAAAAGTAGGTAAGATAAATTTTCATTTCTGTAACAGAAGTGCTAGTAAAGACATACTTTGAAAAACCAGAAAATAAATTAGGAGACAGGAATGAATGCCTATGAATTATCACATACAACAGATTTATTGAAAGAAACTATGCTAACTAGTCTCTAAAATCCATTGCAGCACTTCAATTTTACCCAATTATAAAGGAGATTAACTTGGTATTAGCATGTAAAATGGAAAAAAACAAAACCAGGGTCTTTGCCTTTCTAATGAAGAAAAATTTTTTTACAAGAAGTCTCCTCCTGCTGTATGACATAAATTAGAATAAAAAAAAAATCTGTTTTGGGATTTTTCAAATACCTAATGTACTGTTCTTTGTTCTAGTTTTTGTAAGGCATTTTAACAGATGGGAGAAATATGTAGCTTAAGTTACTCATTTACTTTACAGGTACAACTGAAAAAACCTTAACCTACACCAGTAATCTGGACGGATCTTTTCAAACTCAGGCTCTGCTCCAGGAGGAAACACCCTCAGATTTATGTATCTAGGAAGCATTAGATCAGCACAGGTGGTCTAGACCACCACTGGTCTAAAGATGCATAAGAAGCACATTGAATGCTCAGCCACAACAGAGTTTTGGTGCAATAACCAACCAGTTGGACTGGATCACACCTGAAGGCCAGATTAATCCTACCTTCCAAAGAAGAACTTTCAGGGGGAAAAAGGGATTGTGAGTTAATCAAGTAATTTACAATGAAGTTCACTTAAAGCGTGCAGTCTCATGTAATAAAAAAATGAAATTACTTTCAAAGCAATAGAAACTGAAGCTCAGAAATACAGAAGAACATTAGTTCAAGAATCGGTACTTTGACATTTAACAAAATAAATAAGCTTCCTTTACAAATCTCCGAGCTTAAAAAACATTAAGGGAAAAAACTAAATTCACACAAGCACAGGCAAGAGTAAAGGGCAACTGCTTTGAAGTGAATTAAAGGACAATTGCAGTGAGTTTTCAGCCCAGTCCGCCACTATTTAATGATGGGATTTTGACAAGGGCAGACAAATGGTTCCCAACATCATTGTTTATAGCACAGCAAGATCGATGGGCAGAGCAGAGCAGGAGGAGGAGGAGGAGGAGGAGGGCGGGCAGCACGTGTGGCAGAAGCCCGAGGGGCCAGGTGCTGCTCACACCACACCCCTGGCCCTGGGAGCAGCACAGCCCTGCCTTCCAGCAGCCGGGGCGCTCCCGTTCCACCCAGGGAGCACAGGGGAGAGCTGAAGAACACGAGGGAGCTGCAGATTGCCCTCATCGCCACGTTTTGTCCTGAATGGCACAGCCACAGAAACACACAACTACTCGTCAAAGTTTTGCCTCCAGTATTTCTTTATCTCCAGGCTGTTCTACATAATTCATAAAAACAGATTTTCAACTTAAAGACTGCTGACAACCTGCCACATCACCAGCAGTACCATCTACAGACTTGAAGGCATCTGGCATTAAACCTGTTATTAGGTAAAAATGGAATGAAAAATTTAAAAGCAAAACAACAGAGAATCAGAAAATTTTAAAGATGCATAACAAAGTCTCTTCATAGCATTTTCCTATGTTTATATTGCATGATATTTACCATTAAGGAGAAAACCATACTCTCATCAGTAACGAGACCTAAGGTTGAATATGTACCTTAGTTCAGTTCCCTAGGAGTTTTTTAGAATATCTTTTAAAGCAAATGCTTAGGTTTATACAATTTTCTGCCACCTATAGGTTCAAACTAGGGGGGGAAATGTGCATTTTCATGGAAAAACTTGGCTATGAAAAATGGATGCTACTTATACAATTTATTACTAAATATTTTGGGAGACTATTGCTCAGTATATTTGAAAAAAAATAAAAGAAAACAAAAATAAGAAAAAAGAAAATAAATGAGCTAACACAAATCACAGCAAATAAACTTTTAAAAAAATTATTCTTAAAAGATTCAAAGAAAAACCTTAATTTTCTGCAACAAAAATAAACATGAATTTTAGAAATGCTCAGGAACAACATGAAAGCCGGGAAACCTCTCCAACCAGTAGAAGCTCCTCACAACTGCTTTTACTGATGCCAGTGACTAATGAGAAAATATCCTTCCTTTAATTTGACAGCTGGTTGGTGCTACTATTTTTATTGGTGCTGCTACTGAAGACATGCAAAAGGAAACATGGCAAAACTTGTTTGGAAAGACTACCAGTTCCTAAGCCATCATTCCCCTGTGTGGCCTACCTTGTCTCTCTGCTTCACTCACCCATACTCTGGGATTCAAAACAGTAAGAGAGACTAGCTTGACTTAGCTTAAAAACCCCCAATAAATCCCCCAGGGAATATCACTCTGTATTTGCCACTGTGGTCACAATCCTTACAGACATCGTGGACGCCCATGTGCTTCTGCAGTGTTAAATCTGATCCCTTAATCTGGCTGGAATTGCCAGTATTGGGGGGTGGAGGATAGAAAAAACAACACGGTTCATACAGTTTGCCTTCACTACTGTCTAGAACCGTAATCTTTTCCTATGCCTGTTTTGGGATACCAACCAAGAAGTCAAAAACATAAATATAAAAGTGTCACTTTCTCATTGTTTACAAAACAAACCTCCCAATCTTGCCTACTCATTTATGCTTCATAAATATAGGAAATTCACCATAAATGTGCGTGAATTATAGGGAAAGATTATATTTCAAATGAATAGACTTAAGAAAAGATATTACATCTCATCCGTAACTCATGTTAGGTGCAACAGAAGAAAAGTTTAAAGACTGCTTACATAAGCTAATATTTGTAGCCCTATATAAAAGTTGCACTAAATATATTGCACTATTTAAACTTCCTTCAGAACATGAAATACTGTTATTCCACAGATTCAAGAGAAAAAAAATCCTTGGGAACCTTTGGTTCTTTCAGCAGTTTTAGTTATTTCCTGTGGAATCCAATTTTTCCCTTACTAAGCCCAGAATCACATATACCTTCCTGTTACTGAGATGTAATAGCTTTCCCATCTAAGTCACTGCACTGTGCCCTGTTAATCAATTACAGAGCACACTTTCCTGCCAGCGTCATCACAGCGAAGAAATAAACTCTGCTCCATACCATTTATCTCAGTGATATATTCACATCCAAGCCAGCCTAGGTCCATTTAAATGTTAACTTGCTGAAGCAAAAAGACAATTCCTCTCCACTCTATTCTCTTTAGATCAAAAGAACTGCTAACTTTGTCACGGGTAGGATGACATTTGCTACTCTGACTCCCCTATTCAGAGGGAGGTAACGGTACATGTCCATGAGAAACAAGTTTCCTTCAGATTCAAATAATTAAATCAAGGGAAAGAAGGTCACCTAATGCCATTAAATACAAATGCAAAACATCTGCAATCCACAATCTTCTAATCAGGCAGCCAGCTATTGCAAACCAGGTAACAGGTGAGATGGATCTCTTGTCCTACCAAGTGCAGCCTCTCATATTTCTGCTGTTGACACTCAACAAAGGAATATCTGCCCTTTTCTGTTTTACAGTCTATTTATAGCTTCTTTTTATAGTCTAACCATCTGGATAAACTAAAGAAAAGGCTGTTCCCTATCAGCCTGCCGTTGCTTTAATTCCCACTTAGTTAGTCCATGAGCTATTTGGGGAATAGGGACCGTGATTTTTGAAGGGACAGCTGCTGATTGTAGCACAAAGCAGACCATATACACACAAACTCTCTTATCACCCCCAGAGGTTATTAAAGCTTAATCCTTGCTAGAGCAGAGACTTCAGGGAGTTTTGATGGGCAAAGCACAGTAAAAAGCCTTGATGCTTCACTCTCAGAAGTCTGCTCAAATCCCTAGCATCCTGATCAATAAACAGGTCACCTGTAAAGTTCCTGACATCTCTTATCAAAGCAGTCTGAGTAGATGAAAAAGACAATCTGCAGTTCTTCTGTGTCTGCTTGACATTTGTATCTAGTAGTAGGTTTGAGTACATAGGAGCACCTATATATCAAAAATATTATGAACTTGGAACAGTATACATTTACAGTCACAGGCAGTGTTTATTAATAATTTGAAGCTACATCAGAGGATCTCTCAGAAGCTCTTGCAAAGATTCTGTCAGCAAAGTACAAAGAGAGCTGTGTAACAGTGGTTCTAAATAAGAAAAGTACCTGGATACTGATAAATAGAACTCATCAGAAATAAGAGATCATAACTTATTAAGTGTGCTTTTGAATAACAAAGCCTTTCACATCATTATGGCCCAGTGTACACCAAGGAATACAGATTTTTTTTTTAAATCCACGAATTCACCCCTCCTGCTTTAAAATCTTGAGTCAGGATTTCATATGAAGTGATAACATAGGATAGTATTTTTTCTGTAGGATGGTTCTAAGACACAAACATGCCGCTAATAACAACTTTACTAAAAAACCCTCTCCATATGTGTATGTTTCAGAAATTAAAGAACTCGAAAGCTGATTAACTTAGAGGCAAAAAGACAAATGACTGCAATATCAATATTGTGTTCTGATTCCAAAGTAGCCACAGTGAATCATTAGCGGAGTATGAAAGAGATGAGTCAATCTGTAGTGACACTGAAACAATATCTTAGCCAAGCAATATACAAAGTCCTGGCTCCCTACCCAACAAGTCTTAACCATTTGTCTTTTACACTCTACAACCACAATATTTAAAATACAAACCACAAACTCTTAAGAGGATATCCAACTTATTAATTATACAAGAATGCCTTTCAAGTATAGGGGAAAAAGTTTAAAGCTATTTTAATCTTTACTTGTAATGCAAAAGACTCCTGTTTTAAATATGAATTCTAATATAAATGTAGGGGAGCAAGGGAGAGACTCATATCATCTAGGTTTAATTTGTACTGTCTGCTAAATGCTAGTTATCCTAAACACATTTTTCCCCTCCTATTTGAATATGTAATTTTTCTATAGCTTGCTGAGGAGAAAGAATAAGTCCTCAAGCACTTCTGAAAAGCAGTCATGAGATTGCAAGGGCACTCTGGAATGTGGATAAATACATATGGGAATTGGCATCTCTCCAATGACAACCAATAGGAATATTAATGTGGCTGGTTGGATTGCAGGGTATTAGTATGCTGAGACAGCCTTACCTTTCATATTGCATAGGCAGGTTTTATAATCCAAAATGAATGCTAGAATCCACCAAGTTTAATTTACAAGACTGTGCCCCCCTTCCCCTCCACAAAAGAGTAGGAATAAATAAGCATAAGTTGCCACAACAGTTTATGTGATGTTTCAAATGGACTTTTCAAGTGATGCTAACAAAAAGGCAGGAGATCAATGAAAAGCCCTTTAAAAATCAAACTTCGAAGCAGGTGTTACTGAGGACAGCCTGTCACAGGTTTAATTTCAAGGACAAGCAAAGCCACCTTGGCCCTTTGGCCCAAGCCTGTTACTCAATGTGATACACCTGAAAAAGTGACTGGAAAAATGCAGGGAGGGTACACCTTATGCTCCAAATCCTTCAGTCAGCAAGAAATCAGTGAAGAGTTTATCAAAGACCTCCTCCTCTTATGGGGAAAGGAAATACACTTCCTTGCCAGGTGTACTGGCCAAATGTACCAGTCTTTGATACATTTGGGGTGGTTCAAACAAACAACTTTTTGCCTTATGCATGTTCTATTAAATCCACCATATGCTGTTCCTTTCTTTTTCTCTTTTTTGAGATGAAAATGTAACTTTAGTCTTCAGCACAATCCTTGGATTGCCTTACCTACTAGATAGGGATGATGATTGGCAGAATAGAAGGTTAATTTTGCACTCTCTTCTGCCCCACCTCTTTCCCATATTGCAGAGGTTTGTCCCTTCGCACTGACATTTCACAGCACAGCCTTGACAGACTGTCTGGGAGCCAAATTCACATTCAGCTGCTTAAACAAACGAGTCCAAACATCAGGGAAACTATGCAGCAAGTATTACTAGAGCTCAGCTGTAATCAGAAAGATTAGAGAGGCTCACACTGACTGCCTGGGATGTTTCATATACCATCAATGGAGATAAATATATTGCTGCTCAGAAGTTTGGCTGCAGCTGAAAAAGGTGCAACTGTAGCAGCTATTTTTGCCCCTCCAAAGTAAACTCGTAAATTAAATGTACTTGTTGGCCTTCACACCACCCTCAGTGATCAAGGTTCTTTGTTTTGAGGTTTAATTCAAGCCTTCCTATGGATCTCTACATGTAAAGGAGCAAGTCTCAGATAATGTGCTTTTCTGGTGGTTACTTGGCTCACAGCAGAGGACGGGCAGTCAGGCCTGTTTCTTTGTTCTGGTTCTGACTCAGGAATTCATCCTTGGGCAACCCTGGATGCAGCACCAGGGCCCTTTCTGAAAGTGCATTTGGATGCCCAAAGACAGACAGTACTTCACAGGATTTTCCAAAGTAGCTTTTTACCTGAACTTTGTTTCTGATACCTCTTGACCAGTTTTTAGAGAAGCCAATGACTTATTAACGTTAAAGACCATGGTATGGCTACACTTTTTGACTTATAATTTAGCTTCCTATTCCATTCAAGGACCAGGGTACTGATAAGTAAGAAAATTTTCTTGGCTTGAGGAATTTTATGCAACGATATATAACAAATTCATAGACTTGCAGTGTGACTACCATCAGACATTTTTGGATGCATTGCCATCATCAAGTGACATACAATATAACGCACAGTACTCTCTGTGGATTATGAGAAAAAGTTTAAAACCAACATCATTAATTATTGTGTTCTACAATTTACCCATGGAGATTAGGATTTATTTTTTAATTATTCAGTTTGCAAAGTGCACAAAGCTGTCTCCTGAAATTCAAATGTATCAAAGTTGCAACATTTCACATAGGAAAAATAGGAAACTGTACCTAAAATTTGCATAATTCAGTTTTTCAGAAAGGTGTCATTATTTAAATTCTGCATTCACCAAACAGCATATGTTTTTTAGTATTTCACATTGTGAAATAACAAGGGTCCTCAAAATTAAATGGATTTCTTATTGCATTGTTTAGTAGAATGCAGTTTTAATTAGTTAAACAATAAGTTCTTTTCAAAGATTCTGACCTGTATCTACAGTAAGGTTATTAAGGCAGCTGGTGCTGGTTGTTGGTTGTGCTTTGATTTGGGTTTTTTCTCGCAAGAGTGCACAGGAGGTTTTACACCAGTTTACAACAACAGCACATCTGGATTGCCTTTGGTTTGTTTACTTACGAGGCTGCAGAACCTTCCCCAGTCCATTGATGATCTGGCAAATGTTCTCCCCTTGCTGCTGTGCCTTTTATGCAAACATCTGTGGAGTGTTTTGCACTCTGAAACTCAGAGTTGTATGAGAAACCTGCCATCTTTTTTGCTTATTTTTAAAAACCCTCAGCTGCTCAGGGCAGCGGCATCTGGAGCAAGTGCAAGTCAGCCTGGTTGTGTGCCTGGGCTTTCACTGAACTGTCCTTAGTGCACAAGCAATAAGAGACCATCACCTTATGCAAAGTAAAATCCATGAATATTTCCATATTTTTGCATATCCAGTCCTCAGGTGCCTCTTCAGTTTTTAACCTTCTGACATGCAAATACACTTCTTCACCTTTGCACTGCTGAAATAGCTGAGCACTTTGGAGGATTTTACAGCAAACGAAGGTCCATCTTAAGTACCTTTACAGGTAGGTATGGCTTTTCACAGGCCGGGACCTCTCTGAGCATGGGGAACCCTGGAGTCATGACACAAAATTATAGAGCAGAGGAACCCACAATAGTAGAGGAAAAGAACTCTGGAATTCTTCACAGTGTTTCTTGTCAGGTCTTATTTAAATTAAAATACACTTGCAAATTACCTAGCCTATGCTCTTCTTCAGTCAGCTTGATATCAAGTATCTTTTCTTTATTTGGTGGGGGATTTGGTTTTGTTTGGGTTTTTAGTGATGGAGATTGTTTTTGTTTGGTTTTCTTTGTTATTGGTTTGATTTGTTTGTTTTTCAGGACCCAGGGATAGGACACTAATCCACGACAACTAGTTTTCTGAACATTTTTATCAGTCAGCTTAACTTTTCATCATTGCTTTAGCAGGTTCCATCACTAAATTTAAGCTTGTATATTTACCAAAATCATATGTAATTTTTCCTCATAGTGCTACTTACTTTAATGGCCCCTTTACTTTCACCAGTTTTCTATCAACATAATTGTTCTGAATTCAGAGATTTTAGCTCAGGTTTTACCTAATTTAAGCAGTATCAAGATAACCAATGAGGAACTTCAAAGTTTCTAGACACTTCAACATAAAAGCATGCCCATGGGAGACCAAATATTAATTCCGAAAATAACAAAGCATAGGTACAGAAAAACAATCTTTTAAACTTTGTGAGTAGATTGAATATCAAACTGTTTCACAAAATGAAGATTGTTTAATTTACTAACTCCTAAGAGGTTATCTACCTACTTACATATTGGTTGAGATGCTTGACAAAAGTCTGGTACCAAAGTTAGCTCAGAGCCAACACTGCAGATTCCGGTCTGATGGCCTTCCTAGAAAACTACACTCTCCCTACCATGGCAAAGGAGGAAACTGTTCCTAAGAGGCAGATTATTTAACACCCTGAAGCACACCCCACATTAGGTGAGATGAGAAGAAAACCAGAAACTAACAGGGAATGCAAAAAGCAGTGGAGCATTGTTTCTTCATTTGCACAGCAGAAAGTAAACATCACTTAAGCTTAAACTGAGGATTTTATACAAAGGCATTATTAATTCCATGTTTGTGCATTGCTGTTTACCTGCCTGTTCCCTGTGGAGAACACAGACATGTCATATGTACAGCAGAAGTTATTAGTCCCTGTTTCTCAGCTGCCTGCTCTTGGAAGTGATGGTAGAAGCAAAAACCAAAAGATGTATGACATATGAATTAACCATATTATACTGACAGATTACTTCTTTCCTGAGAGGAAAAGACAAATAAGGTGTTTCCTGCCTCCCTTACTTGATGCTTTATTTTCCCCTCCAAGTAAGCATAAAAGGCATGATTTCTCAGTTCCTGTCAGTGATGCATGGGAGGATCAGCACCAACTGCATTGTGCAAACTCTTTGGTTAAAAAGCACTTTTACCAAGTTTCTGAAGAAGTATCAAGTGACCAGAAAAAATAAATCATAATACATTGATAAAAGCATCCTCAAAAGGTGTTTTTTGCTGGTGAAAGAAGAAGCACTTTTGATCTTTTCCCTTACTGTTGCATTAATCTCAGGTATACGTGGCACATGTTTAAGATCATATTGGTCTTGATTTGGTTTTCTAAAAGCAAAAGATAAGCTTTCAAATTATACTGATATCTTTTTGGGGTTTTATAGGAACAAAATCTTACATGAATTTTGATGAACAGAACTGTGGTTAGGAAAGGAACAACAACAACAGAAGAATTTGAGGAACATTTGACAATAAAAAAAATGTTAACATAGTTTAGATTTCTGAAGGTCTCTACTGTAGAGCAAGCTGCGTTACAACCAACCCAAGAGGCACAGTTTGCTCTGGGAAACTCCAACCAATTAGGGAACACAGCTGTGAATTTTGGCACTAGAGGCCCAAATCTTACACTAACACATAAATCAGAGCAGGCTAACATATTTTTATACACCAATACAAAAGTCTGCAAGTTGATTCCAAGAAGTGTTTGGCATCCTTCAGCACACTGGAGCAACAGCACAAGGCACAGTCAGTCCAGGACAGGAGCCTCACAGAACACACATTTTGCTGATACCTCATTCAAGGCCTGAAAGCACCCAGCATTCAATAATTAAAGATGGAACCTTTATTTTTCCCCCCAGAGACTAAAGGAGATATCACACCTTTATGATACGTACTTAAAAAAGAATTGCATAAATTTGTATACCTGAAGCTGAATCGACTATTTTTCTTTTATGACAGACTTAGAAATTAGACAGATAGAAACATTTGACTCACAGCTGTAAAGTATTTCTAGGACTTCCCTGACACAGGGCAAGGCAACCAACACCACAGGCCAACTCCTTACCAGTCTGCTTGCATTCCTGGTTTTAGAGAAGCAGTAAAACTTGAGAGTAAAGTCCGTGTTTCAACTGAGTGATTTCATCTAATCAAAAGAAAACTACACACATTTTTAAAAATCGGTGACATCCAATCCAAAAGGCACAACATCCACTGGTATTTCACAGAACCTGAGCAAATTCAGATGTTAAATAAAGCACTGAGATAAGCACAAGAGACACTGAAGGCCCCAATATTTTGAGATCCATGCTCATCTTAGTGTAGACTTTTTGTTGTATTTCCTCCCTTGAAGCACTACTACAGTGGGAAGAAGAACCACAGGAGATGTACCACATAATAGGTTCCTAAAATACATCAAGTACATCATGATTAAAGAAGTTTTGCTTCTTTCCCTGCCCCTCTGCACTCAAAAGCAAGACTGTGTTTGTATGGTCTTGTACCAAAAACTCAGACTGTATCAACATTTCCAAAGAACTGCTTAAATGAAAAATCATTTCTGACCAGACTATAAGGGGCAAGCCAAAGGACAGTGACTGCCTGTCTCAGTAAGTGTTGCTGATTCAGACCCTAATGGTTCTGTCCTACTAGTAAAGAATGAAAAGAACAGATGCAAGGATGGTGCTGCACTTTACATCCAGTCTTTGCATTGCCTCAGGCAAGATTCACTTGCATTTTACCATCCAACAGCTTCTACCTTAGACGTGTTTCTCTGGAGCATTACTGGGACAAGAGGAAAGCTTCTGTTAGAAACATAAAAGAAAAAATGCCAAGTAGGAAAGCCAGTTCTGAACTTATTTTGAATCAAAAACAATTTTAAAGGCCTTCACCAAGTACAGGATTCATGTACCAGTGTTCCCTTTCACGGGGAAGGCCAAGTATCACAATTCCATGTAGCTTCACATGATCCCCAAGGGGTTTGGGTTTTTTAAAAAACAAACATCCAGTGCCCATTACAACTTCCTTTTCCTTCATGTCCTTTCTGTCTCATCAGAAACTTTTAAATTAAGAAACATTCATTAAAGAGAAATACAATGTAAATCATTATCTGAAAAGCTAGCTGGAAAGATGCTATATATATATATATATATGTGGATTTTAGATATATGTCACTGCATTTCTCTTGTTGAATTAAATTACCAGACCAATCTTATTTTAATGGTCCATGGAAAGCCAGGCCAATATGTTTTACAACAGTCATAGCTGTCCAGCTTAGCCTGCTGTTCACATATTTTTGAATAAAAATTGTAGGTTTTTTCCTAATTATCAAATGCAAATAGCATTGACAACAACATCATCCATTATTGTATCCTCATTATCATGCACGGGTACAACTGAGACATTTTTAAGGCCAAGACTACATGATAATTATGCTTGGTAAAATCTTATTATTACTACATGTTTAACATGTCAACCAAGGAACACAGCACAGTTAAATTAGCATATCTGAAAAATGAAGGTGCAGTAATTGGAGCCCACTCCCTTTGATTTTAATCAGCTATTTGAACACTAAGTTGCTAACCTGACAGTTCACTGGGTCTGCCTGGCCCATGAACTGTCACTGTGTTCAGAGTGAAGGATGCCCTGTGAGCACAGCTGAGTGTCTGCACACACACACAGCGGGGCAGGAGGACCCCCAGGACCCACCAGTGGCACCAGCTGCAGGTGCCCAGATCTTGGGCAAACCCTGGCAGCAAACATCACCCAGAAGTGAAGGGTGAGGTGAGAAGGGTGGGCAATGGCCCTGCACGCCCCAAGGGGAAGGCAGGAAGAGGGGCAGGAGGGGCTCCGGGCACCAGATTCCTCTGGAGAGCCCTCCCTGGAGCACAGGGGTTTCTCCTGTGGGGAGGAGCCCACACTGGGGCAGGGCAATGGAGTGAGAGGCCAGGAGGACAAGAGCCCCCACTGCCCATCCCCTGTGCTGCTCAGAGGGGAAGGAAAGGAGTCAGGACTCAGAGTGAAGACAAGCCTGGGAAAAACAAAAAGGGAACAAAGTCGGGGAAGGTGTTTTACAGTGTTTGCATTGGGGGTTTGCATTTGTTTTGCAACATCCATCCAGCTCTGTTTTAATTGGCAATAAATTAATTTTCCCCAGTCAAAAATTTTTTGCCCATGGGGTTAATTAGCAAGAGATCTCCCTGTCTTTATCCTAACCCACAACCACTTTTATTGTATTTTCTCCCCAGCTTGCCAGGGTGAGCCCACCACTGCTAATCAGGTATCAGAGAACTGACTGCACACTGCTTGCCAGACACCACACAAGTTCACACCAAGGATGGTGACTGAATGCACTGGAAAAGCAATAGACGGGTTCTTCACAGATCAATTTGATGAGAACTAAAGCAGACAAATTTAATTTGTAAGATGAATTCTACATAGTTAAAGGAAAAACCTCAGTATTTCCTCAGTACAATACTGACACCCAGAACAAAGCTTGAAGGCCCAGCTTTCATCTCTCTCCTCTACACAACCCCTTGGGGTCCCACAGAAATGAAACATAGGGTTCCAGTGGAAGGTGTCCCTGTCTATGGCAGGGGGTTGGCATGAAATAAGCATTAAGGTCCCTTCCAATCCAAACCGTTCCATGATTCCATCATTCAGACGGCATTCCTCCTCTATAAAGAAATGGGGAAAGTTACCAAAGGAACCCAACTCTGCTGTCCCTTCAGTAGACAAAGAGCTCTGGGGCAAGGTTTGAGCTCAGCTCAGTTCCCCTCTGAAGCGCACAGAATTGCTGCTTCAGTAACTGTGTCAGGAGAGCAAAGACACCTCAGGGAAGGTATGAACACCTCTGAACTTGGCTGCTCAGACAGCAGCTCCTCCAGCTTCAGCTAGGGCTGCAAATGCAGTATCCCAGACCATTTGCTGGAACCAGTGCCTCGGCTGGAGGATTCACTATGCATTTCTATGGCAAGCAACCTGCACTGTGAGCTTTTCACAGGATGACAACTCTCCCAAATCCACGGGCTGTTCTGCACCTCCAACAACCATGTAAAATTGCCCTTGCTGCACACATGCATCAGCAGCAACAACAACATACTGCCACCAAAGCTGTGGGATTCTTCTTCACATCTACGTATTCCAAGCTCCGCAGGGAACTTGAACAACCCAGTGTCGTTACTCCCCAAAAACACAGCGATAACTTGGCTTGGCAAGAACTTACTCTCACATTGAGGGCTCTACCAGGACTTGAAAGTTGCCATGAAATCTCAGCCCACGCAATGCACTGAAGACACTGAGCCTTGTCCTTCTATAGGTGACTAGATCACACAGAGTAATTGTGGGTAAGAAGTAGTGAATTAAAGATGACCATCCAGCTGTGAAGGAGGGTCATCCAGTCAGCATAAGGCAAATCTGCCAGAATAAATTCTCTAAGATCATGTGTCAAATAAAACAGTGCCTTTCAAGCTTATTTTTTCTCTCATACTTCTGAATCCATAAGTGATATGTCTTATCATGTATAATTAAGATCTTTAGTTCACAGAAAATGAAGTCAAAAGGTGTTGAAAACAAATAGGTAATAACCAGCACAAATGAAATTCAAATGAAAAGGCAATGAAAAAGGTTAAACTGGTTTTATGTCATTAACCTCTAGTTTTTCTCAAAAAATTCTCCTGAAATTTAAAAAAAATTAATTTGCAGCTATTAATAGCTCCCTGAATTTAAAAAAAAATAGTTATCACTTCTGTTCACTTTATTTTCAGGATTAATTTCATTAAGTCACTCTTAATTTAATTTACAAAGTTAACTTTTATACTCAATGCAGTTTGCCAGGACAGTAGACTGAATTTGTGAAGAATTAATTTTCCCTTATAAATGAACAAACAAGATTGGAGGAAGATGAAATGAATGATTAAGTGATTGCAGTTAACCAAAAGGTTTCATTTTGATCCCTTATGGAGGATGATGGAATATCATTTTATTGAAATCCATTATCCTAATGAGAAGATATTCTATGCTTGATCTTAGCCAAAAGGCTGGTGGAGAGACTTTAATGACTTAGTGCTTCTGCTTAATAGGGAGATTTCATAATTACTGCAAGTACATCTGTTTGATTAATGAGCCTTCCCCAGCATCCATGCATCTTCTTTCAGTTGGGCTGACAAAATGCACTGGGAGCACAAGCACAGCCGTGCTTTTCATCCTGTACATGTGGACAAGCAAAGCATGACTGAGAGAAAATGAGGAGGATCCAAGACCAGACATTATAATTTGGATTTTCATTATTAGAGGCAAAAGTTTGCAATTTTCTCCTCCATTTCTGTTAGTATATAGAAAAATGAGGCTTGTAATAAACATTTAAGTAAAGCTTGCAGAGAATTTTATGGCCCATCTTATGAAAATCTTACGACGGCTTGCAATCAAAGAGAAATAAAAATCAACTCAGGAAATAAATAAAAGAACATTGATGTGTTACTATAAATGTGGTATCCACATATAACATCCATTTATGAAAAGGACTAGAGTTATTCTCAAGTTTGTTTTCATATGTTACCCAAAGAATATGAAATTTTGGTATAAGTATACAAAAATTATCCCCCAAAATGTCAATGCTTAGGCCCATCATGTGATATTTTAAGCTCACAAATCATAAATTAAGACCTATTAATGAATCCTCCTGCTCAGAGTTCTCACATGTAGTATTAGCAAGAATAGATGAAAACAGAGTATCAGGAAAATAGTACAAGAAAAACCTTCAGGACTGATAGAACTTTGCACAGGCAAGAATTTAGAGGAAAATGCTTCCTACGTAACTAAGGAACGTAGCTGGTGGCTCATTTCAAATGAGAGGAGATGGTATGGTCTTATCTTAGTAGATGATATCAAGGTGTTTTGTATTATTTACAGAATGAAGGAGGGCATTGCCCCACTATTGCATTACTCTGACCTCAAATCTACATTCATTAACAGAGTTCTCTGCTGCAAATGCCAAATCATTCCTGAAATTCTCTGAGTGTGGGTAAGTTTTACTGCCCCAGTTGCTAGTTCCTTATTAGGGGTAGTCAAAAGGAAAAAAAAGCCTCTTGTTCTCAAATAAAACCAGATACTTTTTATTTCTATACTTTATTTTACATTATTCTCAATCCATATGCACTGAATTAGGTTTTGTATCACAGTAGCACAAAAAATTATCATGTGATATCTGTTCTGCTATTTATAATATAATATTAAAATACAATTGTCAATCTCTTAGTTTATTACTCTCTGAGCTAGGTCTTTCTAAAACACATTTCTTGAATTCTTTCTATTTCTCAGCTAATATCTCATCATGAACGTGGATACTTTTTTTTAATGTTGATAACAGCAAAATGCATGTGTTCAAATTAAGTAAGAAACATGAAGTACTTCAGTATAGGCAGCAAAAAGGCCCAGAAAAATCAACCCTAGGTATAACTTGCCAAACCTGATCTGCTCACACCAAAATGTACTTAGAGTTCCTTTAATGTTCAGGACAGAAACCACTGCCCATTGCTCAATACGCATGGCATTATGTACCACACAATTTCCAGGTCACAAGTTCCACCCCCTGAAGCCTCTGCTCCCGTTTTTACCCCAGAAACAATGGCAATAATTGTATGATACAGGAGACACTAACTGGAATCTTGGGATGAACACCAAGAACACCACCCACACTTCCTCCAGAATTACAGGACAGCACAAGGACACAACAGTTGCACCGTGTTCAGGTCATATGTCCTCAAAACCTGTTCCAAACTTCAAATGGGTAGAAACATTTCCTCAGCAGTTCTGGGGGCTGCTGGGCAAACATTTTAAAAACCCCAGTAAAAATTGTTGCCATCAAAGTGGTCATTTTTTTGCTATTTCCATAAAAAATAAGAAATATTTTTTTTGTGCAATGGGGAGAATTCACTGTTCCCTGCAGGTGTAGGTGTGCACTTGGGTTTAGGGGGAACGGCCACCTACTGTTCACAAAAACCCCCTATATAAATGTATAAACAGACTCATTATTATCATCTCTGGTCTTTTGAGCCATAGTGCTGGCTGCACACAGTTATACCTGAAAACTTAGGGCTTGGGATTGCAATTTCAGCTGAGGTAAATCAGCCTCCACCAATCAATGTCCCTCTGTGGCCAAGCGTGACTGCATATTGACCGAGACACATTCTGAGCAGCATCTCCCACAGAAGGGCCAGGTTCCACTGAAACAGGAGACAGCCCCACTGTTCTGCTTTGCTTTGGCCCAGAGAACACACCTACCCTCAGCAGGTGCCTCCCAGCAACACAACTCCTGCTCAGGGCCTGCAGAAGGCAAACACAGGAGATATTCCCAGCTGCAGAAAAGCCACACGGATGGCTGGCAGCTCCAGACTCTTTGTGAAGGGAAATGCTGGATGCTTGTCAAAGTCCTCTCTCTGCAGCCATTCTGAAAAACGGGCACAAAGAACATCAAACTCTGACCGTGATACCAAGGAATTGCAACTGACTTGAGGGAAAGACAGCAGTTTATCCGAAGTGTAATGAGGGCAGGTCTGAGCCTAGTGCCAATATTGCAGGTTTCAGGCATGATTACAGAGCAATTAGTTCACTATCCTTCTCCTTTCAGTTCTGATCACTCTTCATGAGAGAGTGTTATGCTTGCCTGTGGATAAAAGGAGGATTGCTTCTATGCAAGGCAAACTGGAAGGCAGAACAGGTGTAAGCTGAAAAAAGAGCAACAATAATTGAACTAATAAGCTCAGAATATAACCATTAACAGTTACAGCTCCTAAGTTTAGAGGCACTAATTAATTCATGTTTGTTACCACAAAGACATGGTTTTGTCTCAGCTAGGACCTGTACAAGCAGAGCAAACAAATCAGTGGATAAGTGAGGGATAAGTTCGCAACAGAAAAATGTCTGTGCATGTGGGTTGGATAACAGGACCCAAGTTAAACCTTCCAAGGCAGGTCAGTACATTACTGCCAGGGGTAGCTGCAGTAAAACGATACCTGCTGATACATTTGCATTAGAAAACCACAAACCCCAAAATCAACTGGGCATTAAAATTGTCATTCTCTGTGGACAGGGCACAGGAAGGACCAAGAGACCATACGTGCAAGGGAGTTCAACTGCAACGCAATTCCCAGCAGGACAATTTGTCCTCTTCGTTATGACAGAATTGAGCTCTAAGGTTGTTCCACTGCCCTAAGAGCGCCTGAAGGACTCACGAGTCACAAGACAGATGGTCCAGCTTCACCATGATGGTTTTCTAATAAAGTGAGAACTACAAAACATAAGAAAATGAAATACTTTTCCCCTTGCAAGGTACAGGAAAAGGTTGATATGGATAAAGCATGATTAACTAGAAATCTGCCAACAAGAACAATAACATTAACATAACAGATGAAAGGAAAAAAAGATAAAACTGCAAGAGAAAAAACTCTATGAAGAGCTACCAAATACAAGAATTCACCCTTTTTGCCCTCAACAACACATACAACCAGTAAAACTTCCTCTAGTGACATTGCTTGTTCAAGGCAAGGAAAGATTGTCATGGAAATGTTAGTAAAGCTTGACTTTCACAGAAGTTAGACAACAATTCAATATTTAGTTGCAAGTAATTTACATGATTAAAAAACCCCACAAAAACAAGCCCCTGCAAATTATTATAATTTTAATATTACCAATTCTTCTAAAAACTCTATATTCTATTTTCTCATGTGATGCTGCATTACCCTAACATCATCTGTTTTTTCCCTTATTAGGCACTGCATTTGCTTTTTATGCTTATTATTCTATGTAATGGTGAAAACTGACAGCTAGTATGAAAGAAGAAATGCAGAAAGAAGAATTTAAAAAATTGTTAGAGGAAGCACAAACGAGATGAATATGAAATTATTTTGTTTCATGATCTCTGGACCAACACCTAGTTAATAAAGCCACAAAGAGAACACGTGGAAAGTAATTCTTCTTAGGATACTTGGGGGGCTGGGGGTGGGGGGGAGACACAAAAAAACCCAAATGCACTACTGATTATGTACAGAAAGGAAGATCAATGCAAACAGTTGCATATGAAACTCCAAATGGAAACAGTGTTTGGTTTAAACTCAGTCCTGGAAAGCTGGACTTAAAAGCTTAGAAATCAATCAGAAGTGGTTATCAGTAAAATGATCACCAGAAGTGGATCTGATGGGAGTAGAAGTGTTGAGGAAGAAGGTGGGCAGCATTATAATAATCAAATAGTCAATGAGATACAGACTCAAGCTAGAATAGAAAGCAAAGCCAAAACTGATTAAGGAGCAAAGGGAAGTAGAGACATTTTAGTGAAAGAAGTACACACGATATGAATCAACAAAACAAGAGAACCTCAGTGGAAACAAGTTACAGTCATAAGAGAAAATGACTTAATAAATGTACTTTGATAGGTCCATAAACCTCGGTGCTCCATAAGAGTCAATAGTTTTACTTATTTATTTAGGGAAAACAAATGTTTGTTTTGATTTGATGAAATCAATATGGGGGTTTCAGAAAGTAAGAAGCCACTGGGACTATTAAAACCAAGAGCTAAGAATTAACCAAAGAATATCACAAACTCAAGAGTGCCAGCCTACGAATATGAGTTAATTTAGTGTTTTAAAAAGCAAGTCACATCATCATCATCATGAGAGAAACTTGGACCATGCAATTCTTCTAATCAAAGTCAGAGCTCTGCCTTAGTGGGAGCCACAACCCATCACAACTAAAATGATGGCTGCAAATGAACACACAAAAAGGAAGAAGAAACCCCACAAAACCAAACAGACCTGTATCAAAACACTTTCAAAATCACCATGTTTAGTTTGCCTTTACACTGTCTGAAAAATTCTTCTCTTTATCAAACAGAAATACTTTGTATTTGAAGCTCTGTCACTTTCAATGGGTAATGAATGCTAGAGAATAAAAAGCCCACAACACCCTTCAAATCCTCTCCCTTTTTTCTGTTTAATAAGCTGAGAGTATACGGTTGGGCTATTTTCTGGGATGTCTTTGGTTTTCAAAGGGCAACGAAAAAAGTTTTGTTCTTTCTGGACCTTTCCTTTTTAATGCATTTACTAATTTGTCTGTTTTGCTGTAATTGACTTGGGTTAATTTATCACTACTTTAACAATGAAAGGAAATCATAATCAACAAAAATCCAAATCCTTAATTTTGTTAGAAGTCACTAAGTAGTTCCTTAATGAAAGAAGTGTTTGCAAGTTATCTGTAATTCAACAACAACTAAAAAAATAGCCTGAGGAAGCTAAATACCATATGTTTCCAAACTTGTTTAAGTAAGACTGAAAATGGAAGGAAAAAAAAAGGTAGAAGTTATAAGAATCTGTATAACAGCAGAGTTGGCATCAACAAAGTGAGGTATTTTCAGGAGGCCTGAAGAGATTTTATACCTAAGTGGTTGCAAAGGCATGCATGGAAAAGACCTTTGGGATAAAAGCCCTGTATTCTTATTGAACACAATGATGTCCCAGCCCAGTTCCTACATTTATCATGAGCCAAGACATGCAGCCTACCATTTGCAACAAACAGAACTCACTTTAATTAAAAATCAGGAACTCACCAGCCAATTCCATTGCATTCACCTTGAGCTACCTATGACAGTGAAAATATACAGTATTTTAATCCCTGCATCCACAGAAGAATGAGCTAATTCCACTTTTGTACTGAAAACAAATCTTCAAATAAGGGGAGGAAACAAGGCTAAATGCACTACAAAAAAAACAGGTTGAAAAGCAAATGAGATTAACATTTATCCTGATTTTACATATAATTACATTCCAAAAATCTGTAAAAATCCATGTGTCTTCTTACGGTATAGTACACTTCCTTGGTAGTTTGATAACTTCTACTAGCATTGAAACCCAGAGTGATAAAGTGTGACCTGGGTGAATGGTTAATTTATGCAGTATGTAGTACAAACTAACCAGATTTAATAAGATATTTATGAACTAAGTTTAAGCAAGCAAATATTCAAAAAAAAAAAAAAAAAAAGGCAGTGTTTCCAAAAAAACACTAAAACCAAAGCAGGCAACTTGAAAATCTCAAGTGAAGAAGTCTCTTCTGATTTCAG
>JAWWEW010000078.1:53109482-53161870 GCA_035583185.1 Anabacerthia variegaticeps | reverse complement strand
GCAGTCTAAGAAAGATAATAAGCCATTAAAGAGTGTCCAAAGGAGGGCAACAAATATGGTGAAGGACCATGAGGGGAAGCCATATGA
This sequence comes from Anabacerthia variegaticeps, assembly GCA_035583185.1. Lineage (NCBI taxonomy): Eukaryota > Metazoa > Chordata > Aves > Passeriformes > Furnariidae > Anabacerthia > Anabacerthia variegaticeps. The sequence goes on along the minus strand of JAWWEW010000078.1, from coordinate 53,161,783 downwards.
GGAGGGGCTGAGGTCACTTGGTCTGTTTAGCCTGGAGGAGACTGAGGGGAGACCTCACTGTAGTGACAACTTCCTGGTGAGGGGAAAAGGAGGATCATGCACTGATCTCTTCTCTGTGGTCACCAGTGACAAGACACGAGAGAATGGCCTGAAGTTGTGTCAGGGGAGGTTTAGGTTGGATATTGGAAAGAGGTTCTTCACCCAGAGGGTGGTTGGGCACTGGAACAGGCTCTCCAGGGAAGTGCTCACAGCACCAAGCCTGGCGGAGTTTCTTAAGAGTCAGAATAAATGTTTGGAATTCCCCACTTTCTGACAGCCCAGCAAGCTCTCTGCTGCACTGAGTTGCTGGGCTGATCTCCCAACTCTTATGAGGACAGGAGAACCGGCCCCAAACAAGGATGCTCCAATATAGAGGAAGGGCCAAGGTCCCTCCAAAGCATACATAAGAGGGTGGAAAGATTAAAAATTCTGCTACAATTCTTCTAGAAAATTGTACCAATTGTTGCTTCTCTTCCACCTTCTATCCTGCTGAGTGTCTTTCTACAATGTTTAATTGCTGGTTTCTACCCCTACACTGTTGAATAGTCTTTTCTGCCACAAGAGAATCACTATCCACCATAAAAATCAAGCCTAAGTCAAATGCTTCTCTTTGAAAGAAAAAAAAAACAACAAAACAAGAAACCAAACCCAAAATGGATTTTAGTCCAAGATGTGCAGTTTGGGGTGTTAGTAACTGTCCCTTCAACCTACACCCTGAAAGACAGGGAGGAAAAGAGGCCCAACACCCACGTAAGCAGGAGAGTTTATTGGGACCTCCAAGCTGTGGCCCCTATGACCTCAGTAGGGATGTCATTTGGGATGACACAGTCAAAGAAGGATAGGACACCCTCTCCATCCCCGTGACACATCACCGGGAGTTGCATCATGTATATCTGCAGGGCCTGCCACATCCCATCCGAGACATTAGAGAAAGCATCAGGAGCAATTCACTGCTTTCAAACATGAGCTGCTTGCCACAACATCGAAGCCCCAGTAGACAGCTCTAAACACATGGTGTTGCTCCTGACAAAGCTGCTAAATGATGCCACTTTGGCTCTTCTGATCCAGGAGTGAAGCAGCTCTCAGGCTGTCACTCCACTGGAGATCAGCAGGCAGACAAACCTGACCCCACAACCTCTGGATTTCACTTGCAGATGGCTGTTCTCCAGCTCACGACAGCTACCAAAATTTGCAGGGAGATGAGAAGTTATCCTACAGCAATGGCTTAGCAACCAGCACATCCTGATGGGAACCTGAGCTACATTTCATCACCTGAGCCATGTCCACACACATCCCTTTGAGGGGCAAAATCCACATCTGATGCTCAGTGAACGGGGCTGCAGCACAGTCAGGTCAACCTCTATCCCTAAGGCTGACCCTGTTCACTCTTTGTTTTGTTATGGACAGGACCCCAGACAAATGACCTGTTTTTTGGGCTGCAGCCAGCATGCAGTGCCACATGCATGGGGTGCAGGGGTGCTGTCAGTAGCTGCCCTGCAGGCACTTGGTATCCCCTGGGCATGAGGAGGGAAGTTAGTCCTCACTCCTCCAGCTCACCTGCCACCTCTCTTGCTTGTCTTCCCATACTGCAAGCGGTTGAAAAAAAATAAAACCATCTAATTGTTTGAATTTTCCTTTTAAATGAGCAAATGCACAAAACAGCAAAAGGCAACCAGGTGAAAAATGAAAGTTCTTGGCTCTGAGCAGAATCTGTCACTGTGAATGAGATCTAAATCAAACCACAGAGAACCCCTGTGCGGGAACAAAAACTTCCCATTTGCTTTGCTTCAGCAAAACCATCCAGGATGGGAGCATACAGGTCAGAAGCAATACATTTTTTCAAACCTATCTCCCCCAAAGTGTGTCACAGCAGTTACGAGTGAGGCCCTAATCTGGCTTTGTTTAATTTCTGAAATTTGTTTAAAAAAATGAAATAATTCAGCCACAGTCCTGTGATTTATCAAACCTCTGCTAAAACACCTCTGGAGCACCCGACACCAGATTGCAGTGGCACCTCCATGGCAACTCTGCACAACTGAGGAAATGCCAGATTTCCTATCTGGTCACCTGCTCCCAGACTGGGGAAACTACAGAGAATCACACAGGGGAAAGAGATCATGTTTTTAGGCCTAGTTGGCACTGGAAAACTTTTGCCTCTGTAGTTATGCCACCTTCCAGCAGCAAACTGTACAGTTCAAGCTAAGGGATGGAAAAAAATACATTTAAATAAGACTCCAACTTTCTCATGCTGAACACCTAAATCTTTTCACTCTTTCCCATCTTTACCAAGTGTTATACCCCACTTCTCTAAGAACAAAAGGCACATATTTGGATAGAAACTGAACTCCTTTTCTGCAGTGCTGTTCCCACAGGCTCCTCCAAAGTGGTGGCAGAGCGGGAACTTTCCACGGCAGCTCGGACACAGCTCAGTAACACAAAACATCAGGCAAAACCCTGTGAGCTGTGGTTGGGGAAGTGGCAGGGCAGTGGGAAGACAGACTGAGATGCTGCTGCCTGTTTTCCCTCATAGCCCAAAACATGACTGAGTCTGAAAAAGGCTGTCTAAAGACAACCAAATTTGAAGAGACGTCAAATTAAAAAGCTGGGAAATCCTTAACTTTGGCAGAAAGGAAAAAGTGCACCAGAGATATCATTACTTTGTGCTGCATCTTGTTTCCAGCTGAGGGCTGGAATAAGGTACACATAACAGAGGCTGAAACCCCCAGCTGGTGCAAATGGATCTTTGCTTTTCACAGATATACCTTGCTTTTTAAAAACAAACAGACAAACCAGAAAGAAAAAATAAAACCCAAAACCAAAACAAAACCCCAAAACACTTTAGGGACATTTGTGTAGTCTGCTGATAAAATCTTTCTTATTTTTCATCTCATTGCACTTGTTTGTTCTGCTCTGTGCTGGCAGAGAGTTCCCAGCACCCAGTCTCTTTTGAAAATAACAGTAGGAAAGCCACTACCACGAGGATCTGGGCAAAAAAATCACAGAAATATAGGGGTGTTCACTTGCAAGGGACGGCTGATGTTTCAAGAGGCTGGAAGTATTTTCTTGCTTTACTGCTTAGGAGCTCAGTCTCCACAAACAGCACCCTCTCTGCTACACAGGACAAGCAAATGCAAACTACACCCTTGTAATTTAACACACACCCCCTGTTCTGAACATGACATTCAATATCACAAAGACACAAACTCTTCCTTACAGCTTTCCCATGTCCCTTTCCCAGCTTGGGGACACAGCAGAAGTAACAGAGGAGGTGCACAGCACAAAGCTCACTGGCAAGGACTTGTTGGGCACAAATCTTTTGGTCCATGGATTCTTTTGCAATACTATCGCTCTTTATCACTCAGTAAGTGGGTCTCAGCAAACCTCAACACAGATACCATGCTCTGCCCTCAGATGCCAGCCAGGCCCTGCTGCCCACTGCCTCGCAAACACCACAGGCTGCTTTTAAAGCAGAGACACCACCTGCCCCACCTTCTTCCTGAGCTGAAGGATTTTCCACCCCTTCAGGACATCCAATCACACCAGGACAGACAATGGCTTTGTTCATTTCTGGTTAGCTTCAATGGTGTCTTCTCCTTCTCATAACCTACCAAGCTTGTGGGTCCCTCCCTGACTGACCCAGGACTCAAAAGCAGCAGCCCTGTGAGCATCTCTGCTTTTAACCCTTGACTCCAACCTGCATGTCTGATGAGAAGTCATACTCATAGAGTTCAGAGCAGAAACTAATTGACATTACTTGACAGCTTCGTAACATCCCATGACCATCTGCTCTTCACCCACAAAGGCTGCAGCAAAGCAAACACATGCAGCAGAGAGCTGAGCTCTACCATCCTGCTCCACTGAGAGACACTGAACTCACATTCACTGATGTTGCAGTAGTATTTTTCTCCTACAAATACAAGGATGAGAGGTGAGACACACATTTCATGGTGCAAAAAGGGAACATGCCTAGGGTGATGTTTTTCCTTCCTTACAACTGTTTTCAGCATGCAGCTGCTACAGTAATATCAAAAAGCACATCAGCTAGCACAGCAAAAAACATGCTGTTGCTCTCCACTGTGATAAAACACTTAAAACATTGCTTAATTATATACAGCATAATAAGCGGAAGCAAACCAGGCCAGTAATTCCACCATCATGGATTAGGACCGTAACAATTTACAAAAGAAAACCACAGAAAGAAAGACAGGTTTTGTGAACTAGGGCAGAGCTTTTAAAGCAGCATTTAAGTCATAGCAGCCTAGAGCTCCAATACTTCTGCAGTTCTTTGTAATCTGAATAAACCACAATTAATGGGGAGGTGTACAGATCATTACAGCAATAATCTTTGCAGGCATGTGGAAAAAATAAAATTGAAAGTGCTATACATTTTCAATTTGCATATGTTGGTGTAGACATTTCTAATTATAAAAAAAATTCCCACACAGATATTTGTAGCAGGGTGCCATGGCCATGAATTTTTGTCTACAGAGAAGCAGCAATTGATAATATTTCTTTAAGGACCAGACTCACACGTTTCAAAAGGCCATCAATAAACCAGTCTCACAGATTCCTGACTCCCCCAGCAACATGTCCTGTGAAACTGCACATCAACACATGAATGGGGGCAGAAGCAAACTCAGTACACATCCCACCTCTGCCACACACCCCTACAGCACAGTCACTGAGAGACTCTGCAGAAACACTTAGAAAAATCATAGGATTTGGTGGACATGGGCTGAGGATAGGACAAAACAGGTTTCAAAGAGCACCACCAGTTGTAGAACACCCTGGAGAACTGCATGCCTTAATTAATCACGTGAAAGCTGCTTTTTAATGTTAACGACTTAGCAGTGATGTGACCACTGCGCAGAGACAGAGAAACTTCCTCTGAAAATCACAGGTATTTGGAGAAAAAAAAACCAACACCATTCTGTAGGCTTGACCAGACTAGGTTGTGTGGCAGTACCATGCAATAGGCTTACTTCAAAGTACACTGCTCACAGGCTATTCTTTTGAACTAAAACGTTTTTATTCATATGCTGCAATGTCAAAGACGGGGCAAAATGGTGGTATGAACATGAGAGGCCAAGCCCCACCCAGAGAAGGGGAAGTTAAACATTGCATGCTGTGAATTTTCTATTGTAAGTACCAATCTGCAATCACTTGCTTGTACTTTTCCCCCCCCCCTGTTTTTTAAATGCAGTTTTAAGTTCAGTTGCTAAAAAACTGGATTAGGCCTGGCTTTATAGCTCTTTTTGCTCTCTGGAAAAGTGATAGAATAATCCCCTCATGATGAAAACCAGCACTTTACAAACTTGTTCATGCCCTGAAAGAATATGTATATTGTAGTAACAGTCAGTTGTTCCACATATGACAGTGGCCTTAATCTCAGGGTAGGCAGGAAATGGTTCTTCTCCAGGAGGGCACACGTTGGAATAGATGGGGCAAACAATGGGCAGGAGGGAGAGAACTGGACTGCCAAGGTGGGGGACAAAACTGCTGTCTCTTCGCTTTCCAGCCACGGTTTTCTCCTTCAAAAAAAGGGCTGGCAATCACAGTTTGCACACAAAACAGGGCACATAGGCAAATGCGACTGGAAAGGGCTGCAGCTCCCACCGGTTTGTGAAGTTTATGCAGTCTGGGAAAAAGTTTCTTTGTAGTGCGTGCTTCTGTCAGAGGTCCCTACAGTGGTGTCCTGATGAACACGTGGCTTAGCTAGTGCCCCCACCCTGGAGTCACAGATGCTCAGGGACATAAAAGGACCCAAAATCCTAGTGGCACCTCTGAGTGTACACACCCCAAACCCAGAAGGTGGTAGTGGGGGCACTCCTGGTACCCTGTTCTCTCCTTTAGGAAGGAGAAATACAGACTGACCTCTTCAAAGCAAGAAGATTCATGAACCACCCATGCAAGATACAGTCAGATACATCAGCAAATGTTCTCAACACCCGCAGAGGGACTGAATCTCTCACCAACACCCTCCATCAGCAGGGGCAGTGAGCTTCAAAATAATAGTCATGTTCCCTGTCAAAATTATCTCCTTTAATCAGTGGTGTGTTTACTCCTAGAGTGGGTACTTCCATGTTCAGAAGAGAGAAATAAAGACCAACAGAGTTCGTAAGAGAGAAATAGAAATGCTATAAAAACATCCATTCTAATTAGTTTAATTACTTGTCTGTGCAACTCATTGAATTCTCATAATTGGACTGGATTAGAGTCACTGGATTTAAGTGATTTTTCATACTGATGTTTTATCCAGCAGCACATACTGGGAGGACAAGGGATGCACAGATACAAAACAAAAACTATCTATAGACACTATCTTCAGCTATGTGGGTAAAACCTGGATAAATCCATCTTCGATTTTATGCAGGAAAAAAAATAGGTTATTCCAATTGAATGGTCAGGTTCATTTCTTTTCAGATACACTTTTAAAGAGTGGTGGGTTTTTTTTTCTGGGAAAAGGGGTGTGTGTTGAATTAAGTATTATTTGCTTAGAACAACTTTTTGTAATAATTTCCTATTTATTTAGATCAAACATAACAGCAATGTCTGGTCTCCTTTCTCCTTTGTGCCATCCATCAGTCCATAATATTGCCACCTAGACAGGGTACACTTCCAGTATTACTATATATTTTATTTATTATTACATATTCTCTCTCATCAGATTTATTGTTATCATGAGATTCTATCAGTTAAATTCTTCCAAAACAGAAAGGTGGGCTATGACAGAATCAAGTAATTTGATTTCTTTACTCCACGTGCTTAAAAAACATAAGCAACAGCACAGAAGTTTTCCTGCTTTAGTAGTTCTCACACTGCTTATCTCCCTCCTGACATTTTTCTGCAGGAAACAGGGAAAAAAAGCACCCAAAGGACATGATGGAGGAGAAGGAGCAAAGGCTGAGGAGGCTGTGAGACTATTTGGTGACCAATTCAGAAGTGTTTAGATTTGAGGGAAAAAGGTGAAGAAAGCTATGTCATCAGGATATCATGTCTTAACAAGACAAGCAATACACACAGACTTAAGCGATGTTTGACCAACTCTTTTTGTCCTATATGGGAAGCAGCCTTTGCATCAGCCTCATTCAACACAACTGCAGCACTGAAGGAGCCTACAGAAGTCCCAAAAGAGAGGAAAGAGCTCAATAATTAACAGAAAACATTAGTAACCTGTGTGTGTCTATAGCTGCACACCTCCCCCTTTGACTCATTCATGATGTGTTAGGAAAACTGCAGATGATTTGTGATTTATAAAGCTGATGAGTCACTGTACCTCTCTCCTTTCCCCCCAAGTGCTTCTCTGTATCTTCACAGTCCCCAAGGAGAAATACAGAGGAGAGGATGAAACACTACAAGCAGATTAGCAAAACAACTCCCTCCCACAGGGCTGTTTTACCTGTGCCTCCCAAACACTGCTGTTCTGTCCTGCTCCCATTTCCCTACATCCACTCATCTACACACTGGTGAACTCAACAGCAATGGCTTCAAGTTGTCTAGACTGACACTGCTAACACAGTTTGAATCTTTGCACCACCGGGAATAGCTTCAGGTTTGGGTTGTAACTGTAACAACTAAAAATATTCACTTCCTGAATGGAAACTCTTGAGCTACAATGCCAAACACTATCAAAGGATGCCCAAAAGCTGAGTTTGGGTTACAGAGCAGCGTCTTGCAGCCCACCACACCGAACGCTTGCACAGCAATGAAATGGAAACGTTTCACCCTGACACTTCCAGAAGCAGGAATTTCAATACACATCTTTCAAAACAAAACCACCCCTAGAAACTGCCACACGAATTTTCACAGGACCTGAAAGCCCAGTGTCCTCCAAACTCAGCCACAGAATACCAAACAAATCTGGTGTCCAAGGCACTTCAGGGCAGCTCCAATTTTAAGCACATGAGGAGTCAGCCATTGGCTTAACTCTCACGGTTCAGTACCCTGATGAACTGAGGAGGCAAGCCTCAGGCATCCCACATCAAAATGCCATGCTCTGTTTGCCACGTGCAAAAAGACCCCATACAAGTACTGCTGCTGGCTCTGGGGAGGACACTGCAGACACCCATGCTGCCTGTGCCCATAGCCAGGTCAGGTCTCCTGCTCACTGGACAAATTCGGATGAGTGGCCTTACACTGCTGGCAGATGTTGCACATGCATTTCCCAACACGGATCTCTATTTAGGAGACTCCTGTGATACAGATGAATGCCTATAATGCCAGGAAAAGACATCATCTTCCTTGAACCTGACACAATTTCTTCACAGCTATAGCCAGATCACACTCTCCCAACCAAGACTCTGTCTTGATAAAAGGCAACATGCAGGAAAGATGGTTGCTGCCAGTTCAGAGGAACAAAGTGCTTAAAATAATTCTTGTATATGCAGTGCTTAGCATCAGTCTGACCTCCTTGGCTTCCTGGTGATGACCAATTTGGTTCTGCTCAGAGGCATTGCAAATATCTTGGTGTAAATAACTTTCATTCTCATCTTGTCATGTTTTACATTGTATTTTGTTGTGATCTACTTCCTTAAAGGAAATGCTGTTTCAAAAGTGGCCTTGTATCAAACCACGGAAAACATAAGTTCCACCTTTGGAGGCTTTTCTTCTCTAAAAGCAATGACATGACTTCCATCAACCATGTAAAACAGGTATCTTTTTAGGGTCTTTCCCCTTACATAGTAGTCCAGCTTAGATACTTAATGAGTTGTGGTAATCAGAGGATCCCACTGGCCCAGTACTTGGAGGCTTTACAGCTGTTAAGACACCTATCCTCACAGTAGGCTTGCAAGTTAAGGCACTGCTATTATTCCCATTGCTCAGATGGGCAATTAAGGCATGAAGAGAGTGCGGCTGGGGTTTTGTTAAACAGCTACGTCAATTTACAGCTTGCAGCCACTAAAAGAGACTGGGTAGCAATTGCAAATAGCTTGCCTTACCCAAATTCTTCAGCAGGGCTGGAAACTGCAGCAAGTTTTTTTTGTGCTACAGGCTGCTCCATTCTCCAGTAAACTGAGGTTGTCCTCCTGGCTCACAAGTGGAAAAAGAGTTAGCAGCTCCTGCTAAAGGAGCTGGTACTCTTAGAGTAGGTCTCAGCAAACAAGCACCAAAGTCACAAAACCACCACAACTCTCACCAGGACGCTCATGGGAGGAAGCAAAAGCCTGAAGATCAAAGATCTGAACTATCTGCTTTCTCTCAGAAATCACTCATCGGGCCAGGTGCATGTACACAGGAAAGAAGTTAGTCTACTTCTGATGTTGCCAAGCCTCCCTCGGTCCTTACACAAGCTAAAAGCCACTTTCCTCTGCAGGTGCTGCAAAGAATATCCTGAGCAAAACCACACCAATTCGTTCTGGTCTTCCTTTGCTTAGAATCCTGCAGCTCAAGAACTCTTCCACTTTTCATTTTTTTTGCCCAAATTGTGGAAAACCCAAGTATTTTAGAGAGGATTCCAAGGTGATGAAGATCTTCTCATGACAATCTTATCTCATACAAAGTCTGTTGGTACCATCAATATATATTTGTTCCCTTTTCTCTCTGAAGGCTCTGGAAGAGTTGACCCACACTTTTTTCAGTCAAGGGCGTATTTTTTCCTCCTTGTTGGTAATACAACCTGAGCATTCCTAGCATGCATTACATTATCCCTTGCTTAGTTCAAATTCTGAAAAACTGAACCTCTAAAAGATGTCTAGCTACTTTGCTTTCTGTTATCCTAATCACATGCTGTTGAAGTTATTTTACTAAATCTCCTGTACTTCCCATTCAAATCACTTCTGCACATCATTTTCTTCTTACTGGCTTCAAATTTTAACTCAGCACTTCGTTGACAAAGCATATTTAATTATCTCTACTCTTAGTAAGCACCCAATTCTCATACCCAAACAAAACACTTTGCCTTTAGTATAATCCTATAAACTGTATGACAGAGGACCTACCACATGTTCCAGAGAAGAGGCTGAGAGACAGTAATAGCAAGTCCAGCAAGATCCTTTGAAATATTTGCATGCTTTCCCTTCAGCTGAAGGTTAGAAAACAATTTTCTCACCTTATTGGGCATTTAAGGCATCTGATACAAGACCAAAAGACACCAACTGTTGTCTGCCATTGAAAACCAGGAGTCAGCAGAAGCATCGCTGATGTTACAGATGTCTACACCCTATGAAGTGTGAAATTAGAACACACTTGGAGTTGAAATTATTCATTAACTACCACCACTCAAATTTCTTCTGTCACCCAACAAATATGCTCCCAATCAAATATTTATCTTCCTTAGAAAAATCAAAGATTATAGATACAATTTTTAATGGAAAAAAAAAAGGTATGGGGAGAACTACCAGAATTAGAAAGCCTTTCAAAACTGTGCTTACTCTTGGGGAAAAGGCCTGTGTTACCACACAGTACGCTGAGGTTTCAGGTGGATGCATACAGTTTATGTCCCTACAGGCATGTACCAGGAAGGTGAACAAACGCCATTTTCCCCCTGGAAATCATGGGACCAAATGAGCTTCCTCTTCCTTCCTGCAGCACCCAGAGCTGCTGCAATTTTTCACAGGGCAGAGCCACTGCCCTCTGTGCACAGTAACAGCTCTACTGCTGGGAGAATTTGGCACGGCCACAAAGGACCTTTGTTCATGCCAGAAGTTGGGCACACAATGCAATCCTTCCCCCTTGTCACACAGAGTTGGGTTTCCCTAGCTGGGTTAGAAACACTCCCCTGACAACTACAACCCACAAACCCAAACACTGTTCCCCTCCTCCCAACATGAGATCCTTCTTCCCCTATCAAGTACTGCAGAACAGTGAAGAATTTTGGGAAGAATTCCAGTGAACTCTAACCAGACTTGCAGCAAGGATGGGTCTGAGGGAGTGCCAAAGCTCTGCTCTCAAATATCTCTGTACAACTTTTGCTACCTGGATACTTCAAGACCATCTGAATATAAGGCTTTCCAATTTCCAGGTATATTCTTGTCCTCGAGATGCCAGAAACTTCGCAGTCAGATCTAACATGCAATTCCTTTGTGCAACATTTCCCTATTTTAGTTTAATCTGCCAGCCTGTGTATGTATTTTTTCTTTCTCCAATGCAGCAGCTCTGAGGCACCACTTCAAATCCAGCTCGACCCACCTTTCCCTCAACTGGCCCTTGCAATGAGGGTGCCTAGGCCAGGACAGGAGCTGCCAGCACCCCCAGGAGCTCTGGGAAAGGATGCCAACATGGGGTGCAGGGGTTAGAGGGTGAGCATGCCCTGACACAATGCTGTTGGGAAAGAGTGCGATTTAGCAGGATGGGAACATCCCTGCATTTTCATTTCACTCAGGAAATACAAAGAGGAGATGATTACTGGCTCTCTCACAAACTATTTAATATCCCAGTTCAAAAGAAGCAGTGATTCTTCTGGAAATGTGCAGTGGTGAAGAGAGTGAAAAGTATCTTTGTAAGTAAATGAAGTTTCATAAGATCTGATATGTATTAAAAAATAAGAATTGGCACACTTGTAAATACAATCAGATCAGCACAATCCATGCCTTTGCAGACTTTTGCCACAGTGCATGCCACAAAGGAGGACACGCTTTGTTCCTTCCACTTCTAATTTTAAACATCAAGGGATGCAGAACAAACCAGTTCCTACTTCCATTACTGAGTTTAATCTGGACCATCCAAAGCTTGGATGCTTTGGCATCTGCCTGGAAGGCCACTCACTCCCAAACTACAAAAGGGATCATGTTTCACCCAGGGAGATTATTACTGTGCTGAAGAATAAAATGTCAGGGAAAACAACAACAAAAGAACTGGCATAACCTCACGTTAGTTTCTTACCAGTGGAAGGGTTTGCCATCAAAACACCTTAAAGCATGACAAAGTATGCTTGGCAGTTGCCTCCTCCCATCTCCTCCCACACGTTTTAATCCCTCTGTACTCACTATTCCCAGCTCTGGCTCAGAGCTGGAGTCATCTCAGGCATCGGCCTCTTTGTCTCCCTGGTGCCTGGATTCCCCCTAGGGCTACTTCATAGCTCCTCCAGATGAAGAAACTGTAACAATGATGCTTGAGCAACACTTGAGAAATGCATAAAAGGAGAACTGCTCCTTAAACCAGTTTCTCACTGAAGGGTATTTGAATATTTTTTAAAAACTTGGTTTCTTCTCCCTGTTTCCAGGAGCCAAGACCACGTCTGCAACAGTGTGCCCAGGGCTTATTCTTGCTCCCATCCACTCCAAAAAACCCTCATCATTCCTACTCTCTCTTCTGTGCTGCAAAAGGCTCCAAAATCCAGTGTGACACTAATATTCAGTATTTGTTTGCCAAAACACAAGTGCGTTCCTTCCAAGCGAAGGGAAAAAAATTCCTTAATTACATCATTTCAAGAGACACTGATTTTGTGACCACCTTGCGTTAATTTAGATTGTCACTCAGTTTTATAACATTTGTGAAAATTATTCTCCTGAAAAGAAGCAACCATAAACACCCCACTATGAACTCAGTGCAATGTGGCAGCTCTTTCCGTGGCAACCCGCGAGCACCAAGCGTGCTTTTCTCCAGACTTTGCTGCACAACAGAGGAGCGCAGGGAAAGAGCCTGCTGAAAATCCCTGGCTGTCACCCTAAGCCTGCCAATCCTGTCATGCCGGGGAACCAAATGCACTGGGGAAAGGCAGCACTTCCACAGCCTCACTGCTGAGACGTGTCTTCCCTCCGACTGTTAACCAGCTGCTCGGTCATTTTCAGGTTGGTTGGTTTGTTTACTTTGTTAAGCACAGTCAATGTATTTTGTTTCCTAAAGAGCATGAAAATTGACCTTTGTAGTCCCAAAACTGTTCTCCACACCAGAAGGGAGTGTGAATTAAGGCAACTGGGCCATACTCCCAGAAGGTCCCCACATGCAACAGCAGGATGCTCACTGGGGGTATCTCGTTTTGGAGGACAGACAGATCTGCACTGCTGTCACTCCCACAGTGACAGGACAACCCCACTGGGCTCACCACTGCCACAGGCAGCCTGCTCAGTGTGGAAGGCAGGCAGGGTGCTCGTGAGTTCCCTTGCTGCCTCCAATAGCCATGGCCTGATGTTCTGCTAGGACCGACCTGCTGCTGCAGCAACACCAAGTAAATGTGGGGAGGCTCTCTGATGAATACTTCAGCAATTCAGCATCCCCAGACACACTGGAGCTAAAGCCTCTTCTGTGGCTAGTCTTCAACTTAGCCATGTAGCCAAACCCTTTGTGTAAATACTGGGAATCCAAAACTGACACATAAGCCAGGTCCCAAGGAATTTCCCCCCCTCCCATCTCTCCTCAGAAACATTCCTTCCCTGTCTTACAACCTGCAAGGCTGCCTTAAGCACTAGGATGAACCAGACTGGAGCAGTCCAAGGTTATTTCTCCTGAAGCTTTATGTGAAAGTTTAATTGCACAACAGTTTCTGAAGATTAGGAAAAAAACCCACATTCCACAACAAGAGCTGATATTACTATTTGAAGTCACCTGATCCCAAAATCCAAATAAGAAGCAGGGAAGGGGAGAGACAATAGTCCCATCCCTAAGGCTGGAGATGGCAGAGACCTGAAACTAGGTCTCAGAGGGGCATTTGTCAGCCATCACCTCTCATATCCAGCCTGTGTTTCAGACTTTATTCCCAACAAAAGCATTGACAAAACACACACTTATATGGAGAGCTTCAGTTCCAGCAGACCAGCTGCCTTCTGACAGGGAAACACTTGCTCGTGAACCTTTCCTAAAGGAACTGCTGTCTCAAGACCTTTGTGATATTCAGGGAACTAGGTCAAAACTTACTGCATGCTCCTCACCTGAAAAAAGAACCCACAAAAGAAAAAACCCAAAACAAACTATTGATTTACTTTTGTCTTCCCCCCCTTCAGGATTTCTTTGTTTTGTGGAGGTGATCTGCTTTTCCTCCAACACCTTTTGTCTTCACCCTCACCAAAAGGTTCATGGGGTGAAGGATGCTTAGGCAGAAGAAACCAGACAAATGACTCGTGTAGCTCCTGACTTGCATGGTCTCTAGAAACACTCCTGAGAGGCAATTCCTGTGGAGAAGGGCTGCTTAGGGTTTGGAGAGCAACTGGGCCCCAGATGACCCAATGCGTTCAGTTCCCCTGGTATGTCCTGTGGCCTCACAAAAGTAAATTAAATAGGGTAAAAATCAGAGGAGAGGGAACAAATTAGAAATCCTTAAAATCCCATCCTGCTCATGCAGGCCATGGGCCTCTGCTTTCCTTTTGAAAAAAGATCACTTCTAAAGCAAAGCTATCCCATGTGCCCTACTGCAAGAGGAGGAAGGAGAGCCAGGGAGCGTGAAAAGGCTGCAGAGCCTGTAATGGAAAATCCTCACTCAGTCACTGAGCAGTCCTCTTGTAACACTTATTAAAATAAAATGAAGCGAATATGATGAAACACAGCCCACTTGCACACAACGCTGCTGAGAAATTGGATCCGGCTGCTGAAATCGGCTCCCAAACCCCTCCTCTCCAAACACTGGCAGGTCACGTCAGTCAACTGCATCCAAACTATCCCCAGGCAAGAAGGGACAGGAGAAACGAGACAGGACGAGTCACCCCGTGTTTGATTCATTTTCAGAGCAGGGCTGGTGTGTAAATCTCCACTGGTCTCTTTTGTCACTTGCCAAGGTTCATATGTGGCATCTCTAGCTGTTTCCTGATAACGAAAGGTGACACTAAGAGTTCAAGGGTGATGTCCACTGGACTTGGCCTTAGCTGTTGCATGAGCAAGTGAAAAAGGAGTCTTACTATTAGGTCTAGGAAAGCAAATTAAGAAAACAAAACTGTTTTCTTCTGATAATTTGCTTTTAATTCTATATCTTTTTCTTTCAAAACTGAATTCACACAAGAATAGACAGATTTTACTCCTTTTGTAGAATAAATTGGCCTGACTGCTGAGGTCAGCATTCTCAGACCAGCACATGAAAGCAGATGTGTCTGAGGAAATTCAGTGCTGGCTGATTCATCCTTTAGAAAGGATGAAGAACAGCCATCCTGGCACGTCAAATTTGTTCCTTTGAAGGCGAAACGATTCAGTGTTGGTATCAAGATGGCAGAAACTAGAGAAGAGGGGAAAAAAAAAAGAAAAAAAAGGGAAAAGGAAAAAAATAAAAAGAAGCCCTGCCCAGACTGCCCTGAAATATCTTTTCAGCCTTCAAATGCTCAACAGGATAGCCCTGTGGTCCATCCAGCTTGCAATGAACCAAAAGGAGGTGAAAGGTTTCTTGGCATGGTGGCTCAGCACCACTGCTCTCCCTGTCCTGTGTCCCCAGTCTAAGACATGCAGAGACAGACCAGGGCAGCAAAGGGGGAAATCCACAAATTATTTGACAGACTGAAAGTGTTCCTGCACAGGATTCACACCTCATGTTTCAGAGGAACCAAAGCACAGCCTGAATCTTGTGAAAACAAAACTGCACAGCAAAACCTCACCAAAACCATATTATGACAGGAAGAGTCAGGGGAAAAAAGTGCAATTGGATTTCATTCAGACATGGAGAAATCAAGAGGGTGTTAGTGGAAAAAAAGTCTGTTTTCCTAGGACAACCCCATTTCAAGATGTAGGTGCATAAATACACAATGTATATCTAGCTATACAAAAACAGCATATGCCATCACTATTCACTTAGGGTGTAAACAGCATCAGGAAAGAAACACCTTTCAACCCGGCCCTCTGTGCTTCCAGTCCCAAGTGACTCATAAGAAGGGCTGCCTGAAGATGCTCAGTAGCAGGTCATTCTTTCCCAGCAGGTAGGAGAGCTATAAATCAATAGCTTTAAAAGAGAAGGGGGAAAAAAAAGAAAAAAAAAAAAAAAGGAAAAAGACCCACCAAAAAAACCCCTGAGGCTTGCTAGGAAGAAGTAAAATTGGGGGGAAAAAAGAGGTAAGATGAAAAGCACCTGTAATCTCTTTCATGCAGCACTGAACTTCTTCTGAAGAGAAAGCACAGAAATGATAAGAAAAGGAAAGAAAGGGAAAGAAGAAAGCAACCCACTGACATGAGCTACAGATATATTTTTTTAATGGGCATTAGGTCAGCGGGGCATTTTCAATCTGCCCTGCTTAAACCAGAATTCTGATAATGTTACACGTGTGATTTTAATACAGCATTTATCCTGGTGGGACTGTAAATTTATTTCGCATTTGTGTGCGTGCACACAGATGATCGCACCTGGTCTTCCTGAGGTGGAAAGGGAGATTTGTAGTCAGATGACAAAAACAGCAGGTGTTGGGTTGCACCTCTACTGGTTTGGGGCTTGCTGAGAAGAGGAAGATAAAGGAATAGGCAACAGTAAAGGACTACAAGGGCTTTGAGAAGAAGGGGAGAATTAAGAAGAAACGGATTTGCCCTCAGTCTCCTGAAGTCCTCCTTAATTTAGCTCAAATGGCCAAAAGGCCAGCCTTGCTGCTGCTGAACCCCACCCAGCAGGGGCAGCTTGCTGCTACCAGCAGAGCCCTGGTCAGGAGCTCCAGGCTTTTTACTTCCATTCCAAATGCACAAGAACTGCAGTGTCCCTCACTCCTGCCCAATTTTTAGCCCAACCTACAGGCACACCCTTCTCAACTCAGCACACTGGTCAAGGCAGCAACAATAAAACATGTGTTTTCCTATATTTTTGCTAGTGATTTGATGATTCACATAGATGAAGACACCTCAGTCTTCCTTGTTCAAAAAGACTACATAAAAAGGAAAGATCAAAAATCTACATTCTGCTTTTCTTTCAAATTCCAGAGTGCTTTTCCAACCTGATTCAATAAGGACTGTGCAAACAGACTGGAGACTGCAAGAGTTCCTAGTGAATTAGCTGCCTAACATGGTAGAAGTCAAAGAAGATTAACTAGAAGCTGAAGCCAATGTTTAAAACATGAATTAAGGACAGACAAAGCAGGTTTGGAACCTATCTCAGAAAACCCTACCCAACAACCTCAGCAATCTCTTAAGTTTAATTACCACAGTTTTAGGATAGGTTACCATAATTAGACTATATTAAACATTCTCTAAAGGTGTAAAAGACCCCTGGAGGACATCATCACTGCCAGCACTGAAACCCTACACACTTAACTGTATGCAATAGACTTAACTACACACAATGCCTCTTAGTTGAATATATCCTAAATAAAGCCAAAACAAGTCCAGAGACTCATTTTCTGCCCATTACATGACACAGACCAGTGGTTTTACCCCAAATGGTCACTGTTTCAGGAAGAACAGCTGGGAGACCCGAAGAACAAAGCAGAAAACACCCCCATCTCCATGGAGAACCTGCAGCAGCACGAATGTGTGCTACAAATGGATGGTGCATGGATTCACTTCACCCGTGGGCATTGGAAGCTAAGGAACTTGAGACCCAAAAAGAAGATTATCCTCCAGAAGCTGCTGCAAGAACAACCAAGGGGTTAACAGTTTCCAGTTCTACCTTATAAGGGGCAAGATAGGAATAGGGATGCATTTTTGAATTTAATTTTATAATCCCTGAGGATTATATTCCAGGAAATTACTCTGTTAAGTGAATACTGTTATTGTATGACATTTTGGTCCCATTATCTCAGACTCCTTTTGGCATGTATGTCAGATGTGATTCACCGTATGTTTAATGATATTCAGCCCTGGTTCAAATATATCTAACTAATGCAACAAGAAAACCTTTATTTTCTTATGGTCCAAGTTACAAACTAACTCAGAAATGCCTCAGTCACACAGTACTCATCCAATTTTAATATCTCCCATGTAGACTGCTGAAACTTTAGAAAACAAAAGAAAATCTCCCAAGACAGATAGGACTGCATTTTATAAATTTGAGAAAGACAAGATACAATTTAACTGCTTGCGCTAAAAACGTCCCAATCCCAACACCTTCTCCAGCACACAAGTTATTCATATGAAACGGTTTCTCTCTATGATTCCTAGGCAGGATTTCTATGGCAAGAAGGTTTCCCAGAGCAACAGTTTTTCCCCAATCCCAATGTCAGTGCTACAAACCCAAACAAGCCCCACTCCTCAAAGAGTGTATACACTATGTCCCTACTCACATGAGAGTGAAGAGGATTATTAGTTGTAAATTGCTTTGAAGATAAAAAGAAAAAGAGTTGCTGAATATTGCTCTCTTCATGAGTCAATACACCTCAAAACTGCCTAATAACACTATGAGAAAAAAAAAAAGCAATTTTGTGCAACAAGCAAGATGTTCAACAACTGGTGGCTCCGGAACAACAAGGAACACCAAGCATTACTGTCTCTGACAATAGCCCCTTGCAGGCAAATCTGTCTTAAGGTCAAACCAAAGGAATTCCACCTCATGCAGATAGATATGTTTTGTTCAAACCCTCCAGGCAAAGAGCTGAGTCTGCTTTGACCCTGCAGAGGGCAAAGAGCAAGTGGTATCCACCAGAATGATGTCAAGCTTTGCAAAGTGGGGACCACCCTCCTGGACTTGCTCTGAAACACAGCTCACCTCAGGTTAACCACTGCTGTGCTGAAGGTGCACAGAACAATCTGGCACCAACCTCTGACAAAGGGAGGGGGATAAGGAGCAGCAGCAGAGCAGAATGCCATCACCTTCAGCAACCCACATGGAGAAGGATGCAGACTTGCAGTGTGCATGGATACAGCCATGCTATCAGCCATCGTTTTGGCCAAATTAAAAAAAAAAAATTCCATCAAATGGACTCAAAGGAATACAAAGCCCTCCCACCCTCAGCTTCAAATTGCTTGGAATAAAATCTAGCCTTTGCAAAGCAGTGAGAGTCTAATTTTCAAATGTGTTAGTACTCAAGTCTCTAACCAATATAATGGGATTCCCAAGAGGTCAGCATCCTGAAAAAAAATGGAAGTCCTACGCATTTCATACAGGTGTCTGACACAGAACTGACACTTACACCCTGCTATAATGTTATTTGGTTCTGTGCTACCATCTCAGCTGAGGCTCTCATCAACAGGAAGAGCCAGGGAAAGCCCCAGGATACACATGTTGGTCTTTACACAATTCCCAGGCCAGCCTTGCTGAAGCAAATAGGACAGTGGGCTCTTTCACTCAAGGAGATCAGGTGGTATCTAAAAAGGGAAGTGCAGGTAATTACATGAACTCTTTGAACATCTGTTTCCTACAAGGTGACCCCAGGGACTGTCCAGCCTTTTAGAGCTCTTATGGCTGAGTGTCTGAGGAAGAGCAGAAGGCACAGAGCAGTGTCAGACAGTGCCAGCAAGCTTAATCCTGTTAGAGTCTCCTGAAAAGCAGACTAGATTGACAGTAACCAATGAGGCTGCACAAAAAGAGGGTGGTTTCTCTCCCAAAACAGACCTGGTGCTGCACAGTTGTGGTGATGACAAAACCTAAGAAGAGTGTTACACTCAACTTACCAGGGACCTCCACCTGAGCAGACACTACACCAGGACCACACAAGGCGACAAACATGCACTGCAGGGGGCAAGAACTGGTGCATTTATTGCAAAATTCTGGCATTTGAAAGCAACACAAAAGCATCACGTACTAAGGTAGACGTTAAACAGCCAGCAAGCAGTTTGTACACTTCACCTCGGTGCTCAGGGTGTTGAGAAGGGGTCTTGTAAAGGGACTCTGCAGTTTTTCAGCAGCTGTCATGCTATTGATCTGTACCACTGCTCAGTTTACAGACGTATTTCAGGCAGATGTGGAAGAGGCCACAACAACTGAGCCCAGCACTCCGTCCCCCTGACATATCCCAGAGCACAGTAAATAGACGGAGGTTTTTAGGGGGAGAAGACACCGTTTCAACATATATCTGTGACTGGCCTCAGAGACCTGATGGGCACAGCCACGTACTTGCTGCCAGACAAGCGATGTGTTGCAGAAGTCATGTGTCAGAAGCATGGACTGTGATTTGCAGGGGTAAATCATAAGCTGGATCTACTCATAGCAAATATTAAAAAAAAAAAAAAAAAAAAAAAGGCAGTGTTTCCACAAACACACTAAAACCAAAGCAGGCAACTTGAAAATCTCAAGTGAAGAAGTCTCTTCTGATTTCAGAATCTTCTTTTATTAGTAGGAGACTTGAGCAAAAAAGTCATTCATGCTCAAAACTGACAAGCAGAAAATGCCCTTTTTCCAGTTACACACAACTGTACAAAATCCAGCACAGAAAAACAAACCCAAACCTTTAATCCCACTGTACCATTCCTGCAACATTTCTTAGGGGTGGAGAGGAAGTAAAGCACGTGGGCTAATTTCAGTTGTATCCCAAAGTGAGATATCCTCTAGAAACACTGAATGTGCTTGTTAGAAAAAGCTGCTAAAGTACCAGAGCTCCGTTTCAACTCTGAATTAACAACAGAACTCTTTAGTATGGTTTATTTAAATTAAAATTACGCTCTGATTTGGCACACCATTACCTTGTAAAATGTGCTGTGTGTTGATAACAAAGGTGCATTTGCAAGTGTGCTTTAATCCCAAATGCCAGTCCCTCCCCAACGATCATGCATGTTATTTATACAGCAGCAGCAGCAGCACGCTCCCCACAAGGCAGGGCCAGGGGAGGGGTGAGGCAGCAGCTGCTCAGCAGAGCACATCACCACCAGGTTAGCAAAAGGACCGAGGGGGAATATTAACTTCATTTACCTGGCCTTACAAATAACTGAGGGGGGAAGGAAACAAGCCTACCAGACATATTCAGTTTTCCAAAAATTTGCACTATTTTATTAGCACCACATAATGCATGGGAGAAAAATTTTTAAAAAATCTCTAATCATCATAGAAAACCCACTATTTGCATCAGACATTTCAACTAGTTAGTTTTCCTTATTCCCAGAGGTGAAGGAAACAACTAAACATACACAACATGCTAAAGGCAGCTAGATCACCAAAGAGTGCCTTAAAAAAAAATGTATTAGCAGCCCTTTCTCTCCCTTCAGTATTTCTGGGGAGTCACTTGAAGCACCTCTGTCACTCAGTAACTTCTGCTCCATGAACAGCTCTCGGGTAGATGGGTCTGCAGTCACAACTATGCCTTATCAACAGTGATTTTATACACAACAGAAACCAAGGCAGCAGAAGCCACCCAGAACACCTTTAGCAAGCACCATGCCACACATCTCACCCTCGGAATGACTACAAGGAATATGACTTGATAAGTAAGATCTCAGTTTCACTTTTCAGTCAGAACTGTTATCTGCATTTTTCACACAAAAGCAGCCAGATCCCCACTTTAAAGGGATTTCTAACACAATGTTTTGAAGAAGGAAATAAGGATTTATATTTTTTTAGGTATATAGTACTGAAAAAGGTGTAAGTTCTCTTCTTTACATCCCTCCCCCCCCCAAACAAAGAGAAAGTATTTTATTCTACGCTGATTTTCATACTGTCTTATGACCTTCATGTCATCCAGTGCCACATCAAGCAACACCACTACAATACTCGATATTTTTTTTCATTTGTCTCTTAAGAACCCCCCCAAAACCCACCAAAACATGAAAACCAAACAAAAAAACCCAAACAAAGAAAACCAAACAGGAAAAAAGAAACCAAACAAAGAAAACCAAACAGGAAAAAAGAAACCAAACAAAGAAAACCAAACAGGAAAAAAACCCCAAGCCACAAAGCCCCCACAAAACCAAATCAAACCAACCAAACAAAAAAACCCCAACAAAACAGGGTGAGCACAAGACTGTGTTTTCTGTTGGTAAAGTTTTGATTTTGCCCAAGAAAGGAACCTCAAGGACCTGGCAAATAAGGAGGCGGCAGCAGAAGGGAGACCTTTGATTTTAATGCCATGGTTCAGTGATTAGCAGCTCCCAATCGATGGCAGAACAGATGCCCCAGTGGGATCCTCCCTGTCATGCTATGCCACCTCTAATGAGGGCACTGGTTCTTTCTGTAGCACTGTCTTATTGATTCGGACTGTAGTTTAACAGAGATCAAACCGGCTCAATTAGGATGCTCATTTGTATTCAGGCTGCACCACCCCGAGTTCAGTTACCAGCACTTGGTTCCCGAGGATAACAAAATGTTTGTGCAGAATGTATCTTTTCATCCTTTAAATCGGAAAGGTCACTGGGTGAGAAGGTATTGCTTTTCTGACTCATATTCTTCTAGAGTCGTTTCATTTTCATCTCCATGCATCTGTCATAAGCTATTGACATAGGAAAGCAAGGTAAGAGGAGATGCTGGTTTTAATTCCTCTCTCCCACCACTACTTGTGTCCAGAGTCATAGCAACAGACACATCACTCGATATCAGAAATAAATATGGACTCATTTACAAACTTGGTAAAAAATATTCTACCCACAATTTCCTCTGGGAAAAGTAAATTAATAGGTCTTTAAATTCACCAGGACTAAACTTTAGCTCTGTTTTGCCTGATCGTAAAGGTCAATGAACACCTATTCAAAATACAAACATGTTCCTTAACATCCATGTAATATTTGGTAGGATGAAATTAAAATCCCCAATGAAAAAACTAATTACATTTTTTCCAGAAGACTACTCATGTACTTTTCAGTTGAGGTGTGCAAATATTTGGGAGGAGAGCATTGTTTCACAGACTCAGCCACTACTCCAAAGGGCACATGCACAGGATAATCTCTGGGGAAGAACCAAAGAGTAATCCCCTTCAAAAGGTTATTAAGCAGATTTTTACTGACATTTGGGATGGTCATTCTGAGACATCCTGTGAGACAATGCCTGTTGTGAAATCATCCTCATGCAATACAGTCTGCACCATGTAAGTGTGTTTTATAACATAAAGCACGGCAACATAATGAGACTAATGATGAAGTTCAGTAATACCTGTAACAAGGCATGAAATAATGCCCATTCCTCTACCTTCAGTAAGTTTGCAAAGTGGAATATGGACCATAGCATCTAAACCAAGGAGGACAGTTTCAGTCACTGCTTACAACTTATACCATAGGTTAAAATACTAAACTATGCCTTCACATCTCAAGGACTAGAGTAGTTTTAACTTCACCCACTGGGGGCTCAGGCTGACCTGACTGTATGGTCCTGTCGCAGACTCTTCCCATAACCACTGCCTCTTCGATCGGCCCACAGCCTTTGCTAACACCACTGTGTTCCTCCAAAACTTATGATTCATTTGGCTAAAAATACACTTTTTTTTCCTCCTCTAAAGACATCTCATGATCTAGCAAAATACCAGTAATTTTGTTTCATTTGCAAGTGTTGCCAACAGTAATTTTAAAATTGTCTGTTTTCTGCAGCAATCTGAAAGATGACCACAAAGCCTCACTACTCTTTCTATGAAATCCAGCTGGAAATTTCCTTATTCCCACCCCTATGTCTCCACATTATTCAGTGATTGTTCTCCCATGAAAAACATACTTTAAGATCATTAATCATTTAATTTTTACAGCACTAAATAAATATTTTATTAATAACTTACAATGCTTTGTACATTGCTGCTGCATAAAGCATAACATGCTGGTGTTTTTATCTTTCTGGTTAGACCACCACAAGCCCCTTGAGACTGATACACGTTCTCAGAACTTGATGTAATGCAGAGGCTACTCCAGCAAGGCGATAGTGCTGAACAAACTGCCAGTTATTGCAATGGACCAAAGTGACAGAAACCATAGAAAGAGCAATGACCAAGGCAAAAAAAATGATCATGCATGGGTACATATAGTGTTTATCCCTAAATAAAGTGTATTTTTTCACTTGTAGAAGAAAAATACTTGTGTTCTCATTCAGCTTTTGCTGTGCCCAGAAAGTACTCCAAAACAATGATGCCATTCTGCATGTGATGGCCACACATGAGAGCCCCCCTGACTCCAGGGCAGCCACAGGCACTGGTGCAGAGGGACACAGCAGTGACTGCACTGACCCACACAGATGGACAATCCACTGCCCAGCACTGCAAGAAGACTATCTGGCCACCAAACACTGTTAACAGTATATGGTGAACTCATTAAGGAACAAGAACATCTCCTCCACCATCATCTTCCTCCAAGGAAGGCTCACTTATGTTTTTCCATGCAACCCCTGACTCTAGATTAGAGTATCATGCACTGATTATTAAGAATTTGACCGACTCTGCAGAGGGTCCAGGTGACAATGTCTGGGTAACTAAAGATGCTAGAAGGAAATTACTCTAATGACTAGAAATCCTTTTCACTTTAAAGATATAATTGCTAAAATATGTAACAATAAGCTCCTATGCTAACTGCTACAAATCATACATAAGTCATGCTAATTATTGAAATATTAAGTAGTAATAAAGTTCTAATTGTAACTACACAACCCTGTGATCAGGTGACAATAAAAAGCAAATATGTATCTCAAAAAAAGCCAGCATGTGCTTTTAAGTAAAAAAAAAAGTGGATAGGAGGAGAAATAAAGGAAGAAGGGAATCATGATCTAGAAATTAACATGCTGAATTCCTAGAAAAATTGTGGCAACTTCTCAAATAATTTTCAAGTTCCCAACAAGCAAGGTAACAGCAGTCAAACAGTATTCCTCAAGAACAAACCATACACAGATAAAAGAGTGTTTTTCTATGTATGACAGTAAATCTTTTGTCTTCCTTTCTAAAAGTAGTAGAAAAATACTTGAAATCATGACCTCAGCACAGCTTTGACAAATCTTGTAATATTCTCATAGGTAGCCAAGGGAAACAGCAGCAGTAAGCGAGCAAAAAGACTAGAGGTATGTACATGCACCTCTGTATGTGCAGTTAGTAGGGACAGATATCCTACATGGAGTTCAAGGGTCTCCCATGACTTAAGGGATATGCAACACCATCACCAACAATAAGGATAATAAAAGGAAAAATATTGCTGTTAGGTCCAGACATATTATAAAGCCACTTTTAGCAAGTCAATTGGAGGGAAAAACGATTGTTACCTAACTGAAGAAGTTACCTAAGAAACAAGATGAGTTCGATATACAGGCAGGATTAATCAGCAGCACTAACATAAGCTGGGGAGGGACTGCTTAATGCCAGCTGGCCAGAAAGGAAAAGTATCATGGGCTAGGCAGGAATTAGCATTTTCATCCTATCACATATAAAACATGTAGGAAAGGAGGATTACAGCCACTTCTCTGCCCCTCAGAACTGGCAGAGCCCCACCAACACTGCTGCATCTCACTGTGGGAACCACACGTCAGGGGAGAGGTGACACATGAGAATGGCAGTCCAGGACAGGGAAGCAGTGCGGATGCAGAAAAAGAAATGTTCTACGTGGGCTTACTGAGCTCTGAAAAGAAATGAAAGGCACATCTCCCTTAAGGGTCTACTGGCAGATTTATTTCATGACCATGGTACCCAGTAGCTGCCAGCTTAGAATAAGGTCTGAGGAGAAAAGGTTAATTATAAGCATAAGCAGTGATCTATTCCACCAAAGCAGACAGCCTTCAAAGCTCTGGAGAATCCACCAAACAGTATCAATTTGACTTAAGCCAACTGTACTCAAATAAAATGGCTGAAGTGATGGAGTGTACAACACTCTTTAGTAGACATAACAGAGCAGGATACAATCTGCAAAGAAGAGTGGCCAATACTGACATAAGCCCCTGATGAGCTTCATGATGTAACTTGCTGGTTTCAGTCACATTTGGAGGGCTGTCTTGTCACACTTCTCCCTAACTCTGCCTCCTGCTCAGTTTCAGCAGAAACATGCAGGTCTGTTTTCTTGGTGTTACTGTGTTGGAAGTCAGGGAGATGCCAGCGTGAAGGAACTCACCTTGGAAAGTTTAGAGCAGCAACCCTGGGCCTGCCCCTAGTTCACTAACAACTTAAAAGGAAAGTAGGTTTCAGAATACTTTAGCCCTTAAGGCCTAAAATAGCACATGGACGCGAAGCTGCCAGTAATTTTCACGTGGGGGTGTGCATAATAAACCAACCAAGCAGAAGCTGAGCAGAACCATTCTTCTGGTATCCAAAAATGAACTAATGATAACTGAAATTTGCATTAAAATAATTAGTACAGAAGGCCTAAATGCACAAAAGGAAACTAGAACACCGTCACTGCTCTCCCACCATCTCACCTCCAAAATTCCCTGTTAAAAACCTGCCTCCACAGATGGACATTATTTATGGCTAGCTAAAGTTGCTTTTCTCTGATCAGCACTCACAAGCTGCAGTGAAAAAATACAGCTCAGCTCTTTGCTTTTATGTTAAATTTTCAGGGAAAAAAAATCCACAAGAACAGAGTTATATCTCTTCCTTGAATCAGCAACTTTGCCTCAGTTTGGATTAAAGGACCCAAGTACTACAAGTACTGAAAAGCCACATGATAAAAGAAAAACTTAACAAAGCCAAGCAGCAGAAGCTTCTACATAAGCTACATATCACAAACAAGACTAACCTGAAAGATGGGGCTTGCCATGTATCTACAAAATGGTAATTTCTGCAGAAAAAAAATAAATTGAACACTAGAAAGCAGGATGTTCCTGTTTGCAAATACAAGAACAGCCTGTCACTAGGAGCTTTTTGCTTGCCAGACAAGAAGGTGATTCTTATTTTAATACTATGGAGAAAAGTAAACAGACTCCCTTCTTATCAAGGGGCAAGAAAGTGAAGCATATTGGAATGGGAAATAAACACAACTCTTCCTCTGCTGCAGAAAGCAGCCTTCTTCAAGCAATTCAAAAGGAGGGAAACAAAAGGAGAGGAATTCTATGCAGGAAGATTTATTCACTTCCATTCAGACTGTACCGTCCCTATGGGGACAAATGTTAGCGTATAATTAACTATCAAACAATAAATTCAACTCAAAAAGGAGAAATATTTGTGAGCACATTTACTCCCAGCAAAACAGGAATAATTAGGCAATTGAACAATAAATTCTTTATTTTCTCTTCCCGTGGTATCAAAATCTCCCCTGGAATCCATTTCTAGGGAACAAAAGTCACACAGTGGGGGTAAAAGGACTATTTTCTGCTGGAGCTCTGCACAGAGCATCAGAAATTATAAGAGTTGTTAAATTTTTCTTACAGTGGATTTTGCAAACATATATGTCGAGAAGAAAGAGGGCAAAAGTCTTGAAATAATTTTTACTCCAAAGATCTTGCCAAAAATGAGCTCTGAAGACATGTAGCAGTTCCAATCAGGAAACAACTAGAGCTTTCATTACTTAAGTACATTTATTTTAAAATAACTGAAGCATTCCAAGATTCTGCATTTTCAAGGATGAACACAGTGACAAAGCACACACGGGAACCCACATACACTGGTGTGCCAACTCTAACAAGGATCTAGAAAGTCCTGGTGGGTTTTGATGCAGTGACAGACATCACAAAAAACAAGCCAAGAGTTAGTGAGCTGCAGGTGGGAGGGTAAGATAGTTTTCCCATGAACTTCTATATTGAATCTGTTGCAATTATTTCTACAAAATTCAGGCAAGAAGTCCCTTTGCCTCTAAGCTTGGATATAGAAAACCATTTTCTGAAGAAAAAGTACTGCTAACTTTGATATGACAAGGTGGTGCACTAGGTGTGCTACAGCTCTTCTGTGTTGGTCTACAGAGTGAGGAATACAAAAAAAGAAATGGCAGAGAGAACAAGAAATACATTTTGCCAGCTGAAATGCAACACTGAGCACCAGCAAGATGAATACCCAGGTAATTTGCAATTCCTACATACCTTAGCTCAGTTTACCTACCCGTGGCTGCAGGCCAAGAAACCAGTCCCAGTGGAGTAGCAGATCCACTCCAGCAGCACTGCTCAACTCACTGGTCTCCTTTGCTTCAGCTGAGCAAAGTCAGGGTAGTGAAACTTCCCAGCAATGCACTGATAGTAAAGCATTTCTTAGCACGTGGTGATTTTATTTTCATTTCAACTGTTTGCATGTATTAAAAGTGAACATTATACGGAACAGCAAGGAAACAGGTAAAGATTCTCTAATAACCAAACCAGCAGCCTGGTCCTGGGTGTGTTGACACTTTTGATCCTGTCTATCAGCTTCTCGCTCTGTACCCTATTAGAATACAGTTTACATTATTTTTTTTTCCTAATTCTGCCATTAAATTTTCAATATAACATTGCACTTGGAAGGGAAACAAGCAGTGGATGTTGGGGGGAAGAAAAAGAAGAAGTCATCTTAAGCCTGTACTATTTTGAGGCAATTTCCACTATATTGAGAAGCTCTTCTTACTGATCTACTTTTCCCAAACAATAACGGAAAAGAAACAACCATCATGCCCACTCTACTCTAAAGGAACCCCAAGTGGATCAGTGTGCATAATATTACTTTTAAATTGGCTAAGAGGCCAGATTAAAGCTGCTTTCTCTGTGCACATTTATTATTTTCCCAAAATGAATTCCTGTGGTAGAACAATGCCAACACAACACTAGAGACAGCATAACACTGCCTTAAATCCCAGTGGAAATCCTCACTGGATGAGACCATGTGCTGAGTCCGTGTTTGTCACAGTTATTGACACTGGAAAGATTTAGGTAACTTTAATTAAGCAGTGTAACACACTAAGATACTAGTGCCATGATGCATCCATAATAACTGAGGAATTCACTCTGCCCTGGTACCACGTAGGTACGGAGCTTGCTTTGCTGCTCAGTATTTTATATTCTATCCATACATTGCTGCTGTTGGCACCGTGGGAATCACTGAGGGAAAGGGAAGATTTGGGCCAGATGTACCCTGTGAAACACTGCCCTGGCAGTCCATACTGCACTCCACACTGCCCAGGTAGCCTGACACAATAAAGGACATCACAGGCCCGATGAATCACATCACTTGAACAACTAAGTAAATGAAATGTCAGAGAGGTAGGGCTATTGACTGAAATTTAGTACAAGTGATAGACTACTAATGAATAAATAAAGATGCCAGGGAACAAGCAACTCTGACTTGCCATGCAGATTTATTCTTTTAGTTCTCATTTACTTTAATTTTATGTTATGTTTGATGCAACTTAATTTTCCCCCACTTGCCACTAGACCAAGGAAGTCTGCCTTACTGCATTAGGGAATGCCAGGTCTGAAACACTGCAGTCGTTGTGGCATTCTGCCCTTTTCACTGTCTGGAGCTACTGTCTGGGCTTGTTAATAATTAAAAATAAATAATGCTGTCATCCAGTTCACATCTCCATTCTACTTTTCAGGGGGGATAGTTGCAATTTAAGTGCAAGAAGGTTTCCTCATAGCCAAGTGTGTGCCCACAAGGAATAAAAAAAGGTGAAAAAGGAGGAAAAGAAAAATCAAACCAAGCTGCACTGTAAGTTATTCAGAGTACATGAACAAAACTTGAAAAAAACTGAACACCACTCTAAAACACCAAATATCCTTTAAAATATTCATGATATTAAAAAAAACACTTGTAAATAATAAGAGGTTTAGGTTTCATTTAACTCTAAGATTTTATCAAGCATCTGTCTGCATATAACATCTATTACTATATTTAAAACTTCTGTTTCCAAATTTATTTTTTTTTTAATTAACTCTTAGTTCACATACCCATTAAACACGACCTTTCTGTTCAGCATTGTTGTCTTACCTGGTGTTGCAAGCAAAGTTATTCCAGTGTTTATAAAAAACAAAACTGTAGAGACACACAAAAAGAAGAAAAAAAAACACAAAAGAAAAACCCCTTTCCTAGGTGTGAAAAGCAGAAAAGCAGGCCGAGTGGCTGTAAATGCAATCCAGGTGTGGTTTGGAGGGCACACAGCAGAGTGCAGGTGCTCTGCTGTGCCCAGGGCAGGCACACAGCTCTCCTGTCAGCAGCTACAAGGCAGGAGACACCGGATCAACACTGACACAGCAAGGAACAGCAAGTTCTTGCCTCTGGTCCTGTGAATACAAGCACAATCTGTGCCTCACAATTATTTCACGTCATACATTTCTTAATACTGCTGGCACTGCTTTGATATCATCACTGGCCATAAATGTCAAATGATAGAACTCCTTAAGCATTGAAATGTGGTTGACATTTGGGTTTGCTTCCTCCGACACTTAAATAAGAAAGAAGTTGCTTTCTAGGACAAAAGATTGAGACCTGAACCAAGGCAGGAGCAGTGCTGCCGGCACAGACCAGTGCCATCAGCCACCCATCCCAGTACCACCCTGGAGGGAAAGGGACCTGCAAACACTTCATAGTCATAAGTGAGAAAGACATCCCTCCTCTTGAACACTTCTGACATGACATACTGTCACATAAGTACCACGAGAGTGACATTTAGAGTTGCATCTTTGAAAGGAAAATTTTTAGCAAAAACAATGACTTAACCCAAATACCACTAACAGCTAACACCCTATCCCTTTGCATTATATGCCTTGTTAGAAACAGCTGATTCATTTTTACACCTCCTTTTGATTTAAGTAGTTACAGATATTTGTCTCTTGACGGCTGTTGAGCCTCTGTTCTTGTGCAAATGTTCACTACAGAGAATAATGCAAGGACAGGTATGGGATATGAGAGCCACAACTTTATCCTGCTCTCCTAAACCCATCATTCCTCAAGCTGAGGTAAACAAGAGCCATAAATCAAAGTTATTCATGCACAGATAATCCAAATAGCCTCTTTGCATTACCAGCTGTCAGCACGGGCCACTGGGCAACTGCTGTACCCACATTCATATGTCTCTTGCATTTAATGAGCCTTCATTTAACCTGACAGATTGTGCTGTCTTTTTAAAGGGTTAACTTTAAAATGATCCTTCCATTGTTAACCTCTTCTCCAACTTATTTAGCTCAATGTTATCAACATTTAACTTTTTTACTATAAAATTACTTATCAGAGCTAAAAATCTCTCTATAAAATGTGATAACATGTAGTTCCACTAACACTTGGTGGGTTTTTTAAACCCAGAGAAACCAGGTTTGATTAATGCAGTCTTTTCACAAAAAGTTTTTGAAGTAGTTTTACTTTTTCCTATTATTTTAAAAAGCAATTAGAAGTGCCTCATTGAAACATTAATAGCCACATGGAAAAAATTCATGACTTCAGTGAACGAACACCAATACATTACAGCTCTGCATTTACAAGGAAACAGCTCAGAAAAGGAGAGCCTCACCAAGTATCTCAGCTGCATCCTACCTCAGGTGCTGTTCCCAAACCCTGATGCAAGACAAAGGAGATGGTGTTTACATAAAGAAAAAAGATTATATGTGGTCTTGGTGCATTATTGGTAAAGTAGCTCCATTCCCATGTCCAGGTTTCATTAAAAAAGAACAAAACCAAATCCAAACTACTTCTGGGCGCTTCATGGGAGTAAAGAGGGGAAAAGTTGTTTGGTAAAAAGAAATAGAGACAAAAGACCTTTATTGGATACACTACCTGTCAAAGGAAAAAAGCACTAAGGGAAACAACCTAATTTTAAAACACTGCCTAGAGTTTCATCCAGATTCAGCTGCCAGTCCTTCCTGGCTAGTAACCAGCGAGTTCAATACAGTCAATCCCCTGCACAGAACACTCAGCCCCTGAATGCAGCCTCAGCTGCAGCCCCTGCACACCCACCCTGAGCAGGTGGCACCCACACAGCAGTGCTTGGGTTTCACAGCCACTCCCCAGGCAAATCCAACCAACAGGCTGTGTTCCCTTACACCAGGAACACTTCAAAACTGCTCCTTTCTGGGAACTTCAGCTTTTGGCATAGTTAAGCACGTGTTAGAATTTAGACTTCTTCAAGGTTATAGTGCCAGCACGACACATTTCTAGGTTAATTCTTACTTACAGAGCTTAACTCGAAGCGCACTTACTTAGGAATGAAGATGGCAAAGACTAAATCTAATATCTAATATTTAAGTAGCTAGCAACTAAGAGAACCATGCTTATCTGTAATGATTTTCATTAAGATACCATGACTTGCCAATTATTCTGGAAGAAGGGGTTATTTTTAAGCTGGTAAGTGAACCTGTGGGCAAGGCAGCACAAACAAATTTATCACCTCTGTCCCTACAGTCAATTGATTCTGTGCATCTGCATCACTTTTAAATTTGGAGGGAAAGAATGAAAGTCATAAATTACAAAACATTAGGAAAAAAAAGAAGGCAAGTGGGGCGATACAATGGCACTAAGCTCCTCTTCCCATTTTGCTGCACAACAAAGCAAAGCAACAGGACATGCCCAGATAGCTGTGACACCATCCTGTCCTGGGGAAGACAGAAGGAGCCGACCTGGGCAAAAAGGCTTCTTTCTGAAGAGCAGCACACGATTTTAAGCACCTGTCAGCACAGAGAGGGCAGTCCCCAGCTGGGTGTGAGGATGTACAAGCACACAGGGTTTGAGCTTGCAGCTACATCGAGCAGTTTAGTTGTACAGGTGGCAGATTGCCTGCCTGAGAAATTAAGATGCTCACCTTCATTGTGGCTGGCAGATCTCTCAGGCTCCAAAGGACACTTATGCCAGTATGCATATGGTTCACAGGGAGCTCTGTGCAGCAGCCTGGGATGTGCACCACTGCTCCATTACAAAGTGAGACTGACAAACCCAAAAATGCACAGCAACAACATGCAAAGCAAAGTGACTTAAAGTGATCAAGGTCTATGATCTGACAAGTATCTCAGGTCATAGAATGTAATTTCTCTCTTGTAATAATGTGGCAGAGGCAGAGTTTGTTCCCTGCCTCGTGCATGCTGTGTGACCAGTAAACATAATAGTGATCCGGTTAAGGGGACAAATTATTACCATCCAACTGAATGCTCAGTTAAACAATATTAATATTAGACAACATTTCTAAATTAAATTATTGCCAAGACACATCTTAATTGAATTGTTACAAAAGGCTGGTATGTGTGAAAGCAAACACCATTCGGTAAAAATCTTCAGTTATCCTACCTAATGCTTTAACTGTTGAATAGCTTGAATTATCCTGTACATAAAAACGTTATTAATAAGGTTTAAATACTTCCAAGTCTCCACTTTTTGCTCCAGGCTAAGGTCACCCTACAGTGCCCACCTAGGCCCTGTGATTCCAGTTTCGCCTCCAGAAGGACTGGCAAGGGCAGGGTTGCTTCTTCTGGGACTCTTATCTCCTTACAAATCCCTCTCTCATGGTCACCTATGTTAGAACCTTTGATCAGTTAAAGACACTGACTGTCACCAGTGTGATCAACAGTAATCCCACCTCTGCACAACCTTGGATATTTTTAATGGTCATGAGAGTGGACAATTCTTTTTTGCAGTTGTTGCATTAGCTTTGATTAAGGGTATGATTGCATTATCAACACTTGTCCATCTTTACAAGTTACAGATGTGTTTTAGCAGAGCCCCATTTCCTGTGCCAGATCTGCCACCACCGGAACATTCCTAGGGAAGACACCCCAAGATCTGGCAAAACATTCTGCAAAATCACTGGAAAAAGCACAGTACTTCATTTCCCTTTAGTGGTAGAGCTGATGATCTTCATCCACAGGTCATGGTTGCCTCTCATAATTACTACTAGTAGTTTTAGACACTAAAAAGCTCTTATTTATTGCACTCTCTCCCCTATTTTAAAACCATCATTCTGATCACCAAAATTCAAAATCTTTCAAAATTCTTTAAAAAGCAGTTATAAGCTTCCTGTAGTGTATCCCTCAGTACAGAATCAGGTTCATAAACTCAGGTGTCCAACATTGCTAATTTTCAGCTCATTTTCTGAAGAGAAATTGCTTGTGGTTATTTTCCATAAAGACTAAGTTGTTTGGGGGTTTTTTTTGCAGTTTTTTTTTTTTTAAATGGGGAACTAACATTTCTCCCAATATTTTACTTGCAAAGGTGGACTAAAGCAATTGAAATAATTAAATGCTTGCACGATTTCCTCAAAACAAAAACAAGTTAACAGTTCCCTACCACTAAATCACCCTCTAACTCTCATTCCATGCAGTACATTGTTGTTTATTTTCCACATAAAATAAACTCCCATGAGAAAAATTAAAGACTGTCTTTTTCTAACCTTCTAGAAGAGTAGTGTATAGGATCACATTACTAAGGAGAATTAATATTAAAAGGCAATAAAATTATAAAAGGAACATTGCAATATTCTTCTGATGTGCACATCTCTAAGTATTCATTACAATTTTACTCTAATTACTTAATTTACAATGATAATATCTTAACTCATCACCAGTAAGGTTTGTAATTTAAGAGACATTGTAGACACAATCATTAATATCACATCTGTAAGTAAGAATAGTCTGACTGAGACTGACTCCTCCCAGGCTCTATTTTAGGTCCCCGGCATGAATTCAATACCATTGTTGCATCTGCTAGTCAGAACTGTGCTATTTTTAGTATTTCCCTGGATACTAAAGAAGGAAGCGCTTTGACATAAAAGTCTAAAGGAAGCAAACAGCGGCTGAGAATTCAGAGTGGGAAACCTATGGAAAAAATAAAGGGTGCTCCAATAGAATAGAGTATGCCTTATTGCCAGATGAATTCTTCCCAACACAGAGCAAGAGCTTGCTCTGCTCTTCAGGAGCAGTCTTCATCAGCACTGCTGCAGATCAAGGGACCACCTAACCTTGTCTGTGAACATTCCTGTTTCACCTTGTGTTCTGTCCTGCTATTGTTTGGTGTCTGGAGAGGAGGAGTAATCAGAGTATTCAGGCATACCAGTTCCTGTTGTCTTACAAAATGCTAGTTGGATGGCTATGAGGAGAAACATTTTAATTAGGCCCTAGCAGCAGGCAGGAGCTGGCTCCAAGGATGCCTGCCAGCACTCGCTACACTGGCCAAGTCCACACAGCCTCCCAGGGCAACAAAACCTGCACATTAGGCACTCCTTTTGCCAAGTGCCTTCTGATGTCTGAACCATCTCAGGTATATAGGATGCTTCTCGAGTGCCACATCCTTCATAGATGGGCTTAATCCTTACACAAGTTCAGCTGCAGGAGCAAGGTTTGGTTCCTCTGAATTTGGGAATGGCTTCCCAGTTCTCAAGGGATCAGCTTAGTTTTAATGGCAAGCATCCATACATAATAAATAAAGGTTTATTTCATCCCACCCACAGAGAAATAACATATGGCAAATAACACTTTATGCGAGTCCCACCGAAGATCTATTGCCCATATTTTAAATGGCAGGTAAATGATATAGAAACCTTATGACAGTACTTTACAAATGTAACCTTTAATGTTAATGATTTAAGAAATGAAACCATGTGTGAATATAAGCTAAGAATAATTAGGCAATTGATATTTCCATCTGGCTCAAAACACTTGCTGCCACTTCTGCAATCAAATATTCTCATCAGTTTTTTAACCAGATAAGATTTTTGAAAATTAAAACTATTCCACTGTCAGCCACCAGTTATGTCTGCTGACTGGTGGTTTAGGTCCAAGGTGACATTTTTGGTAGCTAAAGGAGGTTGCTATCTTGCTGTCAGTCACCCTGGACAAATAATCCCAACCAAGCAGGGAGAAACTGAAGTTCAAACCATTCCACAGAAAGAGCTATACTTTTGTCTCCAATTTTTTTGGACTGCTTCGTATAAGGAATTAGGAATCCAGAGTTCCCACAGTCAAGTTATTAACTCTGCTGTTACATGCCTAGCTCATGGCTTGGTTCCGTCAAGGATTTCTTCAAAGTTCTTTGACCAGTCCCTTAACAGAAGGAAGAGAATGAGGAGAACAGTGTATGACTAAAGGAAGAGACAGCTTCCTACTCGAAGTCATGCGCAGCAGGTGTAGTTTTGGGTGCTAACTGAACTAATTCCTCTTTCATTTTAGCCAACACTGCCATTGTACTTCACAGCAGAAATCCAGGCACAAGCATGGAAACAGCTTCCTTTGACATCACACCAGGTGCGAGTCAGAGGGAGCCAGATCTTTTGTCACCCACGCACAGAGACCTTGCTCCTCACCAAGGCACCACCTACGGCATTACCTGATGCCCTCCAATGGGAGGAAAGGATTAGGTTCTCCAGGGCACCCTCATACTCTGCATTAGCTACAACCCAAGCTTTTCAGCTCCTCCCCACTCTCCAAAGCTTCTTTCCCCTCAAATAGAATTTACTAGACAGCATACACCACCTCCATAACTCCAGGCACCACCTTGATTGCAGTGTCATTATTCAGGATACAGGGTCCTTGGGACCTGGGCAGAACTGTACTTCCATCCCTCACATGTTGGCTCAGATGCAGAATGAAATAAAATTATAAACCCATTTTAAAACAGTCATCCTTCCCTCCATAAATGAAAGCTTCTAATTCAACTAATTCTCA
This sequence comes from Anabacerthia variegaticeps, assembly GCA_035583185.1. Classification (NCBI taxonomy): domain Eukaryota; kingdom Metazoa; phylum Chordata; class Aves; order Passeriformes; family Furnariidae; genus Anabacerthia; species Anabacerthia variegaticeps. The sequence continues at coordinate 53,125,641 of JAWWEW010000078.1, read as the reverse complement.
GGCCTGTAGTCATTCAGCAAATACCTGGAAAGGCAAAGGTATGACTGAAACCTCAGTAGCTATCAAGGTGAGGCTGCTCATTCCATCACCTTTTTCACTAAAGAGGAACTCACTACACTGCATTCTCTCTCCCTACTCTCATAAATATATATGTATCCATAAAAAGGAAAAAAAAAGAGACAGAATGGATATCAGAACTTTTACAGAAACATACTACATAATTTATTATCTGCAGTAGCACAGAAAAGAGAAAGAGGAGAGTAGCAGCATAAAGAAGCAATATTCATTTATGAGAGAAAGTGAACACAGAAGAAAGAAACATTAACTGAAATATCCTCTGCTGGAAAGGAAACGTTGTATGAGGGGTATCTTTATAGCTCTTACTTGCACTAAGCCACAGCTCTGGTTGCATGAGAGATTGTTTATTGCACCTGAAATGATCTCTATTACTTGGGATGTGTGACAGAATAAAATAATGAAACCCCCATATTGCTACAGTATGGCAGAGGCTGCACAGCATTTTTCCTTCAGCATATCACTTGAATTCCCCCCTCTCCCCCCAGTATTTCCAATTACAAGAGTTCCTTTTTCCTTTTATGTAATTAGAGGGGGGGGAAACCAAAAAGAACAGTTATATAGATTTTTTTTTTTTTTGCAGAAACACCCAATGAGCTCAGAGATGGAAAGCGGTGGCATAAAGGGTAAAATGAAAGTTATCAACAGACAGCTGTGCCACTACAACAACAAAAACATGCTTTTGGTTATAAAAAATAAATGTAGCAGTTACTGTACATCATACTTAGATTTGGAATTCGAAACTTCTTTCAAGTTTTCAAGATATTTACGCAGAACAGATTTTCTGGTATGCAAATAAATCATTAATCCTACTGTCAATAACACAATTTTGATCCTATTACAGAAAGGTTTTTTGTTTCTCAGGTATGATTACAAATTCATAGCAAAGATTAATCTATTTCACTTGACAGTAGAGATTTCCCCAGATTTAGCAAAATCCCTTCTGGAAAAAGACAAAACCCCAGTGTTATTTACTTGTCTCTCTCTTTTATTATAATAGTTTGAGTATTAGTGCTTCAATTCTGATCAAGAAAGATGCCCCAGTTCCACAAGCCATTGAAGTTTGGTGGTTTGGGTTTTCCCCAAAGCATTCAGGATCATACTTTAGATGATATGAAGTACATTGAAGCCAAAAGAGACAACTGTGACCAAAAAATCCCATTATAATCTAGTACATAAGTAGTCCAGTAGAACTAGATTTTTTTTAAAAAAAGATTTTAGGGTATATTTATGAATAGTGAATGAGGTAAAAACAAAGCTCTGTAAATTCTGCATTGTCATATCTAGACTGCACTGAGAATAGTAAGATCTATTACTGGACAGTATTTTGGGAACTGTTTTCTCACTTGTTTTTCAAGCAAAATCACATATTACTTCATTGACACTTTAGGAAATCCCATGTGAGTGAAAGCAGATTCTTTCCCTGAAATTAATTCAGCTGAGTTTTTTAACCAAACCAAAATATTCCAATTTTCATTTCTGTTCAAAGTTACATGCAGCTTACATAGACCTTCTGAAACTGTTTTTTCCAAGAAATAAAGATACCATTCTGTAGTTTTACTCAGCTTCCAAACAAAAACTTCATGAGAACATCTCAGCATGAGACAACACATCAGGCTGTTCACAAGACTTCAGGCTAATAGTCTAAGACAGCACTAACAGTCTTAGGAAGATTCAGCTTTGCCTTTCCAGAACTCAAATGACTTGGAACTTTCCCTTGCATCCTAGCACAATTTAGGAAATAGGAGAGAGCTCTGAAAATAACAACTTCCAATGTTTATGAAAGGAGGGAAGACATTAAAAAACCCTACTGTCTTCCCATGAAACTCACTGATGCATTTTTAAACAAGGAGAAATCCAAAATCACTACTTGGGAATAAAGGATATAGCCAAAAACTGCTCAGTGAAGGAAGTGCATCTAAAAAATATACAAGTTGTGAAAAAAGAACTTAAATGGGGAGACAAGTATTCTGACTACCTCATTATCTGGGCTTAGTAAGTGCTGTGGAAATGAGGTTCAGGTTCTGTCTCTGCCTTGGAAAATTTCTGAACATTTCTAAAATGTTCAGGAAATAATTGACATTAGCCATATTGAGAAAGCCTACCATGCAGGGAGGGAACATTAAACAAATTGCATTATTTTAATCAATGAGATCATTAGGATAATTTGATTACAAAGTTAAAGTTCCTGCATACAAGAGACATTCTGATGCCAGACAGCTCTTCAAAGGGGAAGACAACTTGCAGACAACAAAGGGTTTCTAATCATGTAATGGTGAGTTCACAAGAAGGAACCTAAACCATCCTAAGTGCCGTCTCTAAGGCTCATCAAAGTAAGTTTTGGTGAATTTGCATAAACTTCACTGTACAGGGGGTCAGGACACTGTTACAGTCTCCTGACTTTAAAGTAAACTCTGGACATGCACCAAACTTTGTTATTTCCACTTTACAGTAGAAAACAGTGCATTTTTAAAGGTATTTTAAAATATAATCAAGCTACAGCACTACTAGTTACTTTTCTTGCCCCTCTGAAAAGTGATCAGGCATTATTTGGGTCCCAGTAGCTGTACTTTGGTCATCTTAGAGTGAAACATACTAAATGGATAATAATACATAAATAATAAAGGAAGCAAATAAAAGCCATACTTGCCAGTACAGCTTCCCTAATTTACTGTACTATTACTCAGTGTGCAGGTACAGACACTATGTTAGCTTTCCTTGACTCAAGGGCATCAATTCATGGCTTCAGGAGGACTATGTGCATGACACCTGTTAATAGGGAGTAAGGGAGTAGGATGAGATTATGTGGCAGATTTTTTACTGGAACTCATCTCCCAAAGCTATCTATGGGAATTTACCTCTCATAAGGAGATGCATACTTTGTCTTACCATGTTATCTGTGTTTTTTACTACACATGCTTGAGATGGGCTCATCCATCACCTGCCCTTCAAAGCCCAAATGGAAGTCCTGTTCTGAAAAAGTAAGGCATTCTATGCACTAAATATTTTTTTCAGCCAAGTTAATGTAAAAAAACCAAACCACTGTGCCATTCCAAACAGAGCTACCAGAAAAGAAGCAACATCCAATCCCTGCTCACAGTATTAAATGACTTCCTAAATTGCCTTCTCTTACCCTTTTGAAAGCATTTTAATTCCAGGAATCTGTGTCCTTTCCATTCCACTGTATTTAAGGCATATTCTTAGGGTTTTGGTAGTTGAACACAGCTTCTATTTTCAGATTCCTCTGAGAGTCCCTCACATCTTTTTAACTTCCATACTTCATCAAAGAGGCTGGCACTCCACATTGCCCATTCAAGTTCTGTTTTGGCTGCAGACTGCTCTGCCCATCAGCGCTGATTCAATGCCAATCACATGAAGTTTGTGCTTTCTACTACCCAGCTGTTCATACTACAGGCAGATTTGAACAATTGGCCTTTGCTTTTGTTGGCTCCTGTTCAAGTCACACTTGTGCAGGCACCACAGTTTCTCCCAGGTTTTCAGCTCACAGTAGAAAACCAGTACATTCTGCCAAGGGATTGGTTTGATTCAGCTGTTTGACATAACTGGGGGGGGGGAAGTAGTTAATGGTGCAAAGTGAAACATTAGAAAACTATCTGATTAGACTGCAATGATGCATCATGTCATTTTAAAAAAGTAAAGACATCACTACCTTTTTCTGAAAGATTCATCTTTTCCTGCTAGTCTGAGAATAATATTTCCAAGTATAAAGCAAACCATCTTTCTTAGGTTTCAGAATTTTGAGGACAATGTCCATAGCCTTGTTTAGAAGTAGTACTTGTGGGCTTCCAGCTCTCCATACAACAGCAGCCTGCATTAACACCCTGCTGGTGCCATAAGACTCCCCACAGCACCAGGGGCCCACACTCTGACTCTTAAGGATATAGCAGACCCTCACAGGGATCTACTCATTGTGCTAAAAGTATTAATCTCATCATTCTGAGAGAAAAAAAAAAGTCTCCACTTGGAATTGAGGAAGAGGTCCCATCCAACCAGGTGGATGAATGAGAATTCCAGATCAAAAATGTGCCTAGAGTAGCTTTCACTCAGATCAGATTTAAATCAATATATTTCAGTTTCCCACCACAGAGACTAGGGTGCTGTCATTTTGGTAACCACAGGGACTGATTTTGGTTTGAGATATTATCAATTAAGAGATTCCTCTACAAAGACCAAACTCCCTTGCCCACACCCCCAAAGAATTTGGTGCAAACCACAGCTAAGTGTATTACTGGTCAGCCAAGACCTCGTAGGAGCTACTTTCACCCAAAGACATGCTAAGCACAGGCAAGATGTGACCATATTCTTTAGTGTCACTTTACCCAGTAACTCTCCTATTGCAATAAACCTTCCATATCCCTATTTCTTTACCTTAAAAACAAACAACCTAAACTTGAAATTTGTTCAGTCGTTAAGCCAATTAAAGCTCCCTTTTCTAAGTATCTAAGACTCCTTGCATTCTGCAGCGTTTTAATTAATATCGAGCAAGGGCTTTGTTTACCCTCCTGGCTTACAGCCTCTGTCGTATCTCTCCCCTGCCTGTGTCACTGACAATGAAAAGTTGATGCCCCCTATTTTGGCATTATGCCTTTCCTTTTCTCAAGAATTAAGGTCCTTTATAGTCAACTGGCACTCATTTTGAGAGGCATTACAAGTTAACACTAGGTGGGAATGTTTCATAGATAAGCAAGTTCATTACCGTTTATCCCTGTGAAATTCGAGTTGTTAAATGTTGTTGTTCTCCCTTTTTTGTGTGACACGGAGAGTGAAGAATGTTCTCCCTCCCTCTAATCCCCTTCTTCATGTAATCTTTTCCCATTTAAAACTGAGAAGGATTGAAAGGTGTCTAGTTTTAATTAGATGCACATTTAGCGATTCCTGGAACTTGTGTTCCAGCTTTCACAGCTTTGATAAACTGAAGTGGTATCTACAGACAACACAAAATTCCTGTGTAAAAACATGACAATTTATATATTATTTATTAATCAGTTGTGAAATAATTCCCATATTGTCTGCAATATGTACTAAAAGCAACAAGAATCAAGTGATTTTTTTTTTCAAACCATGAAATTAAAGGTTCCTCTTTCATCCTATTTTTCCTTTCGTAGGAGGAGTTTCTGTACCCAATACAGATCACACTGCACTCAAACCCCCTCCTAACCTGCATTACAAGTTCTTGCACTACTGATGTCAGTGCAACTACATTTGTAAATGCTTATGGGCAAGAAACTTCTATCGTGGAATAAGCCAAAGGAACTGGTAGAATGACTAAGTGCCACTCATACAAATAAGCTATCTGCCGTGCTGGTCTTAAGATGCTCATATTAGTAAGAAATAGTATACAATCATGTTTTCAAGAGAGCAATACCATGTCTGCAAAGCAAAGGTTGGTACAAGACAGGCACAGAGCAAAATTTTAAAGCCAGATGCAACAATATGAACGTCTCAGCAACCATTGAAGACTCCGTGCCTTTTAGCACTGGTTCCAGCCTGCCCGGGCAGAGCAGCAATCAAGCTATGGAGATCATGCCAAGATAACTTTCCTCACTCAGTTGAGTTATACTTGGCCAATAAAGCCCACAAATGATAACACAGTAAGGAGATGCTGACTTTGGCACACTGAGCACAACACAGGGAAGATAAAAGCATGAGCTGCTCTGACTTTCCTAAGGTGATATTCATTGTGGAGATACTCACTGAACAGAGTACAAACATACTCTGAATATGAACCACATTGTCAGTGTCTTATTACTGTACTAAAGTTCAGTTAACTCTACTCTAAGAGCCTTGAAAAACCATTTAAGATTAGACAGATTGTAGAGAACAGTGGTCCTCTTTGCAGAAAGACTTGAGCCCTCCATGGATCCAACCCTGTCTGAAGTCCCAGATGGGCTGGTAGCTTCTGTTCCAGAGGCCAGAGCCTAAACTGGCCGGTTCCACCAGCATCTTCTCATAGCTGAACTACCATGAGCATTTAGTTCAGGTGCCACAAAAGTAGAGGCAAGACTCATCAGTCAAGCTAGGCATCTGTTTCATGTCAAAACAAGGTCAAAAACCCCGCAGTGGAGCACTAAGCTCTCCGAGCACAGTCCCCTGGTATCACCGTGTGCAGACCTCAGCAACATCCTGGTGCCCATGGCACTCATTTTGTTTCAAAGGCATTTCTTTCATGGGCTCAAAGGAAAATAGCACACTCCATTTAGGCAGTGCAGAACCTTATGTGAGGGCTTACAAGGCTTTTGGTTGAGAATGAGTACTCTGAGATTGAAAATAACACATTGGGCAGAGCCAGCAATTCCTTTGAATGAACCAGAAATACCAACTTTTTGCAGCAGCACGAGGCCATTTCAAGAACTAACAAACAGAATTAGTCTGAAACTATAGACAGCTGTATAAGAACGACACAACTGCTGTAAAATGGAACGTGGAGGGCACAGTGCAATTCTGCAGTGTCAGATTTGATTAACTGGAGCACAAAAAGAAAACTATATACTGCTTCTACACACAATAAAAAAATTGAAGAATAAAAGGCCCTAATTGCAGTTTCTAATGACAATCATCTTGCAGAGCAGCCATCTGACTCCATAAGACAACTTCTATATATTCCTATCCACCACGTTATAATCTGTTTCCCACAGCCAGGCAGAGGAATCTCATGCATATTGCACAGACATACAGACACAAACTGCTAGTAAAGTGTTCCAAGTAAATCAGAAATGACCTTGCTGTCATTTTAAAAATACTGGCAGATACAATGCACATTTACATTCCTGGCCTTGGCTATCAAGATTATCCTTGTAATTCATTCCTCCTCTGGCAGGAGTGATCTCCTGATATCCTCTCTTAAAGACAGGCTTTCTTATGCTAGTCCTTCGGTAAAGTCAAACTGATAACTGTGCATTTAGACTTTAATTGTTTGGAATACTTCTAAATTCATGGATATGTTTTATGTTCCCAGTGAAAATCTATTATTTATTAGCACAAAGCAGACTGTGTATGAGCTGAAGGTTAAAGATGATCAGCACAAACACACAAACAAAACGCAGCAACCGACACATGAATATTTATGAGAAAAACAATCTGCCAAAAGGTGATCATTTCCTTTGATTTAATTAAAGGGTGAGGAGAAAAACAGCAATGCAATGGACATGACAGACTGCAGAGATTTGAAAAAGCTTCAAATATGGTTTCCCATGAGAGTTTATTAAAGTCACAATGGTTTTGTTTGGAAAGGTTTACTATCACACAAGTACAAAACAGACTCACACCAGAAAGAAAACATCTTAAAAATAATATATCACTAGGTGAATGAGAAATACCATACCCAGGTAAGGAAATCACTGGAAGAAAGTCTCCTAAACTGGTCTAAGGAAACTCAGAAGCAGAATGAAGACATTCACATTTAATAAATAAATATTAATTTTGGTGAAAGCATAAATGTGACCAACAACAGACTAATCTTGCAGTTGGGGAATGTAGGTAGGTGAACATTCTGGGAAATTTTTTTCTTTGGACAGTGAAATGTGACATGCACAAATGACACATTGTGGTTACAAAATAATACCAAAAAAAAGAAATTTAATATTGTCATTTACTACTTGCCATAGAAGAACAAGATGAGCAAATACTTGGTAGAAATGCATCCCTTAGCATAATGCTCTGATCAATTTATGGACATAGTTGTGCTAAACCTAGGAAAAGATCTATTCTTGCTGACCAGAAAAGAAGATTTAGTCTCCAATTTAAGACTTTGATTTACTAGAGCTGACATATGCATCACAAGAAAGAACCACTTAAAGACCCTACTCTACCAAAAGAAATCCCAGTTTGAGCCATTCTGGTCTCTATTTGAAAATAGTGATGTGGTAAAATTAAACTGTGGCAAAATTACCTTGGTAATTTCTCCTTGGAGTCTGGAAACCTTACACAAAACACTGTCAGTTTAATGCTGCAAACGTACTTTCCCCCTCTAACAGTAAAGTGAGTGCCGATCCTTCTCTCTCCCCCAACCTTTTCCCTTTCACTATTTTTTCCAGGAGTGAAAATGGAAGCATGTTGCATTCTGGGGAAGGCAAGCTTTCATTTTTCTTTGTGAAAGAAAAATAGAAAATACTATAAATCTTTTGACAGTGGCTTTTTTTTTGGCATTTTTACTCTCAACTGTTGAAAAAGCTGGAACAGACACTTAAACATTTCAATGTTTCTCCCAATGTAGCTTCTGAACTTGAACTACCCATTTTGAGCAGGGAAATATCTGAGAGACTCCAGAACAAGCTAACATGAATTGATATGTTGCTGAAACTGTAATCCAGCAAACAACTGGGGAGCCATAGCCATTATCACGGGCAGAGATTATCCACCAAACTCAAGAAACCAAGGCAAGGGCTCAGACCTGGAACTTAATGAATGAACCAGAAGGGAGAGTCCAGCTCCCTTTCTTTGTTTATGCTCCAGCTCTGTGATGAATTCAAAGCAGCAGAAGCTGATCTGACAGAAAGAGCAAACAGGCATTGGCCCTTGCTTTGCCCTTTAACAGAAATGAAAAGAAGCTAAGTTCAACAGCTAAGTGACATTTTATATAGTCTTTTTTTAGACTCAACAGCATCCATTCATTTATAGCCCCATTTCAGTTGCTTTAAATATAATTAATCCACTATCATTTAATAAGGTATACAAATTAATATGAACAATATTAATCTCACTCACAAATGAAGTTACTATGCAATAATTTTCTGAATAAGCACTGTTACATGAAAAGATATGAAATATCCAGGAGGTTTATGTTTAAAAAAAGCTATTCCTTAACCTACTTCAGTTGTGGAAGTAAATTAAAAATCAACAGCTCTTTCTAATCACATATTTGGTACTATGAAAGAGTAACTTTATAAAGGGCCTCCAGCAGGGAAAGGGGAAGAAAAAGGTGTTTATATTTGTGTGTGCATGTGCAAGTTGATTATATGTTAACTACACCAAGTTTCTTTAGATATACTAAAAGAATAAAAATACCACTAAAAATTGTAAATTACACAAGATTAAAAAAAAAGTCAGCTGCAGAATATACCTCAATAGAAGAGTGCACTTCTAAATAAAAATCACTATAAAACCTAGAGCAGACAGCCAGCAGGGACTATTTTTCTTTTTCCTCTACTGAGGAGGGGCTGTGGGGAAGAGGGAAAGGAGTCAGGGAACAGATTTCTGTTAAAAAGACAATGCAAGGGAACAGCCAAGCAAACAAAAACCAAAACAAAACTAGAAAACAACCAAACAAAAATACAAACCAAAACGAAAAACACTCACCAAAAAACCCCAACAAAAACAAACAAAAAAACCCCCAAAACCAAAACAGAGAAAATTATATTAAGACCCAATGTAAAAGAACAGATGAAAAGTCACTCAACTGGAGCAGAGCAGTCGACCCAAAGTTAGTTCATGTCCTTCCAGTCAACTGTTAGGGAAAAAACCCAACCCAAACCAAAAACACAGGAAGAGTGGGCAAGCAGGAAGGTGTTTTGAGATCAGTTGTTCAAAGTCTTTGACAGAACTGTTTTAGAGCAAAACACGAAAATTTGCTTTGCTTTAAAGCTTTTCAGACCTGACTGCAGTTTGGGAGATCTGGAAGGCAGAACTCCTGAAGTGCTATTTTCATTTGCTGTCAGTCCCAGAGCTACGTAAGCTCCGCTCTGGAGGTGTTAGATTTGACACAAGACAGAACAGTGGCTCTTTACAGACCCATGTTAAGGTTCCAGAGAGCAGCGTTTATAAGAGGCAGGTACATCACTAGCACCACTTCAGAGAGCCTTGGCCACAAGAGCCAGCCTGGTGCCCGCCCTCCAGGAGAGCCAGCTCAGCAGGGCACCCACCAGGCAATCCAAGCTCACAGGGCACTCATGTCATCTCCTTCAGGGCTACATTTGATTTCACAAACCTGCAAAGCCACCAAACAATTTCCACTAGAAGGGCTCTCCCAAAAGCATCTCATCTAGCACATGTTCTGAAGAGAACTACAGAATATCAAAGGGGAACACTTGCTTATAAAAAACCCCACCCTTAAAAAAGTAGCACAAAAATTATGTCACTCACCATTTTAATCTTTTCATGTCTGGTCACAAAAAGACATCTACTCACCATACAGGAATAAAGATGACCAAGTTATGACTAGATTATTGCTGGTCCAAATTCAATGGAGATCAATTTTATGACCCATGCCCCAAAAAAAGGAGATGCCTGAGGAAGAACCTCAGAATGACTAAGGTTAGAAAAGACCTTCACCACCTCCCTGGGGAGTCTTTTTTCATTTATCTAAATATTTATTGTCATATTGCAAACCAGGATCTAGATATTAAAATAGCAATATTAGTATTTTGGTGAGATTTTGTTGTTGTTTGTGGGGGTTTTGTTTTGGTTTTTTGTTTGGTTGTTTTTTTAATAAACACAAGCAAAAAAACCTACACCCACACCACAACAAAGTAATACTGTATCAACAACTCTTTGACTATATTAACAATGACAACTGTTGTTTGTTGGGTTTTTTTGTTTTGTTTGGTTGTTTCCTTAACCACTGTATAACACTTCTTCAAGATTACATTCTATTAGGAAAGTCAATTTAACATGCACTTATCTCATTCTGACCTCATAGGAGAGAGATGAATATTTATTAAAACAGGCTCACAATGCTGCAGGTTGGTTCTTTTTTCTTACAGCCAGACAAAAAAAAAAAGGGACAAATCCTAAAACAACTCAAGCCACATTTAATTTGGCAGATTCTGTTTAATAAAACCCCTCAAAAAAACCCTGATGGTACTTCTACTATACCTCAGTCAAGTAAAAATATAGGCTCCTTCACTTCAGTAATTTTATGTTTAATGCTTAAAACAAAAGTTGTAATAAAGAAATGAATTATCCTTTTACTCATGAACCATGGTCATGACTTAAAAAGCAAAATCCAATGTTTTATAAATTTCTTAGCATTATTTTAATTAAGAGAAAGATTTCTCAGCATTTTTCTTGCTAAGTTAATGCCATTCCTCAACCCTAACAAAGCCAAAAGCCCAAGTTTCTTATTTCAAAACCCAGCAGCTCATGCTTTTTCTTCTGTCTATCTGTGAGCTGCAGCCATCGTGTCTCACTGCCTGCCAAGTTCACATATTCTCTCCATGAATTTTCCATCTATTTCACTCCAAGGGCAGGACTGCACGGAGCGCTTCCCCCCTTCTCATGCCCTTCTCCAGCTGTGCAGCTATTACCAGCTCAGAAGGGATGCCTTGCCGTTACAGCCATTGCAAGTCTGGGGCCAGAATCCCATTATGGCAAAGCTCTAAAGAAAAGTAAGGCCTATTTATATAGTACTAGAAATGGCACCTTTGCTTTCCATTTATAGGGAATCTAAATTCAATAAAGCTATTTTAAGGCCTAAATTGTGATGGGGTATCTCTACCTCACTTTGTTATTTGATGGGAGGATAAAAAAAAAAAAGAGCAATTCAAGCAAACTTAAGAAACTAAACTAGTTTTTCATCATGATGGGCAGAAAGGAGGATTAACAGAAAATCATTACCTGGATTAAAGAACACACTAATACAAAGAGAAATATCATTTCAAACCATTCTACTAAAAAAAAAAAAAAAATCCCCAAAACAAAAAACCCAAACAACAAACTGGTTATTTATTTGGTTTTTTTTCTTCCGGTATGGTTTATTCTTTGCCAGATTCCTCATCTTCTCCTTCTGCATTTTTACTCAGTGTAGGCACAATAACTACAGAAGTGAGTACACACTCAGTAAAGTCAGTGAGGCAGATGTGGGATTTGCTAAAGATCACCACCAACTGCAGTAAGTCTTGCCCTGCATCTTCTCTCCTTAGACACATTCTCCCAGATGGAAGAGTTGGTGTGGGGGTTCGTAACCACTAAATATGGGTCATAATTGGGGTCACCTCTTTTTTACTACTGTTAAAATAAGTATACTTGAGAAATCAAAGCATTTGCTTCTATTACAATTCTCTCAATAATTAACTTCATGGTTTTTTGACTTTCAGGTTTGTGTACTAGAAGAAAATGGAAGAAATACACAAAAATTCCCTTACTGAAATGGATTACAGACTACTAGCATCTCATGATATTGCTGATACTTCCTTCTTTATCATCTTCTGCATTTTAGAAGGAACACAACCAAGACAACATGACTAGAAAAGCTTGGAGTTTAGTAGGTAGGCTACTAAAAACCAAAAAAGAAAGTCTTCTGCCCTCATCTCCCCATTTATTTTTCTTTCCCTTCACTGCTTAGAGAAATATTTTTCAAAGAGTGTACAAAAAAAGGCAGAAGATAGATTTTGTGTGCTTGAATACCCTGAGGCTGATAAAAACACCAAGTCTTGTGTCTCTAATTTTACAAAAAGCATTTCTAGCCATTTGAAACATAACACACCTACATCGCACCTCTAATTCAGGATAACCAATTTAAAAGGTTTAAAATAACACTCCTGGCCAAAACCTGTAGAATATTTTTCCCCAAATTAGACATACACCTAAGTGATTCTCCTCATCAACTCCCAGTTATACCACAGGTGTGAAGACAAGGCATAAGAATCTTACTCCCACATTTTTCTTTCCAACCTTAATTCTCAGTACTCTCTGCTCTCTTTTGTTTCCCATCCTTCTGCCAAGAGCCATGGAACATTCAGTGCTACCAGGAAGCCTTCAGACCAACCCTTTAGCATAGCTAAAAGCCCCACACTCTTAAATATACTGTATGATACCTCTAACATAGTTAAAGAGTTAATGAGTCCACCTCAGTTTCATGTTTGGACTGTTGTCTCTGCCACCACTGGGCCAGAAGAGTTTGTCCTCCTGACAAAACTGAAACTCTGGCAATATGAATTTCTCATACACTTCCATAGGTCAAAGGTCCCCCACTGAAGATAAAGGTACTGTAGCCTATCACACCCATTACAGAAACACCATTCAGCTCTTCCCTCAAACCTTACTGACTGTTAAATCAACGCATGCAGTAGCTCACTCATATTTCTAATTTTCCACAATTCATCCCCTCCATGAGGGTCACTCACTACAGTAAGGCATCAATGCCTAGAGAGGTTAGTAGAGCGCAAGTTAGGAATCACCCTCCCCAAATCCTTGCTCACTAACATGCGTTTTTGTACCACTAATTCCCTTTATTTCTCTTCCCCTCCTGCTAACAACCCTTTTGCAGCTACATTGGGCTGCTACTGGCCAAGATGCAGACGCAACAGTGTGGACCAACACACCTCTGTTCCTCACCCACAGAAGGAAGAGAATTGCAGGCTGCCTGCCCCACATCCTGACAACCTCAGCCCACCTCCCAGGCAGCCTCTCCTGCCATTAGAGAGGCAAAAAGAACATGTAGCAGAATGACTTTACACTCTTAAATAATGCACTCTTAAATTGCATAACCACAAGATTGAAGCTCAAAACATTTAAAGACTGACACAAGTTAAGTACAAACTCACATGACCAGAACAAAATATAACAAAAATATGAATATCATAGTTTTGCTCTTACATTCCCTTTGAGTGCAAAGATCCCAAGCTCCTCTCTCTGTAACAGCCTATTTAAGAGAGGGCTGTGCTCTCCAGGTGTCTGCAATCACTGTGCTTGCAGGAGCACTGATGCAAGACACCTGAGCAGGCTGGCTCTGATACATCCTCTGCTTTGCAAATACTGAGTCTAACATTGTCTAGAAGACAAAAAATAATAAAAACAAAAAGAAGCATGAATCATGTTGAGGATTCATGAAATGCAAGGAACAGGGAAATCCAGAAACTAAGAATCAGTGTGTGTGGCCATAAAATAGGAAGGGAACAAACTGCTTCACATTTCTTTCCCCGCACCTCCCAAGTGGCTCTTTAGTTAAGAGCATTATCTGGTTTCTCAGAGATTAAACTCTCCTCAGCTGTGGCTGATTTGCAACCATCACAATGTTCAGAAAGAAAACAAGAAATTGAAGTTTCATTTACTGGTTTTCCAAGTCTTTTGCAAACAAACTTTAAGCTATTACTTTCATTTTTTCTGTATCTCCTACTAAGAAAAGAACAAAATATATCTGCCTGTCTTCTGTTCCTTTTGGAATAAACGCGTGTATTATCTTAGAACAACCAGGTAAAAACAGAAAGAAGGATGTCTCCTCTCTTGTCTGCTCTAAATTAGATCCTTTTCTTCCACTTTGAATCAGTTTTCATAATTTTTAATTCAACTGTACTGTGTTGCACTGCACTTTATTGTTAAATTATTTATTGCTGCTATTGAGTATTTGTGTCTGTGTGGGAAGGCTGAAGGAAAGAGGATTTCTCTTGTCTCACAGCTGAATGCAAACATTTCAACTAGTTTAACAATGGCAATTAAAAAACCCCAAACAACTAGCAGGCACTGCAAAAGTTTTCCACACACCACAAGACTGACCCAGAGCTACTAGCTCTTTGTATTCCAGTGATAGTTAAGTTATATGTATATTTCTTATGATTTGTTTCCCCAAAAAGTTCATATAGAACAGGGGACAAGGGAATCACTTTTTATTTAAGAAAAAGACCTTTTTTAAGTCAAATTCTAGACCTTGTCACATTTTAGTGACAACATGTCACTCTATTTCCAGCAAATTTCCTATCAAGATTCCCTGTGCCATACCTGGGATGTAGCTGGCAAGTGGCAGGATGTCCAGGTAACAGCGTGGATTAACAATGGAAATGCATGATGGTCAAGAACAATGGTCTGTGTTTTGCGTCATGCTGTCACAAAAGGCAGAGAAAAAGAAGTCTTTCTCACTTGTTCATTCACTTCCAATATCAGAGAGATATTTTAAAAGATATATTTAAATGTCCTGACATAAAACAGTCTTAAAGATTGCTTCCACCATTCTGCAGCAGTGGTCTTCCCTCTGTGCAAGCAGATGGATAACAGACTTTTTGACAACCCCCATGGAATCCAGTTAATCAGGAAAAGGTCAGTGCCTGGGATACACGTCCCTCTGCTTTCAAGTACCACAGAGAAGGAACTGAAACACACAGACACTGAAGTATGACCTGATTTTGACCCTGAAACAGTAAGACTATTCATGTTCTTCATGTTTATAACATGAGCAATATTAGCCATTAATTTGTAAAATCAGAATAAAGATCACACTGATTATTTGTCTGGATTATACACTTAGTTCAAACTTTGTAGAACCTTTCCAGTTTAAAAGAAGTCTACGTTTGGAAAAGTGGTTAGTAAAATGTGCATATGATTAAAATGTGAAAATTAGTTAATTTGGGATACAGGATTTCCTTTACAGGCACCTTTTGCTCAGGAACAACCACTGAAATGGAATCTATTATTAAAACAGTGACAGATGTAGGTCAGAAATGCAGAGGAGGCACAGTTATCTTAGAGGACATAGGAACTCACAAAACTATATATCAATTAGAAGGAATTATTAAAACTGTCCCTTGGGGTACCTCTCGCAATCCTTCTATGAAATCGAAGAAGGGTTTGGTGGGCCCTTGTTGGATTTTGGTAAACGAGGGTATGGGAACAGATAACTCAGCCACTGCTATAATTGCCTGCAATGCCAGGTTTTTAGAAAGGGTTAATTAATTTAGGGGAATCCTGGTCTGTGTCTGGTTGGAAATATATGCGTCATCTCCAAACAACAAATTAACTGTATTAAGCACAGGGATGCTGGTGGTGGAAAAGAGATTCTCTGCGTGCTTACGTATAAAGCATCTCCATTATCAAGCAATGTCACTTGCATGATGGTAAGTAAAGCTTTGAGTAGGGTTTTGATATCGTTTCATGTAAAAACATAGGCTGAGAACAAGGAATTCAATACGCCAATAACATGGGGCAAATTAAGTCCGTAATCAACTATTGCCTTCTGTGCATCTTTCAACACTGCGAAAGGTATTGGTTCCCAAGCAGGTGGCCCGGTAGGTTGGTAAGAAACAGCGAAGGCTTTAATGCATTCCAAGCCCTCCACACCCCGTGCTGTCGCTCAGCCCCGGCCCAGGGCTCTGATCAGCGTCACAGCCGGCCTGGGCTGGGCCTGGCGCCGCCACCTTGG
>JAWWEW010000078.1:53096356-53108544 GCA_035583185.1 Anabacerthia variegaticeps | reverse complement strand
TCCTAATTTGTCCCAATCCACATATGTAATGTTGAAAGGGATAACATAATTGGTTTTGGAAATCATTTTACAAGTTCCTTCAGGGGGACTTTGTCAATGTGGTGACCATGAAGGTGAATAGGATTCTTCAGATGACTGTAGCTCTCCTGCTCCCTTTTTAAAAGGGATGCTCTGATGGTTTGGGTGAAATAAAAGAAAATTGGAGACAAACTGTGGGGTGGGGAATGCCACTTCACAGCTGTGGACCTACCTCGTCCAGCAGGTCAGGTGACCCTGACTGCTGAACTGTGGGTGGCTGTCCAAGCAGGGAGCCAAAACCACTCCACTGCTTGAGCCTGGAGACCGCCAGGGAAACCTCTACGTGGTGGGAGCCTTCGCCCGGGGTCCCTGTTGGGGCACCAGGATTGACGGCGGTGACCGAAAATGCCAGCTCTGTGCACAGCCCACCCCGCGCTGGGTGAAATGGAGAATGGCCCCTCCTGAGGGCGGCACGGCTTATATAGGGGGGCCTGAGGGAAGGTTCCAGAACTGCGTGCTGATTGGACGGAGGGGGCGGAGTATGCAAATTAGGGCGAGGGCTGACCAATGGGGGAGCAGATGAGGAAAGTGAGGGCCAATGGGAAAGCAGGGTGGGGGCGAGGGCAGGAACAGCGTGAGGGGACGGAGACAAGATGGAGGAGAGTGGGAATGGAGCTACACGAGGAGCAAGCAGGAAGGGAGAAACCTGGGGGAGGGTGACAGTAACGCTTTTGAACCAAAACCGTACCTATAAACACGCAAAAATGAAGACCTTTAAACTTTCACTGCAGAAGTCTAGTCTGGTTTGGCTGAGTCCAGGAGGTCTGCACCACCATTCTCTTCGTGGGTCCACCTTCTGAAGTGCGCCTTCCATCCCTCATCCATCCTGCGCTCTCCCACATCCCCGCTGCAGTTCCCACCTGTCCTGCTGTGGTCAGGACAGCCAGCTGACAGCAAATTGTTAGCACATTGCTTAGTGGCAGTATTGACAGGACGTTCCTGCTGAGAGCAGCACAACGTCTGTGCATTAGCACTCTCCGTCCCTTATCGTCGCTGCCCCATCGCAGTCCCTGGCGTGGGTGAAGGCGAGTGTTGCAGGCTCAGAGAACGGGGAGATGGACCCTCCAAAGAGCAACACCCTCACAGCAAAGGCACAAATGTTTTTATCCTCAAAGGAACAACAGGAAGGTGCCAGGACGCTTTCCACCGGGCTGTGAATATAAGCCAAGAAAGCAACATATTTCACCACATAATGGGCTAAATTTGGCTGTGACTCGGGAGATTTCTCCAGGAGCCCACCACAGACTGCCAGCACTTTTACTTCCTCCGCTCATGCTGGGAAAAGCTGATGTCTCTTACAAGGCTCAAAGGGTGTCTCAGTTTCCAGTGCAACTCAGACATTGTCAGCACTAGTCTCACAAGACAGCATGAACTGCGAGCAGAAACTAGAGTGACCTTTCTCTCCACACTGAATGGGTTCCACACGTACCATCCTCCGAGTGACTCCAGGCAGTTCATAGAAGTGTTTGCAAAAGTCCCACCTGAAAACCCAGGGCACAAAAAACCCACTTCCCCCATCTGGGGAAAGGCATGAACTAGCAGAAAGTTCCATAGAGGAGCAAGAGCAAAATTGTAATATGGGAAATTGTGCAGTCAGAAGATAACAGTTCAAAGGAGATGAGGCATAAAATATACTTGTATGGCATTTGGTTCCTTCCTTCCTTTATGATTTATATTTTTGTTTGTAATGCTTTTCATATCAAATTTAGTTTACCTCTACCAGTACCTGAAATTCTATTGGCAATTTTCCCAATGTTTCTTTGCCATCAATGCTTCATCAGCATAGATAAATCCACTACTCTGCAAAACTCAGAGCACTCTTTTTTCTCATTTGAGGAGCATGCAGAGCTTCAGTGAAGTTCCTATATACTCTAGAGACTATCAGCTTACCATAGGAATCACTCTTGACAATCTGCAGGTCCTGAAAATGAACAAACCTAAACCAAGTTATTTTAAGAATAAAACAGAAAAGGTGAAGTTGATTACCTTCAGTATTTTACATCAGTGGTAGTCTCTCAATTATACTGAAAAGATCAAGTTTCTAACCTCAGTCCTCATGCTGAGAAGATACTCCTCAAAGCTATGCTTTGCTGCAGAAAATGTAAATATTTGGCTATTGCTGCACCACAAAAACAATCTGTCTCCCTCCTTCTGTTCTGTTTATTGTGTACTGACATACTGTACTAGCAGTGCTTTTATTCATTCTCCTGTCTATCCTCCAAAGCCACTAGCAAGGATTAATTACCAAGGACGAACTCCACTGAAATTCAGAAGTGTGTAAGCTGGACAGCTTTTAGTCTAGAGAAAATAATACTGAAAGAAATCAGAAATCACTGAAACAGGTCAGGTATCAGAGCTATCAGCTGGTTCTTTAAGCAAGGAATCTGCCAACCACAGCAAGTGGCAGTGTTGTTATTAGTTTTGATGTATGCGTCCCTACTGTATACTGCTGCATTTTCCTTCTGCTCACTCACCTTTAAACTCCAGTTCTGGCCCACCAAAGGACAGTGCTCTCACATGCAGAGGCTGACACCAGACTCTACATCTAAATTCCTCTCACTGAGTTAAAAGCACCAGAATCCCTAAGGCTGGTCAGTCATAGCTGGGACTGCCCTCTCCACCCAGGTCTCCCTGCAGTCCCACCTCCCTTGGCTCGCACGCTGCAATCCCAGGGACCTGTGGGTCACAGAAATATCAAAGCTCTGCTAATACAAGTGGCCTCGGGCATAGCAGTGCTTTCACATCTATTTTATGCAACTTTTCCACCACTCACACGCTCCAACCTATCTAGCGTTTCTGAATTTAAAGGAGGAATAATTGCTGAAATGAGTGAAACTACCACACAACACTCTGCAAGACCATGGGTCCCAATGCCGACAAATTCTGGTTCAAAAGTTAGTTAAAATTAATTGAAATATAAAACATACTCTAAATGTCCTTCAATATATTTTATAATGCCAGTGCAATACTTCCCAACTGTGTCTTTGAAGCTCAGATTTTTACACTCTGTATCAACCAAATTCTGCCTAAGCAAGGGCTGAGTCAGGGCTGTATTAAGGATGGGCACAATTATTGCCAAACAGCCCTCACACCAAATCACTGCTCACCCCTGAGCTGCAGCATGCTGTCCTAATGAATCATGATTTATTAATTTTATAGCACAGTACAAACAGCCCTCAGGTTCCCTCCCTCTCAAATCAATAGCATAAATATGCAGTCTTTACTGGCAGGAGCTGATCCCTATTGAATTCATGGTCAGCATGAGAAAAAGCAACAAGCAATATTTTTTTTTTGTTATATAAAAGAAAAGTCCCCAGCAAGAATAATAAAGAAGGCAAAAATATTAATTTTCATAAAACACTGTAGGTGGCATTAAAATGTCATATGACTTTAATTAACTGCATGCCTTATAGTTTATTTTTAAAATGAAATGCATATATATTGATTTGCTCTTTGGGGTGGATGTTATACAAACGAGACAGCACAGAAAGGCAGGGATGATGGCTCATTACATACTTAGAAAGAAAAGAAAAACATAACTCAAACGTGACTCACTACAATAGTGATTTGGGATTTCAGTCTAAGATATCTGATTTCTAGTTCAATGCTAAACTACAAAAAGCTCAGTGATTTTCCAAGCAACACTTCTTATGAGCAGACAACAAGGTGTAAGATGAAAGTTCAAAACAATTAAAAGAAACAATAAGAAGGAAAAATGAACAAACACTCCAAAAAAGTCACAAGCAACTCAAAAATTAAGTTTTCCTTATTAGAAATGTTTGCAGTTTTATTTTTTATTTTTGTTTTAAAGCTGAGCCTTCTTATTATAAAAGTGAACTGGCAATCTAGAATATCTACACTGAAAAAAAAGCAAAGGTTCAACCAAAAAAAGCCCAAGTGGAAAATAGATTTTCCTGGTGAACTCAAAAAATTTTGCTTTCCTGTCTCAGGGTGGCCATTCCTCCTAAAGCCTTGGTCCCCAATCACTGTCAATGGGATCCCAAAGAGACTTTAACCTGCAGTTGTGACTCAACATCCCAATTTAAATTTCCCTCTTCTGCATGTAGAAAACCACAATTTTCCTGTGCTTGTTTTCATTCTCAAGCAGAATTTGTTCCAATCATTTTAGGTACAAATGTTCTCCAACACAGACTTCGGATGACATGAAAGGGGATAAGGGTGGAGTAGCTGAACTATGAACTTCATTTGTCATAAACCAAAATCTCCCATCATGTTTCTTTGTTTTAGTAGCAAAGGCAGTTCTCTCCATGAAATAAATCCTGGGAAGGACTTTAAAGAATCAGATACAAGTGTAAGAAATATTGCCAGCTTGGCACACAGCCAGCAGAGCCCATTGATCAGGCATTGCTCCCATTGCATCGGGGCCAGCACCCACACACAGCTTTGGGCACTGCCTGGTCCTCAGCATTAGGAAAATGATTAATCCTGGCCAACTTCTGATCTAGTCACTAATCCTTGTGCAAACCGAGGGGGTGTTGTCCAGACCATGAATTAACATGCAGACATATCTGATTAAGTTAACAAAAGACTAATGAACGCACTGAACACAAATACTTCTCTTCAAGGGTCTGACCTTCAGGAAGTGTTTGGAATTTGTGATGGAGCTCATCTCCAAACAGAGGACAACTTTGGGATTGGGATTTCTCTCCCCAGCAATCTAGCTAAGTGCCCTGATCAAAACTTCTATGTATTTTCTCTGCTCTGTGTTAAGACTAATGCAAATGACAGAAAAAATGCTGCTCAGAGAGTGCCAGCACTGATTTTTTTTATAAGTGAGAACTCCCAGGGCTCAAAAATTCATGGAAAACTTATATAAATGGCATGCACACATAATCACACATAATCAAAGGTTTAAAGATAAAATGTAAGAAACCTGAATTTTTAAAAAATTAAATATATATTACTTGCATTATTATAAAACTTACACGTTGAAAATCTTTTCTTAGGCATATTTAACTATTAGTTGTACAGATGAAGCCCCTTTTTATGATGCCAGTTTGGATTGCATGACCTTATTTCCACGTATTTCCATTCTCTAAACTTACTGGCTACAACAAAACAGAAAATACTGTCGCACCACCAGTCTAATAGCAATTATGATTCATGTAATTAAAATGAGAAACATCCCACAAACTTCAGGATTTATCTGCTTTATTTTCCTCTGTTGGTATGTTTCAATAATTTATTTTTACTTTCACTTTAATAGTCATTTTACTGTTTCATATTAATTTGCTCTTGATAAATTAAATTCAACACTCCAAGGGACCTCAACATAAATTAGCTGTTAGCTGCATCAGGCTATAAAGATCCAAAACAAGATACTGTTTTTCCCTCAGTGGCCTCCATAAATATACATGGCTGTGAAAGGGCTGAAACAGGCAGCTCCAAAGTTAGCTTTCTAAAACCAGAAGTGTGTTTTGTTTTCTGGTTCTGCCTCTCCTCTCTCCTGAAGATATTGAGAAGACTTGGATCTAAAATCTCTCAGAAATAAAAGAAACCAAAACAACTAATCCAATCCGCAATTATGTGCCAGGTAAATTCTAATAAGATGTTCTGTAGGTTTTCAGATTACATGAATGACTATTACATAAGCTTTTTTCCCCAAATTCTTTTTTTTTCTTTATCTTTTTAATTTACATATACAGTCCATAAAGATTTCAAGTTTTAATTTCAGGTATTGAGAAAGAACTTCACAAGTCAAGCTCCTGCTAAACCAGCACATCAGAGGTGGCAAAAAATAATTTGACTATAGATTGATTTTACCATACTTTTCCTTCCCTCGTCCTCAAGTTCATGGTTGAAGTATATAAATATTATTTCCAGCAAGGCAAAACACATGGCTTTCTCTTCTCAAGGAAGAGTCCTAATGATCAAATTAGGATTTTCTTTGCTTGCTCTTTTTGTGGCACCGTCAGTCTCACATTGTTGGCTGCCCAATGTCACAGCTCGGGTCAAGTCACGGCCACACAAGTCTCAGGCTCACGTGCCAAACAGGGCAAGTGCTAAAAACCCTTTCCTTAGAGTTGTAAATCCCATTTTTAAACAGCCTCATATTCAGAAAGGCAGGAGAAACAAAAAACAAACAAACAACAGGAAAATAAAATGGAAATGGAAGTTCTTCCATAGTTCTTCCATCTCTTGGGCAAGTCCATAGCCAATATATTCACAATGTTTATCTACCCATCCCCTCCCAGTGCTGAAGGAAAAATTGAATCTGTGATCACCTTCAAGGGAGGCTTTTAAACGGCACACAAGTTCCTGGCACAACTTCAGGCATCTCCTAATTTCCAGGCCCACATCTGCAGTGCCGTTCAGATCAGATGTTCAAGGGACCCCCAGGATTCTACTAGCAAGATGAAATATTGTCATATTACTTTAGCTTTCTCTACCTAAGTTAATCACATATATTTAACTATCCCTTTGCACTTTTGTCCTTCTCTCTCACAATTAATGTTTGCAAAGTGCCTTAAAATTTTGTAGTAAAGGTGCTATTAAATTATTATTACTATTTGATTTTGAATTAAATAATTTCATCTGCTTAACATCCTGTGAATTCATTTCATTTTCCTCCTTCCAGCTCCTTAGCTCACAGTAAAAGCACATTAAATGCTACGGTCCCAAGAGAAAAGCAAGCAATACTGATGTTCACAAGTCATGTTCCCAGCATTAAACACTGGACTCGTTCCCAGAAGGTCTGTTCAGTCTTGGACCACTATCACAAGACTCTTCTGTCCACCTGGATGCAGGTAACATGAAAATGCGATATTTGAATAAATGTGCTGAAAAGTGAATTAACAATTACCCATCTGAAAGACCTACAGGCAACTTCCCTTAGGTAAAGCTCCTTCCTACCATTTGTTCATTATATATATATATATATATATATATATATATACACACCTATATAAATACATCAAAAGCGTGGCAAAGGCACAGCATTGAGAGTACTGGAATCACCAGATAGTCTCTTTCTTCACTTACTTTGAGAGATGATCTATTAATTTCTGGGAGAAAAATGTGCTACTTGGCATCTCTGAGCAGAAGGCTCTGACAAATATGCGAAAGATGACCTTATGGCTCCAAAGAGCTCTCGAGATAATTGATCTACAAACACACACATTATCAGACAGCAAAGCAAATTATAACCAGCCACTAAAGGCAGCAGTGGCTCAATAAATGATTTCCTGACATTTCAATGTATTACAGAGGCAGCACATCTTTCCTTTGGGGTTCACATCACAGCAGGTCTATTTTCTTTGTAAACTCTAGATGGAGATGTACAAAGAGAAAAAATAGAATCTAAACAAAGCCGTAAATATAATGGCAGGTTTGACTTTTGAAAATGAAAATGTCTTGCTAGGCTATTTGCTCAAAGTCTAGACCATGGCACCAGTTTCTGCAGGTTTTCCTGTGTGGTACTTACATGATTGTGTGATGAAGTACTATATGTATTGTTCCAGAAAAATGGACCATAAAAAGCCCTACATTTAAACTGACAGGCTATGATTAAAGGAGCTTTTTCTCTCTTTGACATCTCTACATACAACAAGGGTAGACGAACCCTCTGACTGTTCAGACTGTTATTCTCCCTCCCTCTCCAAATAAGCACAAACCCCCCCAGCTCCAGTTGCAGACGAGTGGCTGGCACAGAGCATTAACGATTCTGCACGCACATTTCCCTCAAATCTGTGCCAGGTGAGCAGCACCCAGAGAACCCCGCGGCTGTGTGTGGCTCTGGGTGAGGAGCTGGTGGCTGCAGGTGGACAGCTGGGTGTACAACCATAACTGGCACTTTCCCTGGCAATGCCCAAACAGGTCAGAATGAACGTGCCACAGAAACTATTTCTGACTTCTGGGGACACACAGACTCGGAACAGCTACTACAGCAACATAAGTACTCACACATTTCTTTAGGTCAAAGCGCTCTGAGTGGTATAATTCTCTTTACTAATCTGTGGAATTTTAGGAATTACTAAATCCAATTTTCAGCAATTAAAACAAAATTTTGACTTATTCGCTTCTGTGACTATGAGAGGTCCAGTCATCTCCTAAGAAACAGAGATATCAGGATGTTTAGAAGCATCCACTAAAATTTGTTAATTTGAAATGAAATGAAGAATCTCATCTCCAGGCTTTGGCAAATGTTTTTACCAGACAGGCTTAGTCAGTACAATTTCTTAAGCCCTGGATTGAAAGCCACAGGTCACAGTGGCTACTCAGGGTTGGAAAGCTTCTCAGGTAAAGAACCTGAAACAAAACTGTGTCTGTGCACATTTCTGGTCTGTGACTGTCAGCCTTTATTTCACAGCCACAAAACTGTCAGAGGGAAAAGAGTGAATGCCCCTAGCACAGAGTGTCTGTCATTCCCTGGGCCCAATGAAAATAGGAATGTCTAAACCAGCCACAGTTAATTATGCATTCTTACCTAGGGAGAAATAGTGCTAACAAAATTCTCCAGGCTCTGTCCAGTTTCTGATTTGTGAATGAGATGCTTCTCTCTGCCTGCATATTCTTCCACCCTTTGGAAGCATCTAAAGTCCTTCCATCATGTAAAGATTGATGACAGGTGAGGCTGATGGTGACACCAGGACACGGAACCCAAACACAGGGAACCCGTCTCACTCCTACCAGCAGCTCTGGGAAATCTGCACTTTGCTCTCAGGGACACCATTGTTCAACTATTTCCCTTCCCCACTCAGATTTGCTTTCTTTTATTTTTTCTATTCCACCTAAAAAGTTGCACATGCATAATGTAACCCAAAGTAAGCAAAAGTAGGATAACAATAGAAACATACATGGAACTCAGTTGACTCATAGTTATTAAATATTTATAAAAAGGAAAGAGAACAGAAATGTGACAGAAACCACCTCAGTGTTTTAGCACTGTGATATGGCATTCATTCCTTGTCTTGCCTTTTGTTGCTCATTTTGTGTGTGTCTTTGGAAATTAATTTTTTAAGGTAAGTGGAGTCACTTTTATCTCATTTCTGGTTCTGAATAAAAACAGGAAAAAAATGCCTGTGATAGAGTGTGCTTTTAAACTACTGGGTTTGCTCTAAACTTATGACAATTTTGTCAAATAAAGCTGGCTGAAAGTGGCAATTCAAGCAACTCCCTAAACAAATGAGAAACCAAAATGCAAATTGGAGGCGGGTAGGCGGGAGGGGAGGAACAAAAATAAAGGAAGAGCGAACATTTTCTCTTTTCTTCTATCTTTTAGCATGGTAATTATATTCCTGTTAGAACAGACAAGAGAGGCACAGGAAAAAAAGGATATACTGGTTCCCATCCTGTATTTTAAATAATATAGATTGTCCCATTAAAATCTGTTGACAGTTTTATATATATATATATATATAGTTAAAATCAAAGGATAACCCTTGCAATATTTGACTGCAAATCCACTTGATGCACTGGATAGAGTTGCCAGGATAGCATGAAAGCCCCTGGTTCCTCTCCCAGCAGTCTGTAAGATCTGCATGCAATGCTAACACATTCCTCTTTAATCCTTTTGTGACTGTTACCTGACCTCTTGCTTAGCACAGTTCAAGAAAAAAGGAGTGATTGTTCATGAACAAATCTATGTATTTGATGATCTATATCTGGACAAGATACGTGATGAAATGTCATGCCAAAGTGTACGAGGGAGTGGGATCACACTCTGGAACACACTCATTTTCCTTCCCAAGAGCTTGCACGGAGGGCAGAGATGACGATCCTGTTTCAAAATATGTGTCAATAATATCCAACAGTTTTCAATAAATATTCAAAAATTGAGGGGGAAGAAGGAGACAAAAGAACAAAAATCTGCCATGGAATCCAATCATCCCGATACCCATGTGGCTTTTAATTTAATAAAGTTTCCCGACACTATTTGGAGAAGTGGTACATTTTAAACACAAATTTAATTATCACTGAGGAGGCAGAGCACACCCCTCAGAGTCTTCTAATGACTAACATCAGAGTTCAAGCCTCAAGAAAAAGAGAACAGAGACGGGGGGGAAAAATTCAAATTAATAATCCTTGAAATGCCTGTCACCACTATGTTTCTCTATTACTGTAGGATTCCGATATAATCACACACTTGAGTCTCAATTTCATGCAAAAAGCGAGGTCTATGTAGACATAACACTGACATAACAAAAAAGTGGCCAAATCTCCTATTTTGTAAAGTTCAAATAACAAAAAATAAATTAAAATAAATTAAAAAAATTAAATTAAAAAAAAATCCACCTCGTCGGGCCCCATAGACTCATGTGCATTCCGGTTCCTCAGATGGTCAGGAATGTGATCTTTGCTCACAGTGGGAGGGACTTTGCTCTTCCCTTCCCTAACCTGCTCCCCTTCTCTCACCCCAAGACACTTTATTTGTCTCTTGTCTTTTTTTGTGGTTCTTTCAACTTCTGGTAGCACTAAGAGAAAATGGAATTTAAACCATGACTTGCCATAAAACATGACTTTTTTAAAAGGCTCTTTTCATTATAGATTATCTTTCAGAATTCTTTCTAAAGGAGATCTTGAGAGTTTTTCTCTGTTTCAGAGTGAAGGAACCAGGGGTTGCCCAGCAGGTGAAGACCAGCTGGGAAATGAGAAACCTTTGAAAACAAATCTCCTGGCTCAAAGCCTTAGTATCTTTGAAGCTGAATTTTAAACTCTCAACACTATTCTAATCTTGCATTATGCCAAGTCAGGATATTTAGGGCTTGTTTTGCCTTTCGGTGTTTTTTTGTTTGTTTGTTTTAAATCACTCTTTCCAACATTCTATATGGTTCCGTACAAAGCCTGCCGATTGTATCACTTTAGACAGAAGTGACTGCAAATGCTCTTTTCCTACTGCACAGAAAATAAGCTTAAATATTTATCCTACCAAATTATTCAATCATATTCAAGCGCTGTCATTTTAAATTAATCTATCTGTTATTAAAGAAACTAGATGGCTTTGTTGGCTTTGTATCTTATCCTAGATTTGGTTAGTCTAAGCTGTTAGAATTTGGAAAGATAGATTCCCCCCCCCCCAGGGGAAATTATCACTTCATTATATCAAATATGTTAAGATATCATTCTATCAAAACAGAGTTGAGTGTTGTATTTTACAGAAGTCTATAATCTATGCTCTGCCTGTGTTTTTATTTATATATATATATATATATATATATACACACACACATTATAAAAATCCGAAGTGATTTGGGATTCCATGTGGGACTCTGTGTGCCCACAGCACTGCATGGGATCATATCATCTTTATTGCTGGGATGATTAGTAGACCCTTTATACTGACCCGGGACTTTGACTCACAGGGAAAATTTCTCTCTGTTTAGAGCATCACTGTAGGAATTCCTAGCAGCTTGTATAAATTAAATTTCTATGAATTAAGTTTGCTCAGAACTGTCAAAATTGTTATCCTGCTCCCCACACCACCCCTTGCTCCTGATCTAATGGATTCTTATTGCCTGGAGAAAGCTGCACGTTTCCACATTCATAAAAATGTTTCTTAGGGTGAGAAAGGAGTTCTTCACAAACTGATTAAAAAGTAATTGCCTGAGGCCTTGAATAGAGCAGTAATGCTGAAATCAGCATTCATTTCGAAGTTTTTAAAGATGCCAAGAGAAATAAATCCACAGCCCTTACACACTTACTGCTAACCCACATACCAGGACACTGATCCACGACCTGCTACAATCACCACAACCTACAGAAACACCACCAGGTACCTATAGCAACACCAGAGGCTTCTCTCAGATAATTTGTCCAAATCTTTGTGCTTTCACACCACCTCCCTGCCCTGAATGGATTGAGGTACTTCACATGACATAACCACCTGGCCCCGGAATATGGAACTTTACATTCATGCTTTTCTGCCAGGACAGTGACAGAAATTCACATTGTTTCAGTTGTTCTGGAGAGTCTGTCCTGCTCTCAATGTGAAGGAGCTCTGGGCACATTATGCTCATTGACATCCTTGTTTTTTGCCTGGAGACAGAGTCTGTAACTTGGTCTGCCAGCTGGAGGGCAGTGTTGTAGTCACAGAGTCACAGAATATGCTGAGCTGGGAGGGACCCACCAGGACCATCCAGGCCAACCCTCAG
>JAWWEW010000078.1:53008096-53086393 GCA_035583185.1 Anabacerthia variegaticeps | reverse complement strand
CCTGACCCTGCCCTGACACAGCTCCAGCCATTCCCTGGGTGCTGTCCCTGTCCCCACAGAGCAGAGATCAGTGCCTGTCCCTCCTCTGCCCCTGCCCAGGGAGCTGTCCCTGCAATGAGCTCTCCCCTCAGTCTCCTCTTCTCCAGCTGGACACCCCAAGCGCCCTCAGTGTCCTCACACCTTCCCCTCCAGGCCCTGACCCATCTCCCTATCCCTCCTTTGGACACTCTCTAACTGCCTAATACCTTTCTTATATTGTGGTGCCCCAAACTGCACAAAATACTCAAGGTGAGGCCACCCCAGTGCAGAGCAGGGTGGGACAATTGCCCCCCAACAATATTTTCAATTACCACAAAAACTGCAACAAGTGAGATTTTGCAAATGTGTGAAATTATGTAGAACATTGAATCCAATTCTCTGCAGGAGCCAGTGGCAGCCTCTCAGGGTTCCAGTTTGCCTTGTAGGACATCCTGGTTTGACACCCATTCCTGGCTCCATTCTGAAAGTCATTTAGCATAATCTGGAGGCAAGGGCTACGGAGACAGACAGACTGCTTGCTACACAGCCTGTATCACCCTGGGGTACCCTGGGGGGGAATGGAGTGCAGACAGAATCTCAAAGACTCATCCAGACAGCCAGGAAAGAAAGGATGATAATGTAAAGGTAAAAGGGAGAAGAAATACAGGAGAAAGACAAACAATTTCTAAGTAATGGTTTACAGGCACCTATTTTCACTACGTGCTTATTATTAGGTAAATTCTGTTGCAAGTGTAAAAAACCCCCACTTTTTATTGGAACTTAAAAACCAAGAGATCTCACCGTGATTGTCGATATGACAAAGGAATGCACCATCAGGACACACTGCAATAACCACTCCAAACAAAGCAATAATGGTACGCTGACTGTTTAAGAACAAGTAAGGATACAACTGAGAAGTGTAAGTAACCACAAACTGTGTCTCTTGACTGCCTGCCCCAATAACAGAATGCTGGTAAAAAATGGCCAATAATGGCAACCAAAGTACAGCTCATTACCAGGTTGTTAAATGTAGTTAATGTTCAGGATTTCTAAAATGGTATGATTTTCTGATATTTAAAACACAAGCTTTATGATGGTTTTAAGGAAGAATTGCAGACTAAGATTTAAAAAAAGAAAAAAATTGTATTTAATTTTAGCCATAAATGTTTCGCTTTGTAATGGAAATAATTCTCCTTTTAAATGTAAACAGATAGAGCTATAGTACAACTTGAACTATAAAAATGAAATATTATTATTTTAAGGAAAAAATCATTAAGATTTCAAATATAAAATTTGGTTTTTTCAAGTCTCTGAGTTTGTTGGGTTTAGAGGCAACTTTGTGGGGAAGGAGGACAGGGAAGCTGGAAAGTGTTTTCTGCCTCATTTGTTTTATCTGGGTAACCCCAAATGCTATTATTTATACAGCTTTAGAGAGGGATCCTGACTGCCATGCTAAACCCTACAATGACTGAAGGTCTCCCTCACAAGGTTACCTCCAACTTTTTCATACACACTGAAGGGAACACTATTTATGGGTGACAGTGTCAGCAAAAACAGAATACAGCTTTTTTTGCTCTCTCCTTTTAACTGAAACTCTTTGTTTATTTTACCTCTAAGCAAGATAAAAATATGGCTTTGTTTATGATTTCACTGGTTACAATTTAATCCTCTGCAAGATCATTAAAACTTTTATTTGCAAGTCTCCATCCAGTTTTTATTGCTCTTTTAACTGAATCCAGCTTCCAAATAATAATGGCTTGAGTTCTGAATTTTATATTTGAACTAAACAGACGTGACTGCTTCTTAAGTATACAGGATGCTCTCTAAATTACCATATAAACATCTTAGAAGCGCTGGAGGCTCAGAGAAGGTACAGTTAGTCTGGGCCCAGAGTATTTGCAGAAAGTATTTGAACTCATATAAACTGAAAGAAATTTGAATGCTTAATACTGTGCCAACAGATGATTAGTAATATTCCTGACTCTGTATGAAATGCTAGAGGGCAGCAGATATAAAATAACCGATGGTGATTTATGATACAGAGAAAAATTACACAAATTAGAAAGAGTAACATGCCTTCCCTGCTCACAGCAGTCCCATCTCCTCAAATAATGCTGGTGGTAACTTATACAGAGTTATGGAATTATGTATTTATTATGTACTCCCAAAGCAATGTGTAAAGGCAATAAACCACAAAACCAGGTTGTGCTGGATGCTGTGCTCTCCATTGAACACTACTTTTTCTTAACTAAATACCAGTTTATAAAAGGAACTGTACAGAGTGTAGATCCTGCACTGTACAGGTAATAACTTCTGGGCGGGTTAGTTTTTAAGGCTCTTAATTTCCAGTGTTCCAAAGCCTGGCTGTGACTATGAATTTATCTCTAGGGAAGCTGCCAGAGGATCTTTCTTCTTTGCATTTGATTTCAGGCATGTCACACCATTGTACCCCTGAGCTCAAACCTTTCCCAGTGCCTTGTTCTGTGCAGATCTTAAACCTGGAAATCATGAATCGTGTCTGTCATGAATGGACTTGGAGGAAAGTTATCTCTGGCTGTAAGGTCTGTTCATAAGAATAAACCTGAAAGCCATTTCCACCACCACCTTCAACTGGTAGGAAAAAAAATACCCCAACCAATCTCTTTGGATTTTTTTAAAAGGAAAACTATGTTCATCCATGAAAAGCTAGCCAGTGCTCCAGTTACCTCAGAAGACATTTTGTTGGAAATTACTCACATTATAGATGACTGACTAGGTAATGTTACCTTCATGAGGATATGTTCCTTGTTTACTAATATTTCATACTTTTTTTTCTTAGAAAATGAATCCTTGGCTATTATCATTCCCTGTTTAGCATTCCATTTGCTGTGGGAGTATTTTCTTATATATTTTGATACACACATGCTCTAAAATAGAGTCTGGACCACAGACTTACAAGAGGACTGATTTCTGTTCTCATTTTCATTCAGGCCACGTGCCCTTAACTGTAAATCTGAACTTATCTCACAGTTCTTGATATGGTTATGAAAAATGACCATTTTCCCTGTGTGCTGTAAGCATGAGGCCAGTGTTCACATAACCTCATATAAGTGAAAAGCAGCATTCTAACCTATTTCTATAGGTCCTTAACAATGGTACAAGGAGTACCATGTAACTGATTCCAATGGAGGGGAAAGTAAAAAAGTCACAAGACATCAGTCTTAGTTCCACACCGAGTTACTGGAGTAGCTCCTGTGTAATGTCCTAGATGGCACCCTATGAAATTGTTCCTAATGCCTTCCTGCTTTCTAAAGAAATCAGTCAGGTAAGATTACACCCTGATAAACGCGCCAGGATAATGAGTAAAAATGTATTTCTTTATGAAGTTAAAAGTTAATGTTCTATTAGTTTTTGAAAAATGTCTATACTTACAATTGTCTATTAGTTTAACACCATCTGTTAAGCCTCCCAACGTAAAGAAAAATTACACAATTTATAAATATTTCTTCTACCATGCAATACCGATATACTTTACATTATTAGGTAATTAGTATTGGGAAAAGCTCCATAATTATGGCCCAGTAACCAGACAGACACATGTACAACAGGGCTCAAGCAGGGGCTGAAGACTCCAGGCTGAGGTGGGACACGTGCCCTGCGCCCTGGGCAGGAGATGGGGAGCCCCTTGGGGGCCAGTGCCAGCCCCTGGGGCTCCTGCCAGAGCTAGACTTGCACTGCTCTCCTGTGGACATCGATTTGGGAACAGTGTTGGGCCAGAGGGACTCTCCCTCTGGGAGAGTTGTTCTCGAGAGGTTGCGTTTCAGCACGTGTTTCCATGGGACACAGCTCAGGCTTATCAAAGAATGGGTATGAGGAGCACAACCAAAAAACAATCCATGGGTAATGAGCAGGTAGCTCCCAAAAAGCTTGCAGCCACTTAGTTGGGGGGCATGTCCTGATCTTTGAGACTCACCAGTGGCAGAGAAGAGATGTTTTGCCATCCTGCAGGAACCCAGGGAAGCTGGATGAGCACAGGGGGCTTTCAACAACCACACACCACACCTGCCTTTTGCAAATTGGTGCAGACGGTCAATGATCTCAAGATGACCCACGGCTCTCACCCCCATCAGAAGGTCTGTGCCTCCTTCCCACAAGGTGACAGAGCTAGTGCCCGGGCTGGGGCTGGTTGTGGGTGTTCCATCCCTTCTGAGAGTCTGCAGGTTAGAACCAGCCCTGAGGAAGGCAGCCTTGAGCCATTCCCACGTGTCCTGGCACTGGGCACCAGGGAGAAGAGCTCAGCACATCCCCTCCTCAGGGAGCAGGGAGGTCACCCCTGAGCCTCCTCCTCTCCAAACCAGACAAACCCCAGCCAGGTGTTTCACACTCACTGTGAGAGACACCTCTCTGTGCAGAGCAGGAGGAGCTCAATGCCCAAACCTGGTGACCTGGAGGTTCCCTAGAGGGAAAACAGGATGATACTTGACACCGCCTACAGTAAGTCTTAAGGTAATATTAGGAGAGAGACCATTAAAATAATTAACAAAACAGCTACCAAACTCTGGCTGGGTTTGGGTTTTTTTGCCTTTAGCGAGCATGGCAACAATTAGATCAGTGACTTGTGGAAAGTCTCACAACAAATGAGGAATTCCTTTGACATTTACTTTTAAGCAATAAGTACAAAGTAGTTCATAATACACTATTTTATAAGCATGCCCCATTTAATTTGAAGGATCACCTTCATTCTTATGCACAAACTGACAAGGTCAAGTTTTAAAATGTTCGTATTTCCAAATTGATCATAGCATGAAACCAGGGTCAGATTTAATTTTTGGAGGATGGAAATGCTACAAATCAGTAATTACTACAGTATTTAGCCAAACTCGTTGCATTGAACTGTATATTTATGTACACATATATGTACATGAATCTCAACATGGTGTGCTGCACAAATAGACCCTAAAAGATTAAAATGTCTGTCTCTCTTGCCTTCGGTTGGTCTGCTTAAGCAGTAGACTCCAGCACATAAATTGCTGTTATTGATATGTACCTAACAATTCCAAATTAAGGACTCACAATGGAAAATATAAATTCCCTACAATAAGATGAACCAAATATTAAATGAACTTAAAAATGTATTTATTCATCAGTGAGGTCATCTAAAGTTTAGCTAAGTTTTATGAGATAAAAGGCTGAAGATCAGAGAAGTTCTGTTTGAGAACATAGCACAGTACACAAAAAAATTATATTTTTTCCTATGAGGGAAAATTATGTATATAGATAGAGATAGATAGATACATTTATTTTTCCTTCCCAAAAAAAGAATGGCTAAGAAGCTCAATTAGGCAACCCAAGTATCTGTTACATTGATCTAGGCGTTCCTTGACATCCTCTCTGAGTACACAGACTTAATTGCTCAACATCCTGCTGTCACCAGTTTGTCCCAGGTTAAGTATTTTCTAGTAGTACATATATTTCCTTTGCTAATAGATGCAAATGTCTTCAGGGAAACTGTTCCTTAGCTTTAATAAGGAGAAAGTTGAAAGTAAAATGATGAGTTTCAATAAAAGAATTCTGAATTACTTGAATAGAAAATGTACTAGTCCTTGTGAAGATAGTATCAAACTAAGTTGAATATATTACACGCAACCAGGGCATAAATTACTTTATACTGCTTCCTTTTCTGTTTTCTTGAACTTGTTCTACGCTTTGAAATCTTGTTTATTCAGTTCCTTTTACAGTTAGTTTCTGCACAAATTCTTACACTTCCTGAAGACTGAAAACCTCTCAGTGTCTCAGCTGTTCTGGGGGACAGTGAGGGCTCGGCTGA
Source organism: Anabacerthia variegaticeps (assembly GCA_035583185.1). NCBI lineage: Eukaryota > Metazoa > Chordata > Aves > Passeriformes > Furnariidae > Anabacerthia > Anabacerthia variegaticeps. The sequence goes on along the minus strand of JAWWEW010000078.1, from coordinate 53,080,569 downwards.
GGCTGCTGCTGCTGCTGGCCCTTGGCTGCCCCCTGGGCAAACCAGTCCCAGCAAACTGGACACACCCCTCAATAGCACAGCACGCTCGGGAAACTCACAGGAGCTTTTACAGTTCTCTCTTCTTAGCTAACAGTTTGGAGAGGATAAGATCGTCAGCTCTTCCAACCAGATAATTAGCATTTGTTTATCATATTCCCAGCATTGGATCTGTTTTGTCCTCCGTTCTATGTTCCCAGAATGTTAAAAAAATGCCTTTTGGAGAAGGTAAAGCACATCCACAAGCCACCCAAACCTAAATTTAGTTTAAATGCTATCTCAAAAAATCTGCAAAAAGTGTTCATGAGAAAAAACTAATTAGTGTAAAAGTGACATTCATATTCAGTTCATAGTCCCGGGAAAATAATTCTAATTTAGATACTATTTTATTTTATTACTTCAATTCTGTTTCTCAGGTCTTTCATTCAGTTTCTAGGAAGCATTTTGTGGAAGAAAACTGATTTTCCTGTATTTAACAGTTGTAGCTGTAAATCCAAACCAAAATTGATTTCGGCAAGTTTGCAGCATTGAAAACATGAAGTGAGAGGAGCACATGAATAAACTGAGATATCTTTAACATGAAGAAGAACCATTAATTCAGTCAGAGCTTCTGTGCAAGCTCAGCCTCGAACCACATCCAGTTATCTGTTAAGAAGCAAAACCCAATATTTTCTGTTGACATAATTAAGTCTTCAGAAAAAGACACATAGTTTTAATTAGTAATTTATAAAAAAATGCTTCAAATGGGAGATCCTAGCATTTAAACCCTTGCAGTCTGCTATAATGTTCAGTGCACATAATGTCTGGCAAAAATAATGGAACAGGAAGAAAACAGAGAAAATATATTGGTTGTTATTCAACAATTAAGTTCCATACCATGCTATCAGGTTATCCCTGTGTTACCAAATGCAGCAGAGTCACCCAGCACAATTATGAAATTTTTAAAAAATGAAATATCTAATTGTAAATTAAAACATACACAGTCATACATACTTATTTTGAAACGTAAATTTCCCTTGGAATAATCAAATTATACAATATTTTTAGGGGTCTGTACCTCATAAGTATTATATATATGCATACATTCTTCATAAAATTAAGGTTTTGTATGCAAATAAATTTTAAAAATAGTGATCTGTCTTCTTTTGCAGGCAACTGGATTGGTTCTTTTATGAATCTTCAATATTTGCACACACAAAACATCTTAAGTCTAAAATCATAAAACTCAGCCAAGATATAAAAAAAGTAACTAATATCATAAGTGCAAAATTAGAGGTGGGACTAGAGTTATTATTAATAATAATCAAACTGTCTTTTTCCTAAAACTTCTAAGTGAGAGATGAATAGGACGAAATTACCACCTTTCTCCTGTCTCACTGTTCACCTAATGAGGAAGGCTCAGTAAAATGGAATAGTCATGTGCTCAGTCTTGATTTTGTCCCAGTTTTACAACCCAGTATTTGGCTCCACTGTATTGTGTAATAACACCTTATGAAACACAGGAACATACATTTAAAAATATAATAGATCTAAAGCAACAAAAAGGTTGTGAAATACACCCATAACTGCATTAATATTTTTATTTTTTGCTTCAGAAAGGAAGATGTTTGAAATGAATGATTAACAGCAGCAGTCCCGGCCAGTAGAACACAACCAAGGTGTTGTTGCTGGAGCTGTGACAGAACTGCACAGCCCTGCAAGTAATTAACTAATTGAAGGTGTAGTTCTTATAGCTGACCACTTATGTAAAGCCACCACACACCCATTACTTCCCACTGCTGTTTGAACAGACCATCATTTCAGGGTGAAAGTTTTTTCCTTAGAAATAATCTACTCTATTATGAAGCTTAGCTTACTTTCCACAGATACAATATCAAAATTATTAATTTACCATGGTTAACATTAACATAATGATAAATTCAACTTCAGAACAGTCTGGTTCAATTCATTTTTAAAACTCAAGCCATCTTTCCGTTACAAAACCCTTTAATGACCACATAAGATGCTATACAGGAAATTGGTTTGGTCAAGATAAGCAATTTTTTGTCACAACATGTATGTATAATACATATTATTTCAGTTTCAGGAAACAATTTCACTGTCTTCCACCTTATGCTTCTGAAGTGACCACAGTTTTGGCACAAACTTAAATAAGAACAACATTCTGCACAACCATCCCAGCATAACACGAGCCTAAATCCAGGTTCAGTTTTACTCTCGATTTTGTGATGGAATTGACTTAAAATGTAATTCTAGCAGTGTTGCAAATAATTTAACACACACACACACACACACCCCAAAACCAGAGTTCCTGGACTAAATGCTGCCTCTCTTATCCAATAGTACCAAAGGTGCTGTTACTTGTAAACTGAGTGAGTACAAGGATTCAGACTTTCCATTTCCCACGTTTTCAAACACCCCAGGGCTGGGGCACCCACAGAAGGAGCACCTTCAGGCTTTCCTGGGCAGGCAGGAGAGTCAGCAGAGACTGACCTGAGCAGTGGAGAATCTCAGGTTCCCTGTCAGAGATCACAACCAGCAGCACCACATGAACATAGTTCCATGAGGAGAGAGGAATAAGTTTAGAGAGAGAGCACACCCCTCTCCTCCACACAGCCTTCTGCAGCAGAGCAGCTGAATACACAGAAATACTAAGGCTTCTCAGGTAGCATTTTAAAGTATTTCAGGCCAGTTTTAATAATAGTCTGGTAGTATTAAAACTCAGTATGCATGAGAAGGGCTCATTAAGTAATACGGGCAAAGCACAGCAGCTGTTTGATGCTTCCTGAAGCGTGGGAGTATTTGTGAAAATGGGAAACGGGATGTTGTTAATGACAATGCACACTCCTTCAGGTCCCACTGCTACCCTGAAGAAACAGACATCCACCCACATTTTGGTGAAATACAGCAAGTAATGTAACATCTTTGGTCTTTTCTACTCATGAAACATTGAAAAGCACCTTGATAAACAGTACGGTTGGTGTGCAGAGAGCCAGGACATTTGCAGTTGAACTGGTACCCCTGAATGGCCTTCCAGTGTCCTTTTCCTGACACAGCACTTTTTGTGACTGCACAGAAGCTGCCCAGAACTAAAGGTTTCCATTCTTTAATTAAAAAAGCGGAAAAAAACCCACAAACAAACTTGGATTCCTTCAGGTACCAAAATTTTTTTTTTTTTTGTTTTGCTACAGTATGAGAAGTATAAGGGGGTTTAGTTTATTTCATAGAAATATGTGAGACACAAACAAGGCAACAGACACTGCAGGCTTTAAACTCTTTTATAAACAGAAGGATAGGTGTTATATTATGCTACTTAAAAGGAAAGACACAGACACTGCTGGCCACAGCTCTCCCCCTGCACCAGCTGTATGATAATCCTATTTACCAGCTCACTGTGCTCTCCAGAAGGTGAAGGGCTTTTGAATGAATGCAGGAAGACAAGGTGCCATGCCTTCTGCAGCCTGTTGTCTCTGCCCCTCCCATGAAGGCTTTCTCATCATGTGCTAGATTGACCAATTATTCTGACCTCTTGCCTTGAGATATTGCAAATACACTTTTCATGATATTAATACATCTTAAGATGAACGCGATAGCTGAGACTTCCCATTCCCTCCCTCCAGCAAACAAGACCTTTCAGCTAAGCTAGAGCCTGAATTTATATTGGGAGAGATGGGATGAAATGAGCAAAGTTGTGTATTTTGGGGGGTTTTGTTTTTACTGTGGACAACAGACATACCTAGGATTTATGCAATTTAAACAATACTGTATGAGGTGCTTCCCCCATCTGTATGTCAAGCTGATTCTTGAAACCAGCCCCAGAATGAATAAGGGAGGGAAAAGAAACAATATTAATAGCCTGTCCACAAGCCTTAGGAGTGTTAAAAGTCTGCTCAGATAAGGCTCTCTCAGGACATTGCTCTCACTTTGGCCTCCACTGAACTACTTCAGGAGCAGCACATGAACTCCTGCAGCATCTCAGCCCCTTGTTCAGGCAGAAGGAGATGCTAATATTTCACATTTACACAGCGTTTTACATTCTTAAAAAGCTTTTTAGACGTTGCCATTCATCCTAAATCAGCATTACGCACTGTGCCCTACTTTACAGCGAGTGAACAACCATAAAATGGTCCAGGTTCTGACTCATGCTGCCTCCTCCCTTTAGGGGCTGGGAGAGAAAACCAGCAGGGCTTGGGAGGCGACTCAGGCACAAAGCAGTGCCTCTGGTTCCCAGGGCTTTGCTGCTCACTGTCCCTCTGGATTTGTACCTTTGTACATACTCATCCTGTGAGTTCAGGGCTGAGTGACTGCATCCAAGAGGACCATTCTGAGGAAAGCACAACCCTGTCAGCAGAAATGCATGGAAGAAAGAGGCAAAGAAGGCAAAGAAGTACCCGGCTGGAGCAGCTGAATTTACAGAGGTAAATTCCGTCATCTCACAAGGTATTGTTAGGTGAGAAAAAGGGTTCTTTAAACATTGCACAGACTGAGGTCACGTGAAGCTCAGTAAAAGTTTCTCTGATACAAAGGAAAGCACCAGGACACAGGTTTAGCCCCCGAACACTCAGTACTGCCACGGTCTTTCCTATTGTTAATATTTCACTAGTTCCCTTCGGTAAACCAAAGAAATTCCTCCATCAAAGTATGCACCTAAGGAATTACACAGAAGCAAGAAGCAGTCTTCCTTTCCACTTTGCTATGAAAAAAAATAGAACTCTTATCATGGAAAATATTAAAAAGCAAACTAACAAACAAACTGTATATGCATTTTGATGCAAAAACCATATAAGAGCTTTTTTATTTTATGTATGCATTTGGGACTTCTCTTGTAGATGTTCTTCCCTTGTGACACACCAGTTTCCCAGCCTGTGTCAGAAGGGCAGCAGCAAAGTGCTTCAATCTGCTGACAAGCTGAGACCAAACGCCTTACCTGGGGCTGACTGACAAAACAATGACCTACTGCAGCAACAAAAAGTCCTGTAATTTTAGAAGAGATGCCTAATCTTTTCATTCTGTAAGGTTTTCTTTATGAGATATTGTGTTTCTGCTCGAGACCCCTTGACATCTCACTGTTCCTGCAAGAGCTCTTGGCAGGTTTGAAGGGGGCTGAAGAATTTACCTGGAAAACACTCACCCAGTGACAGGCTGTATTTGCAGCTCCCTGTATGGACTAAGTGTAAATTCTGGCCCTGCATGGGTTTGAAAAGTAAGTGTTTTATTCTTTACTCATTCAAAAGGTTTTATACTTTGCCCAGGGAAGGTAACAGCCATGCACAGCACACTGCCACTATGGGGTGGGAAAGGCAGCCTCTCAAAGTGCTGTCAATGCTAAACCGAATCTGCCCAGAATTAGTGTGGAGGTTTGGGTCGGCTCCCTGCCAAACCCAACTGCAGCCACACAGGTCCCCCTCCCAAGAGAGAAGGGAAAAATTACTAAAAAAGACAATTGTAGTAAAAGTGTGTGTATATATATATATATTCACATATATTACAATTATATACAATCAAACACAATGAGTCTACAGAACAAATCCCAAAGCAACCCCAAAAGGGAAAAGGGGGGAAAGGGAAATGGGACTAAAATGGGTAAAACCAAACCAAACAGATACACACACGGGTAAACTGAGGGAAAAGCTCAATAAGTAACTAATACAATAAAATCTCACCAACACTCCCCCTAAGAGAAGCAGGTCCTTCCCCTCTGTATGGCTGGGACAGCAGTTTCTCAGACAGGTCTCAGCTCACATAGATAAGAGCTGAGCTGACAGAGACCTGCTGTCCTCCAAGCACACAAAAGAAAGAGAGAGAGGGCAAACCTTCCTCCTGTCTTTATATACCCTTGCTTACGTGAAGGAATGGTGTGGAACACTGCCTTAGTTATAACCTGGTTACCAGGGAAGGCCTAGACCAAAACCAAGGAAACCAAACCACCACAATTAGAAATGGAGAGCTCCCCTCTCATTTCTCGCCCTTCTGCTCCAGGGAGGCACCTCTTGGGTTCCTGACACAGATTAGTCTCAGTTTTTCCTCCCTAAGAAGGATGGAGGACATGACTCTCCTCTCTCTGGTCACAGCCACCTGCAAGCTGCACTAAATGTGCTCACACAGAAAACTTTTCCAGCTAATTTGCCTAATTCCTGCTGTGTGTACAGTCCTGCTCTCAACACGTGCTTAATTCTTCACCCTGAAACAAGCTGAGCTGACAGCAAAATCAAAGCAAGGATCAAGTACCTGTGCCACTCTTCACGCAGCCAAAGTTTATCTTCCTCAAAAAGTGTCCATGCAACTCTACTTTTTTAAAAAAATTAAACCTTAATAAAGATTTTGACTGGAGTGTTTATGAGCAGTTAGCAAAAAACATTTTGAGTTTTGTTCCTAACCTTGCCTGTATGAAACATTTTTACACAAGTTTCTTTTAACGAAGTTGTCATACCTTGGCAAACTAAACAAATGCATCCCAAAGCTATATAGTAACATGGTACAGCTCCTGTAAAAATTATTCTGAATTATTTTAACTGTGGAGCATATTGCAGTTTAACAGGATTTTTTTTGGTTTTTCTGATTTTACAAATCTCTTGTAACTTTTAAGAGCTATGCTTAAAAACCAGTGACAGAAATGACAGACTAATTCCACTGTATGAAATGCTGCATAACAAGTTCTCACTTGTAGAAATGTGAAATATTTATCTTTGCTAGAAAAAGTCATTACCATAGAAAACAGAGCCCGAAGCAGACCAGAATTGTTCTGTCACTATAACTGATTCAGAACCTGATTTCTGATGGTGTCACCCACTCCTTAGTGCATCCTGAAAGGAAAGGCTGGTACCTATAGCACACCTCCTCATTTAATTCAAACTCTGAAAATGGGGACAGAGAGAAACAGCAATCCCAGTGCTGGACCTGTTTTATAAAATATGGAGGCCAAAATTCCACCAGAATACAATTACATAACATACACAATGGCAGCAGAATTTTTAATTTATTTTTTTTTTCTGACACGTTTGGGTTTTTCACTGAAACTTCATGGGAGAAGTCACCTGTACCATGGCAGTTTTGCAAGGAGAAAGCACACTTCTAATTACTGTCAAATTCTTAGGGAACTGTGAAGACTCACTTGACAGAACACTAAACGTGCCTGCAAGATCATCTCTTTAGCAGCAAACTCTGAAAAAACCCACTTTGGCTAGAACTGAAATAATACTGAATTACAGCGACAGCAAGTTTGTTTTCCTCTTGACATTATTTGCATTCCATGAATTTCAGAATTTCTTGTAAACAGATCTCCACCATGGGTCACCAATTTCCTCTGGCAGTTCACCTTTGGTTTCAGGAAGGAGGCAATGATCTGTTATTGCATGTTCTGTTTCCCACAGAAAATGCAGGTTCTTCTCTCCATAAGTCTGTTAAGCATCATTTAATACCAGTGATGCCAGGAGCTTTCTGGACTGTTTGCTAAGTTTGGACTGTTGTATTTTCAGAGGAACACATCAGATCTCTGAGTTCCGTGCCTACAATTCACATCTATAGCATTTATTCACCTTCCTTATTTCTGACAGCTATGGAGGCTGACACTGCCAATTTCAGTTACAGATCCCCAAAGGCTTTTGTAAATAAGGCAGCTTGTACCTTTTCCTACCCATTTTCCTCTAACAAAGAGCCTGCTCCCTGTTTTCTCTGTGTCAATTACAGCTGCACAAAGCCTACAGTGTCCATGTGAAAAGGAAAAGCTGATTTTTGAGCCAGATTCTGTGTGTATAAAACTCCAGGCCCTGACGTTTTGGCATAAAGGTTGAGATAGCCTGCTGTCTTCAAATCTAAAAGAGGGCATTTGCTTCTGCATGCACACATGGTGGGTGTGAAGGTGTGCAGAGAACTGGCCATGGCTGGTCCATGCCCAGCCTTTGCACAAACATCTGCCTAACATGATGGGAAAAGAGTAAGGGCCACTGTTCAGAGGTGCTGGTGCTTCTGTCGGTCACTGCCCACTGCCCAGACACCAACACTGGCCATAAAGAAATGAATCTCAGAGCTGGAAGTGCTGGAAACGTGTCAGTGTAGTACTGAGATTCATCCAGCTAAAGGGCCTGGACTAGGCAGCATCCTGAATAGGCAGCATCCTGAATAGGCAACATCCTGGACTAGGCAGCATCCGCAATAGGCAGCATCCTAAACAGGCAACATCCTAAATAGGCAGCATCCTAAACAGGGAACATCCTGGACTAGGCAGCATCCTGAATAGGCAGCATCCTGGACTAATGTATGGCAGTACATTTTGACATGACCTCACACCAGATAGTGGCATTGGTGCTGTAATTTTTAACATGATGCTTAATGGCAAATATGGCTGAGGACTACAGGTCACTTGCCAAAGGAAGCTGCTGGCTGGAAACTAATGGGGCACAGCTTGAAAATTCCTAAATGCCTGAGGCACCTGGAAAGCAAGACACGAAATGAACTGCAGAGGTACCTTTGGAAAACATCTTTGTATCTTTATTCCCCACCTAAAATAGATAAAATAGTAGATGCATGGGGTGGGAGGTGAAGCAGGGAGAAAAAAGCTGCTTCCAAAAAAGAAAGGGGTGCTAGCTTTCCTTTCTTAATTTCTGAGCAGGTCAGCCCGAAAAAACTAACTCGAGTGCATCCTACATGGCTTCTATATTTTACTTGCAAAAATAAATGGTGCCATATTTTACACCTGTGTCTTGAGGAAGCATTACTGTCTGCTATTGAAGTAATCATCCAAAGGTTTATTCTATTGTAATATTCAGAAATAGTTCAGATAAACAATCTTTTTGCTATGGCTGGTCCTTCTTTCTGAAATAAACAAAAATACTTTTTTTAACCTCCTAATAAAAGACATAAATACATTTTTACAAATTCCCTTTTTATGCGAGGCCAGGTACTATTTGGGAGATATATAACAGAGGCAAATTTGAGCAACATACCCATAAGCACAACAGAGACTGGGTTACCAGAAAGGAAACAGTTTACAAGAACCTCCTGGTGGCATTTGCAGATCAAATAACTTGAGTTCATAGGAAACAAATGACTTTCAAAGATTTCCAACTTGAAGTTATACAGCTGAAAAGCATCGGTGCCAAAAAAATACTTTTAACTTAGTGTTTTTACAAGCATATTGCAGAGCAAATAATAATTTGAGAAAACGTGGGGCATGGGAAGAGACAATCTCATTGCAAAGGAAAGGCCATACCTGGAGCTCTGCTTTTGTCCTTAGATACTTCCAATTAAGCTGCTGGTGAGTTTTCTTTAAATAAATGCGACGAGCTGCTTTGCATACTGAGCAAGCTATCTAAGCGACCCAGCTCTGAAGAAAGGAAAAATTCCTTTTTATATGCCTTCAAATGCATCACTTACATGACTTTTAGTGAGTAAAAACAGTGATTCTGCTTTAAGAGGTGGCGTTTAAATTACTCCTTGGCATAATATGTTGTGCAGTTCAGTGGCCAGTCTTGCCTCTGATAAATTTTAGCTGAACAGAATAATAATTAAAACACCTAAACCTAGGTTTGTACCTGACTTTATTAGCTGCCTGGGAACAATTTCCTTCTCTTTTATGGCTAGACAGCATGCAGCATGGAGCTCAGGAGGGAAAATCAGGCCATTTGGCCAAAAACTGCCTTTCAAAGGCATTTTGAAAAGGCACCGTTCAAAGTCTGGCAACGGGAGGAGAGTTGTTGGCTCCTACTTTAACACCTCCATTGGTGACACCACCTGGGAGGCTCAAGCCAAATTGTCTGGCTGGAAATTTTTAAAATACAAGTGTTAGCAAAACATGTGTGGCAAAACATGTTCATGCTCTTCTACAGTGAATAAATAATATGAGAATCATTTCTGCCGTGAGAAAGATTCTTTTCCTACCTGCCAGACACCTTTCTTTTCATGAACACACACTGTTATAAATAACTAAATAACTACTTTTTACTGACTCCGACAGATATTAAATGCCAGACAACTAATGATGGAAAATTAATAGGTAAATTTGCTGAAGTATCAGTTTCTGTAAAATGCAATAAAGATTTTCATGAGAAGGAATTAATGATCTTAAAAGATAAGCAGCACCTTTTTATGAGCAAGGAAAGTAACACTTAGAAATGGCAACACCACAACTGTCAATGAAAAATATCTGTAACTGCAGTGTAGCTACACTTGTGTAATGCATCTGAAATCACTGTCATTAGTTCTAGAAAGACTTCAGAGGAACAAAAGGGAGCATCTCTGTGTCCCTCCTTCACGCCACACTGAGGGATGTCCTGAGGCCTTGACTGCCATGGTTTGTCTTCCCCAGCTCCGGAATGCAGCAGGCATGGCACAGGTATAAAAACAAGCTTGCTTTGAAGGAAAAGGAAAAACAAATGGAGGGGCTGAGGCTGGGGGGTGCAAAGAGGAATTCCCAGGTCTTTTAGACTATCTCACATTATCTTCCATTTTCAATGCCTCCTCAGAACAGAACAAGGGAAGGAAAGACTACATAGAGATTAAAAAAAACTCAGATTTTTAACATCATCTACCTAAATATGAGTTGCAAAAGAATGGGGACAAATACCACTCTCTACCTATTCTGTTCATTTTTTTTTTTTTATTTAAAACAAATGCATCTTTTCTCTGATGGAAAATGCATTTTCCACCAAAATGCTATAAATTTTTGCCATGACCTTCAGAACTAAAGAAAAAACAATTTTTTAAAAACAGCAGTATTAGTAACTGTGAAGTGTCAGGTGTAAAACATGAGAAAAGCTTAAAAATATCTGGAAATACTATTCTGTTAGGATGTTTGTCCCTGTTCTTTCTCCATAGTAGATAATTCCTAATTGCAAAAAGAGAGCAAGGAAAAACTGGTTAACGAAAATCAAAGAACTGCAGGAATTTATGAAAGAGAGATTAAAAATCATTCTGTCAAGTACTGAATGGCTAAAACTGAAAACAAAAGATCAAACACAGCTTGTAAAGAAGGTAACTCTAGAGCATCTACAAAACCACCAGAAGTAATAACACAGTGAGGAAAGTAGGAGGAGAGCTGCATAAGGATGCACCATGGGTGAGTTTATGACTTAAAAATTGTTATTGAAAGCAACAATTCCAAACTCTTTAGGAGAAAAAGGAGGATTAATGAAAGGGCTTTAAGGAATATCTGTTTTCTGATTCTGAGACCCCAACTTCAGAACAAAAGTTGCAACAGTTCTAATTGGATCTTTTAAGCCCACACAAGCTCCTAAAACAGATTCATTTAGATCACTTTTAACTTGGGCAACATACCAATGACCAATGCCTTACCTAATTTAAGTAGTGGTCAGACATTCTCAAATGCCTTTATACACGGCCTGAATACAAATTTAACCACTTAACAAAACACAGGCAATGAAGGTAAGAAAGACAATAAAAGAGGGATATTGTTTTCCTGCAATCTTCACAGTAAACCCAAGAAATCATTCCAAATGAACATTCTGTTAGATCACATAACTACCCTCCAGTAAGGAAGGTAAATTGCACGAGGATCTGCAGAAAATGGTCAAAAGGAACTCAGTTTTGAATTCAGGCATCGGATTCTATTCCTGCTTGTGAGCTAGACATGCTTACTGTAGTCAGCTGTGCACAGCAGTGGAAAAACACTTTATCAGTGTTTTAGCCACGTTTCAGAGAATAAGTTTGTTAGAAACAGAAACTACAAGCGACCAAATAAAAAATTAATTGAACTTTTTTTTCCAGGGAATACCCTTCAAGTGTTTTGTTTCACAGCTTTGCCATGACAGTCAATCAAGCAGAGTCCTTTAGCAAACCTGACTCCTTGAATTTATATGCACTCAGGGAAGGCTGGGAGGCCTAGAGGATAATCTAATTACCTTTCAATGCAAGGCTGATGATTGGCAGTAAGAGATGAAAATAGGAGTCAAATCCCTCCAGGAATAAACTGCAAGCTCCTGATGTTTTATTAGAGTATCATAATAATCCCATGGGTAGGTGAAAAGGCGAGTGCACAAAAGAAGACATTTATTAAACAATGCAAGAGAAGCTAAAATCTAATCTATTAGCATACCAAGTGATCATCAAGGGGAACTCTGATTTAAGAATGTGCTTTGTGATGTGCAGAAATGTCCCCTCACTACAGTACTGTGCCCAAGATCCTCAGTGCACTGTAATGACCCTGCCCAGGAGAGGCACTGCCATCCACGTGCAGCCCCAATCCTGCTCCTGCTGCCCAGGACATGGGCAGGAAGGTCAGTTTTTAATCAAACTCTTCATTGGCAACCCAGGAACAGAGATATTTGCACAGCCCAATGGTCAGGGCACTGCCCAAAATCTTCTGGCCCACAGAAATCTGTTTTGTAGGCATGAGAAAGATGTCTCTGGATGCAGTGCTCATCCCCTGCTCCTGCTCCACTGCCCCAGCAGCACAGTTTTCCTGCTTAAAAATACCTGCTTGAATCAGCAAAGTGAGTTCAGATTTCTTCATTTTTGCTGCCCTTCTATTAAATGCACCACATCTTGTTCTAATAAACAACTTCAATATTAAAGTTGTAATGTGAAAATTATCCAGTGGATGTTAGTTAATGGAATGTTAAAAGGCTGACAGAACTGATCATTAATCTGGTGGTGATAAAAGCATTAAATTTTTACTAGAAATTACCTCACATGCTTTGCTCTTCTGTTCAGAAAAATAATTCTCATTAGCCACTATGTTCTGATTCTTTAATTTAGCAGATGAACTCTAATAAGGGTTTTGGTTTTTTAATGTATACTGTGAATTTCCAAATTGGCACGATATGACACTACCTAAAAAGTCCAGCATCCTGAGAGAGTCTGCAGACTCCCACTTTCTGGTGGTCAGTATATTTTATAGAATTAAGTCAACTGTTCTAGCAGCCCAGATTTGGGATGCCTTAAGAATAAAAACCTGTCATGCCTACTATTGTGAGCCAACCATAATTGTTCCCTCAGTTGTGTTCACCTTCGCTCTAATGCGTTGATCCAACCAGTTCTGCAGTGTTCTTTGTGCCTAAAGGTACACAACTGACAGATGGATGGGCAAATTATGAATTTTTAAAAGGAAAAAAACCGTTTAAATAATATCTGTGTGTTTCTTACATTGCTGCCATGAGTAACCCTTTGACAAAGCAGAAAGCTATTTTACTGGCACCAAAAAAGAAAACTGAAGGGTTTGACAAGGAAATTAATCTAGACTGTCATGTTAATTTAAAGACTATCAATATCAATACTCGTCTAGGCAAGTGTCTTAAAAGGGTCTGGAATGATATTAAAATCACAGCAGTAAATAGCTATGTAGTGTAACCTCGGTCTGACTGTTCACACGAGTTTCTGGCTATATAATCACAGAACAACAGTCAATTCTGCCCAACACCATGCGGTGAAACAAAACCCCCAAAAATGCTCTTTTGACTGGATAACACAGCTTGCATAATGCTTGTTCTTTAATTAACAGCTAATATTACACAAGTAGAAGTTAATTATTATAAGCTGATGCTCTGCTGCTGTGCATGAGTACTAAGGAATGACTACATCAGAGCTGTGTTACAGTCACTTTGGTTGTATTACACCAAGCGGGTTTAAAATTATTAATTTGATTTGGTGGACGTCAGGACACAGGAGAACAGCGCAAGAAGCACCAGAATGGAGAGAATCCAAGAGGTGGAGTTCCTGTGTGCCTGCCCCAATCAGAGACTAATTAATGCATGCAAGCAGAGTGGCCATAAATATGCAGCAGCTACATGAAACAGCTGATTCCCTCTAATGAGGCTTCACTTTCCTCAATGTTTATTACAAACTAATAGCAAGCTGGCAAGCTGACTGGCTCACACTAATGTCATATTTACAGCAAAGTCATTTCAGATGAGACAAGGATCACATTTGTAGCACAGCCATTTCATGTGCAGCATAAATTACAACACTCAGTGCAGATTTGCAAGATGAAAAGGCTACCAGCTCTGTAGAACAATGCTGACAACTAGAGAAACTCCAAAAAAAACAAAAAAGCTAACAAAAAACCCCAAACACAAAAGCAAAATAATGTCAGAGATGTTCTACACAGACCAAAAAAATCTCGATACCTTATGCACACAGTGTGACAGTAAAAGGCTTCACTGCTATTCCTGTTTCTCACAGATGAAACAAAGGAGGAAGACATTTCCCTGACCACATTCACCCAAAGTGCAAGGAAGACTTTAAGAAACCAAATTTCTTGAGTTGAAAACCTCTAGTTCAGTCAAAGCAATTACTCTTCCTCAATCAACAGTTTGTTACCAGTTTTTGAGGAAATTTGACTTTAGGTTTATGCTTCTAAAATTTTTTTATCACTCAACTTCTCTTAGCTGTTATTTGCGAAAATTAAATCTGGAGCCTTTTTTTTTTTAATACACTGAAATAAATTAAACTCAAAATGGTGCCACACACACTCTGTGTCTGACCTTCTCTTTCATGGAGAATTAACTTCTGGAAACAAGTTTATTTGACTGAGGCATTCATAGTTGGAAATGTGTACTGCTTGCCAAAGGTCAGCTCTGATCACTTCCCCTCACTCTAATGCTGCCCCCTCTCTGTGTAAATGTTATGTTTTATTCCCTGAATAAATCTTGCAGGCCGTGTTTACTGCTGGTGTTTGTTTCAAGCAAACATCGACCTGACAACCATGATCAGAATTTTTCAAGAGCTTTGATTTCATCTTAGAGGAGCTGCAATTTGACTTCTCAAAACTCAGTGGACACGACAGAAGCAGGACATGTGACCCTCCTGTCAGGGAAAGCTTCCCACATTCCCCAAGCACCGTCATAACCCTCTTCAGATTCCCTGCACAGAGAATAAAGGCTTTCTTCAGGAATAAACCGTTCATTAGGATCTGTAAACACACACAATTTCTATGTGCAGAGATGACAGTCCAGGGGACTGACTGACACATTCTCCTCTCTTGTATCTCTGTGGGACAGCACAATCTTTAAGGGCAAGCACAAAACCATAAAGGGGATCAGCATCTGTTAGAAAAATGGCAAGAACCTTGAACAATCTACATTATTTTAACACTTTTGTGCTTCCTCACAGAGCACAGCAACAGCACCCATAAAAACCACATTTCTCTACATTAGCCCATGTGGGCCATGCTCGGGTGGCCCGCCCAAGTGATGACCAAAAAGTAAGATTCTGCCTTAGATAAGCTTGTAACAAACAGAGTTCAGGGAGGGCTGAACATCTGCAGGGAAAGAAAAATGTTGTTGTGTTCAATTGTGTCCAACATTCACTTTCACAGCTGTGCATACATATCGTGATATTTTTAATTGCTTATTCAAAATTAACAGGAGTGAAAACAAGGAAACATTGAGAGAGACATTTCCTCCCATTGATTTAGCCATATTTTGTTCTTTGTAAGAAAGGACTATTTTTGCATATAAATTTAGGATTTTCTACCAAAATACAACACAGAGAGAAATGAATAATCAATGTCCCTTCCCTGACAAATTTAGACAGGACAATTGAAAGCCCCACATTTATGAATTACTTGCTTTTCTATTTCTGCAGTTTTAGTTGCTTTTCCCTCCATAATTAATTAACTATTCACAGAGACAGAAAAACCAGAGGAACTGGTAGTCTGGGAATCCAGCAGGACTGTGGGCAACGTCAAGAGTATTTGTTTTGCATATGAACACAGAGCAATTTAGAATGGGAAGTCATCGACCACAAACGTTCTTGCTATGGCAGGGCTTTGCCCTGGTCATGCTGTGTGTGTGGATATCTGTGTGTGAGGACTCACACAGACATCACAAATTCAGAGTTTTTGTGTGCATAACCATTTTTTTAATCATTATTTGACAATAATGCATGCACAAAAGCAATTACACACAGCTGCTCTAGAACATATTTGTAGAGTACACTCTATGAAACAGATTAATTTAGGTAGCACAGTTTCTTGAACTGAGGCACACCTTGTTTGTGTCTGCATGAAAATATTATCAGTATTTATATATCACTACAACAGTGCCATAGTAAGTATTAGCATGTGTGTTGCTATAACCTAGAAAGGTCCTTAGCTATGTATGAGCAATCTCAGAGGAACCAAATATTTCATATTCATGTCTGTGTGTCATCCTAATGAAGCCAAATATATTCTGAAGGGGAAATATTTACCCAAGCACAGCAAATGTATTGTTTTCTTCAGTAGAGACTGCTCAATATCCCTTCAAGAAATTCTGCACCAAGCTCATTTATGCCTTAAAACTTGAGAAGTGAAGTTGCATGCATTATTTTCAGAATCAAGGAGACTGCAAAACACAGAAAACCTGACGCTTAATTAGCTGAGTTTATAATTCCTTGTTTGATAGTAGTATTAAAAAAAAAAAATTAAAAAAAAAAAAAGCCACTTCCTGGAATGGAGAGACACTAAAGTTGAATTATTCTGCTTGAATAGCTTTATAGCCTTGATCACCTTCATGGTGATCTGCAGAATATTCATTCTAATAAGATTTTAGCCTAGGAAAACAAATTCATGTTTTCTTTTTTATAGGCCTGACCTTGTTTATAGTTCCTGCTGTTTCCAGTTTAACCTTGTTGCTGTGAATAGCTGTAAAACAAATGCTGTACTTTTACCAAAAAGAGTGAGTTACTGATGTTAACACTGTTTTCTTGTCAGTGAAAAAACATTATTAACATTAATCTTGTCTCCTCGGAAAATCTTATTAAACAGTATTCTAACTTATACTGAGATAAATTGCTCCCTTTACTGTCTGGATCCTGAAATATTAATGAAGGGCATAATACAGAAGTAATTTTTTATTATAGTCTGTGATCCATACCACTGTGGTGTGTGTACCAGCTGATCATCCTGCCAAGTAAGTCAGCACCATTTATTACGGCATTTTTCAATCTATAATTCAGTGGGAAATGTCAATGCAGCCAGCCAAAAAGCACAACAGGAGCACACAGTCATGTCAGAGCACAGAATGTCAGACCCAACCAAAACACCACCACCAAAGTAATTAAGAGAAGAGCAGTCCGAGCAAGCCACAACTAAACTGATAAAAAGGAGGGATGCACCAGGGGTGCCATCAGAGGATAAGGAAGCTGAGGTAAAGAGTGGGCTCACATTTCCAAAGCAAACACCATTCTGTGAGGTATTTCTTGTACAAATCTCTATCTGTGCTAAAATAATGAAAAGAAAGTAATACTGCTTGCTAATAATGATAGGAGAGAAACTCCACCAGCATGGAAAGTCTGTTCCTGGCTCACAAACACATCAAGACCTAGAGGAATTCCTGGACCTTGGAAGATTTAAGTGGAGTTTAAACCACAGCTAACTCCTGTGTCTCTTGTACCAGGTTCCCTGGGGGTGCCAGTTTAATTTCAGCACAGGACCAGCCTCTCTGAATGGCTCAGGCCATGCTGCCTTGCCCCTAAGGCATGTGTTCATGGATAAGGAGCCTGCTCAGGCTGGATCAAGGGGGCTCAGCAGCTACAAAGGCTGAAGAAGTGGGAAAAGCTCCCACGTCCAGCGACAGCTGGGATTTCATGGTGCTGTCCCTGCAGAGTCAAGGGGAAGTCAGGCATATAAATCTCAGAGTGTCTTCCTACTGGCCAGTCCCATCAATATGCTATTGTAGGCAATTGCTGCTTTGCTCCCATCTTAAGCCAGGCCTGTTAGTGCTGGTCTTACCCCAGCACTCTTTTTAGCTGGTACACGAAAATCAATCTTTCAGTGCTGGAGCTTGCAATTAAATACCTGTGTCCAGACAACACTGCAGGTGCAATTTGTGCTGATCTCCCCACAGAATCAGCACTGTATTTGTGGTGAGCTTCCAGTCAGGGAGAAAGCAGGATTTCTGACTATGGACACAGCCCTGACCATCCATCCACACTCCAGTGACTCTCCGTTCCTCAGAAAACAGGTACACACAGACGTTCCTGCACACACAGTCAGTGTGAGGTGTCTGCATGCCACTGAGCAATGCACATACTGTTAGTCAGGCGCCTGAGTAGGGAGAGATGTATTTATTTCTGCAGGGAGACTGAGGACGAAGGCAACACTTCTGCCATGGGACACCTCATAGGGCAAACTGAAAATCACTGCCTTAAATATAGTTTCTCATTTTTAGACCACTGTATTTAATTCTCTAACATAAAGAGACTATATGATGTTATGAAATACCTCCAGTATTAGTTTATGTTCCTGAGTTGCACTTCATTAGCAGTTTCCTCCCTTTAATTAAAAATGTATTTCTCTGCTTTAGTTTAGTTCATTTTATGAATTTTCCTTAAGGTGAAGATGTAAATTAGATTTCACCTCCTCAAATTGTATAGGAAGACAGATTTCTAATTTAAAAACCTTCTAATTACAAACTATTAAATTCTAATATTTGAGCACTTAATTATAAAACACATTTAGCGATTCCCCTAAGAACCTCACTGAAGCAAATTCATAAGTAGGACTTAATTGGAAACGTAATATGATTAATAGAAAAAGTAGAGATGAAATATGAAGTGGAAATGTGGCTGGTGCCACAGTTCCATGATCATGAAAGAAAGTTTAATGTTATAAACAAGAAAAACTTGATCCTCATCAGTCAAAAATCATCTAAGGGTGAGCAGAGTCAAGGCTAGCTCTTGACCTGACAGCTCAGGCAAACAGTTCCATGGAATGTAATGAAGTTTTGCAAACACAGAAGCAATCTCCTTTAAGACAGCAAGAATAACCAATGCTATAGCTAAAAATATTAATTTTAAGGGCTTTTTCTAAATATTCCATTTATTTATTCTAAATATCTTCACATGCAAGCGCTTCCAAATTCATACAACCTGCATATTTTCTAAGACTCAAAATGAAAATATCTACACAGAGCTGGGAATAAATTGGACACCTGTGGCCACCACAAGAAAAAGCAAAAAAAAAAAGGCAATCCATAAGAAATTAATGGAGCAAAATTAGGCTTCCATTTTTGGCAACAGGAACGCTAAGTGTGCTGACAGTTTAATGATGTTCATCTATCTCCCAGTACACTGAATTTTGCAAACATTACCATACCAATTACTCTCCATGGGTTTGGAATGGAATGGAAGAGGTGAAGAAGGCTAGCCATGAGGCAGAGAATAAAGCAGGGGGAAGAAAGGCGTGCAACACTTGGGAGGCCCTCCCAGACTCTCCCTAAGCTGCCAAATGTGTGCTGCTGTAGTGTCACACTGCTGCCTCCTTCCTCTGGCACCCTTGGGCTCCATCACACACTGTTTTCTTGGCCACCCGGCTTTCCTTGGCACACTTTCCCACTGGGCATCAGCAGAAGCAAGGACATGCACATTTGGCACGTGGGAATAGATTGGTCTGTTTTCTTTTATGCAAATAAAGAAAAATACATTGTTCAACCCATGTACTCTGTCTTTAGCCCTACAGAATTTTCATATCCTTTCTTCCCTTTCACTACTTGATTTCTGTAGCTGAACACAAATCATCTCTCTCTCTTACACCCAGACTTTTAGCCAACAGCTTAATGAAAGTCTTAGGTGTCACACCCAACCAAAATTAAAATGCATCCTATCATAAACCTTGCAGTGAGATAAAGAACTTACATGGGGCACTTCACCTTCTGCGAGGTATTGCAGGTTAGATCAGCACTGGAGTTCCTTCTGCTAGAGAAGTGTGAAGGTGGATGAGCTGCACCTCAGCTGTCCTCCCCAGGACACTGAACACAGACCACAGGCAGTGAGGAAAGGAAGCAAGTCTACATAACATACAGTCTCATATTCTGCACTGAAGCATCCAGCTCAGCGGGAACAAAGACTCAAATGTTCACTCAGCCCCTTTACCTTTGGCTAGCAGTTCTGTCCAGAAACAGAAAACGTGTTTCTTAATTACAAAAATGCATTTGTCACCCTGCATACCACACCACTACTTCTGATAAACACTGAGAACCAAGACAGCTGCAGTCTGCCCACTCCGTAGCCACTATCACTACAGCTTTCATGAACAATGTTTGACATCAGGATTACCACTATTTAGAAGCACTACATCTGGTGTTAACTCTATTGCATGTTTCTGTTTGAGTCTAGCCTTTTTAGAGAATTGTCTGATAATCTGATCAAAAGAAATAAATCTATTGTTTTGTTTGGTTTTTTTTTTCCATACCAAAAAAGGTTAATGGAGTTCCATGGACAGGGCACTTGCTGTTTTAATTTTATGTGTGTGCACTTCTTCCAGTTTCAAGAAATTGTCACGAATCTTTCTTAGAAAGAGTTAAATGAGCAAAAGTTCTGCAATTCTTTGCTAGAAAGAGATTAATTTTTCTCCAGAAACTCATGCACCAGCAGGCTCAGACACCACTTGGAACAAATTGCTGGTTTCTTCTCCTTACCTCATATATCTTTCACACTACTAGTTCCATTATGAGGAATAATAAAATGAAGCAAAAGAGCTCAGGTAATAAGCAATGCACTGATTCCATGTTGGCTGTCATGGGATGTTATTTGGGTGTGATCTTGGAGAAGCTCAGGATTGCAAAGTTCTTGCTCCTGAAAGTCATTACCAGAGACAGATGCTGCTGGGAGGGACATGCCATGGCAGTGTTTACTCAGACAGATCTCGTGGTCTGAGATTATACAATTACACCTGAATTGTGCAAGAGAATAATGCTATTTCACACCCGTTCTAATAGAGGGTATTAATTATATTAAATACAACTGTAATTACTACAAAGTAGTGATCCATCTCCTTATAACTGTTCAATTAATTTGTGCAGACAAAAAAAGTTCTGTTCCATTAATCTCCTTTTGAAAGAAGATTACGCTACTCCAACTGCCTTTAAATACGCACCCGTGTGCCTGGAGAGACATCTGCCAGCACAGCGGTGCTGCTGGAGGCCTCGATGTGACACTGGCAATATGGAAAGGTGCTGGGCAAACCCTGGAGGAGCAAGTGCTGCCGTGTGTTTGCCAAACTCCGTCCCCCAGGGCATTACTGAGAACTGCCAGGGTAACCAGAGCACAGCGCTGCAGGCGTGGTGTCTGCCCAGCAGAGACAGGAGAAACCCCAAAAACTGCTGAGTTCCAGCACAAGGAGGAGGACTGGGCCAGATGCACTGGTGAAACACCTGGCCTGTTCACAAAAACAGTCTCAAAGAACACAGAGGAACCTTGCTGTGGTTGTCCTGTGGGTGCGCTGTTCCCAGCCCTCTCACCTGGGTCACACCCAGCTGGCATCAGTGGACAAGGGACGTGGGCCACTTTGGGTCTGAGAGTTAGAATCCAGGGCAAAAAGGAATTCCTGGAAAGGAGGCAGTGATGATAGCAGAGGGGTCCGTGGAGATGAAGGGGTTTGTCTTGTTTCTTCTTTATAAATTACGTTTGTATTCAGTGTTCACCAGATTTGTCCCCATGGGCAATTACAGCAGAAACACAAAAGAGGTGGATTCCATTAGAGATTGAGACACAGCCATTTTCTCAAGAAACAAGGAATTTCAGAAACATACACAATAAAGTGTACAAATAATTAAAAATCCCTTCATTTTGCTAATATCTTGACGAAAGATAGCAACACTGTGCTGATAAATAGAATTGTTAATGCTGAAGTTGTATTTATATGGATATACTTTCTGTATAGCCACACTGTTATAAAGAAGAAAAGTGAAGGGATAACAAAGCCTCAAACATAATGAAAAGTTTTGGAAAAAGTCTCCATACAATGTTTTTGTAAGTGGTATAAATGGCATATAACTTTTGTTTAATGATGCTTTACTTAGTTTGTAACTGTCCTGTTCCTGAGTGCCACACAACATATTTCATAACAAAAGGCTCTAACATTTCTCAGCTAGCTCTATTTGGAAAAAGAGCAAGCTTGGAATTCCAGTACAAGAAAGGGGGGAGGAGGGGGGAAGCCAAAAATTTTTCAGAATATTCAGTCCACACCTTCATGGAACTGGGGATTCCACAAGATATTCATCACGCTTTTTGCCCAAGATTTTTTTGTATCCAGTAGAATAATTGCTATATATCTCTCCAAAACTTATCTTTAAGAATAAATAAATTGAAAAGACATCCAACAGTACATTTAGAGGAAAGAACTCTCCCTATTTCCTACTTGAATTTCTATAGTCAGAGTTTTCTGCGGATATTCTTATTTTTCCAGATAATTTACTTAGCTTATTATCTACTTGGGACCTTCAGGAATGAGAGTTCTCTAAACTGCAAATGCATCTAATTACCTCTGTGTGCTGGCTACACTTAAAGGGCTTTATCTCTTCCCAGTCTAGTCCAAGACTGAACTCATTGATAACATCACACTGCTGTGCTTCTGCCATTGAAGATTAATATCCAGAACCACAGAGGCAATTTCTACCTCATTATGCTCTGTGTTCCTTATTGACACTTGGTAATTCCAGATAATATAATGTCACAGAGGATCAGCTGCAGACGTGGTACCTCTGCCCTTGGTGTGAGGGCTAGCAGCCAGTACAAATCAGAAATAACAAAAGATTTACCATCACCTGGGCTGCATTCAAAAATGCCAAACACACTAGACAGCTTGAAAACGTTGTGGAATGGGCATTAGAAAATAAAAATCTATTTCTCTTTTAAAAATCAAGGGAAAACAAACCAAATACCTATACAGTGTATGTATATAGACACACATCACAACAGGTCTGGGATCTGTGCCCTCACACACAGCCAGCAGCGGGACACTTCAGCCATAATTCCACTGAGACCCCACTAGGGCTATTTCTGATGGTAAAAACCAGTTTTTAAAAATTCCTGCATTCAAAAGTTGTGCATATTTTAACAGGAAAAAAATAAAAATAAGGAAATTTAAAAGAAAAGAAACAGAGAAAACATGACCCAGCAAAGAAAAAGTAAACAAAGAAATGACTGCACCTTCTGTTATTTCTGATATAAATGAACATGGAATGGAAGATCTCCGGTTATCATTATCTTTCTCCTCCCCCTGTGCACACCCAATGTCCCAATACTTAGGAAGGCAAGTTCCTCTACAGCAACTCCCCAGTGTCCACCTGCCCTCCAGGACATACTTTCCCTAATGTACCTTATCTAAGATGCCATTAGCTCTGTTCTCTCAGATTTGAGGGACAAGAGTGACCTCCAAAATAACAAAGCAGTTTGCTGTCCTAAGCTGATAAACATTCAAAGTCAATAAATTCAGTTCAGAAGCTCATTTTAAGTATAAAATAGATATTTTTGCAAGTAAAAGGAAAACAAATGTAATGTTGCTACTCAGAGAAGCATGTTCTTGTTCTTACTAGACCAGATGTGAAGAAACTTAAAAAAAGGAGGGTTCTTTCATGTTTCTCTGCACTCAGATTGTTCCCTCTGTGCACTCAGTATCAAACTGTGCCAGGCAGGGTTGCCTAAATGAAGCATCATTTTACAGTGTGGAAGTTGCATCCCTGAGAACAGCAGGCAGCATCAGACCCTTACCTAGGAGCAAACGATTTAAGGTCATGGTCTGCATGGTCACAAAATAGCTGCAATGTTTCAGAGGGGTTTATTCCATCAGCAATCACTGGATTTGGTGCAATATCTACTTCACTTGAGACTTTTTATATAAACTTTCTCTTTCCTGGCAGTGCCGTTTGACAAAATCCCTACAGAAACTACAGCAGAATTTCTTTTGCAGAGTGTGAAGAAAAGGACTAAGACAGAATAAAAGAGATATAGCTCCTAATCACGTAAATGCATCAAAAATACATTACTTTTGGTATTAAGATAATATTCAGTTGAAAATAAGCACAAAATCACTTTGGTCATGATTATCTTCCTAGGATCTTCCTGCTGCTCCTCATTGCTATTGCAGTTTTTCATTTCTCCATTTGTTAGCTTTAGTTGCAAAATTTTCTTTTTTTTTTTTTAATTTGGTAAAACTAAAAATAAATATAATGGACAAAAACCCACATTCCCTTGTATGTTTTTACCTGAGTAGCCACATTTAATTATAAGTGCATGAAACTGGATCTTCTTGCACTCAACCTGATCTTAAAAAACTGACTTTTTACTTCAGTCTGTGTAAATGAGAATAAATTCAGACAACATACTACGTATCTTAACAAGAAAGTAATTCAAGCATTTTTCTACGATTTTGTGTCATAGAATGTATCCTGATACTCATGAGGTTGTTTGAATTATCCACAATATACAGAATCCCAGGATATGGTGAGTTGGAAAGGACCCACAAGGATCATCCAGTCCAACTCTTATCCCTTCACAGGATCATCCCCAAGAGTCACACCCTGTGCCTGAATGCCAGAGAAAGAAAAAGGGATTGAAGCGGTTATGAAAACAATGTAAATGGTTATAATTTTGTTATTTACAATGAGGAACAACCTGTAATGAATATAGATGGTTGATCTGTGAGTACGCACGCTGCCTCCATCTCTAAATATGTATTCCATGCAAAACACACAGGATATTTTTTCCTCCATTAATTTTAAAAACCGGGAGATTTTTGAGGAACTTATAATAACCTATTTATTTTCAGCAGCCACCTACATACCGTTTTCCAATGCAAAGAAAAGCAGAAGTAGTTTGAGGACAACATGCTTTTTTAATACATTTTGCAAATCTTTTCCCCATAAATCTTGCCTGACACTTGAACGGGAACAAGGGGAAATATATTTCTGCAGACAAGGAATATTTTCTTAAGATACACCATCCCTAAATATTACTTCTTTATTCACACAGAATGCCCTGAGCTCTGGGGCTGTGGCAGCCCATCCCGTGCCCGAGCTGCCTCCCTTTCCTGGGGCTCCCCTTGCAGAACGAAACTGCACTGATGTTCATGGCAGGCCAACACAGAATGCGGAGGGCAAATGAAAATAGATGTTATGTGCTCAGAAAGAGAAGATATATTAAAGCAATGCCAGTGCAAGTGGCTTGGGCTGTGTTTGCATAAAGTACTTTTGTCATTCTTAACTCCCATTAAGCGCATCCTTAAAGGCTCAAGGAGGACAGGACCTGTGTAGGGTTGGGCTTTGGATTGTACTGGAACAGCAAATGGACAACTCGCCTCATGTACAAAATGGATTTATAGATATCGAAAGGAGCAAACTGCTTTAGAATTGCATAGTTGGGGAGTTTCAGGAGCCAAGATCAATGCCTGCACTTCTGAGAACAGTTATCTTAATTTACAGCAAGTATTCACAGAGCAGCACTTTCAACACGCAGCATCCTTTAAGCAGGGAGGAAAGGGAAGGTGACATATCACGCCGTGTCTCCAGGGCTGGGTACATCTGCCCTGGCAAACGCAACCCATCACTGCCCTGACGAGGAATTAATGCCAGAGGATCACTTCTCTGTGATGTGGTGCTGCTGGTGGAACTGAGGTTCTGGGGCAGCTTCCTTTCCTCTTTAAGCTGATATATGATCCTGTGCAGACAAGCCTCACCAAGCATTTCTTTGTGGTGTGATGTAAAGGAATGAAAAATATGTCTTTTCTGCAGTCAGAAAAACTTAAGCTAGCTCTGAGCAGCATTTCAAGAAATGGAAGTCCTCTCTGACTTTTCTTTTTAGTATGAGAAGTGATTCTAAAAGCAAAATAAGCCTGCAGATTATTAAAAAAAAAAAAAAAAAGAAAAGAATAAGAGAAGGCATTTAAGATAATGACATTAATGTGGAATGTTATCTTCCAGCCTATGAATTTCAGGACTAACTGCAAATTTAGTCCAAAAGCACTGTGAACAGTCCCTTTAATTTCATCCTAAATAGCCAAGTTCCAAGAACAAACAGAAGCCTAGAACAAACAAAATTATACGGCTGTCAATCATGTATCTTATCAACATTCCAAAATTGCCTGTCTTGACAAGAGCTTTCTCCCAGCATTACCCTAACAGTATACTTGATTCAAATCTTCAGCCACTGAACAGTGCTGCCCTCACCTCATTAACAAAAAAATTTGACACTAAAGCACTTTTAGTATCTCCAGTGGAAATAGTGTAGATTTACAGCAGTGTCTCTGACAACAGAATCTCACTAGGTATGTGTTACACAACTATTGAGCAGACAATGGAAGCCCCAAATATAAAAAGCGCACATATTTTCCCAAATCACAGCAAACTACAGACACATTTTTCAGACTAAATCAGGTGCACATTTAACATTCTTAAGAAACTTTTCCCCTCCAAATAGCCTTTAAATCTTAATCAGAGAGTGAACATAACTTTGGTATTGCTAATTTGTGTGTGAGAGTTGAACCAACTTTCTAACACTTATGTCGCTGAAATTAAAGTTACATTGTGCCTTAGTGCTGTGGAGCATGTATATGCCAGTGTTGTTTGTATACCAAATAGCTAAAACTGCCTCTTCTCTGCACTTGAGAGTGTGAAATCAAAGCATTTGTTAGGACTGTGAGGTGCAAATAAATGTGTATCGGAAGGATGTGTGGAGGGGTCAGGACCTCGCTGAACACCCACTCCTTTCCCAGGAAACCCAGTGGGTAAGAGAGAGGGATCACATGCAAAAGCTGGGAATTGGAGAGCTGCAAAGTGCCATTTTGTGGGGCTGAGCCCCAGCTACATGCAAGCCCCTGTTTGCTGCCCTCTAGTCAAGGGAGCTGGAGTGTGAGTTGCAGGCTGACATCTCAATCCGTGCTAAATTTCCACAAATAGGAGCTGTTATCAAAGCCAGCAGAAGCCCAGTATTGAGCCAACACCAACCTCAGATTAGCATCTTGCCTTGGAAAGATTAAAATTTATTTTATGCTTCACAATCTTGTTTAAGCTGCGGAAAGGAAGGAAGCTGAGAATTATGAACTTGTTCTGCCACTCGGTAAATCAGCCTGAACAGGATTTCGCCACCTGTGCACCAGAGAAAGGGAAGGGAGGGCCAGAGGTTGGAATCAGAGTATCTGTCACACCACAGCAATGACACACCTTATCTCTGCTTCCCAGCCTGGTGCTCTGTGTCACAGCAACCCCAGCAGAGGAGTTCTGGTCACAGAGAGGAGCTCTCATGTGGGGGAACACAAAGATGCAGCAGAGCACTGCCTGCTTCTGCTCTTTTCCCACTGCGTGGTTTGGGAGCAGGAGTGTTTGTGCTCTCAGGCTCAACTTCCATGACACAGCTGGAAATCAATCCAAAATAATCTGTGTAGAAAGGTTAAATTCTGAGGGAGGAAAAAAAAATCCCATGTTTTCTAAACCAGACATCCCCTTTGGACTCAGAGTTATTTCCCTCCCTTTTTGCAATACTCAGCCTTCGGACTGAAGGCTTTGTCTATCAGGATGCTCTGTTCTCTAGGGAGGATCTAAAAGAGAAGAAGTATCTCAGTTCAGGAGTTTGATATATTGAATCCCAGGAGAGCTTTTATTGTATTTAGTGGGTTGGGATCATAAGCAATAAAAAAGGAAAAGTTTTCACTGTTACTGGTTTGTTTCCAGGCACCTGTTTCAGACTCTTCTCAAATCCTTACTAGAAATGAGAGCTCAAAGTCCTGTGATCTGGTACCAAGCTCTACATCTCCTTTTCTCAAAGGACAATAGAAAATACAGATTAGTTTGTCTAAGTAACCTGCCATACTCCCATGTAGGTAACGTGTGGCTCAATAATATTAGCTACATCATAACGTGCAGATCTCTAAATTTTAGGCTTAGAATTAACAGAACATGCACCAGTTCAGGCCAAAGGGGATCTAACTACCAAGGAATATGAAACTTAAATTGGTGTAGCCTACACAATAAATTCAAATTGCCTGATTTGTAACAGCTGGGGATCAGGCCACTGAAATCTCAAAGTGCTTAGCAGGCAAAACTGAAACTCAGGAATGGTGAGAGCCCCTTTGCTGCAGTTTGAGGGCAGACAGGGCTGTAGGGCTGTAGCACTGCAGCTGGTGGCACACTGGAGAGCTGTCTCAGCAAGGGGGGAGTTCAGCTGGACTGCACATTGATGGTGGATCAGCCACTGCCACCACACATCCACTCGGGGCATCTTGGGCACATTCACACATTGACTCTCTTTGCCCTTCGTCTTCAGCCTTGCCAGGTCCTCAACTGCTTCTTACATCGACTCAATACCAGCTAATTTTAAGATTCAAGACATTCATAAATATTTTTGAAACAACACATGATATGTATTAGAGAGACTATTACCATTAAGGGTTTGTTTGGTTTTTTTCCTAAGAATAAATAAAGTTAAAAATCTTTCTAGAAATGAATACCTTTAGTTTTTCTATGAAATTAAATATATGTCAAGAACTTCAAAGAGACTGAAGTTCAGCATCTGAAATAGCATTCAGGCACATAAATTAATTACATTTCTAGAGATGTCAAAACATTAGAAAAATGCAAAAAAACATTTCACTAGGGAGATTGTCCAAGCTGAATTGCAATACCTTCATAGCTGTCCCTTTCGTGCTGCACCTCAGAGACTGGTGAGTGCAAGCTAGCAGTACATAAGGGCTGAACTAAATATTTCCAGACTTAATGGCCCTGTCAGCCCAACACCAGTTGCTCGGCAGGACTGGCGGTTTCCTGCTGCACTTTAAACCACAATCAAAACAGCAGAGCCAAATCTTCACTGACACTTAGCCCACAAGGCATGCCCTCAGTCTAAAGTTACAGCTGGTAACTCACAACACAAAGCAGCTGACCCTTTCGCGGAGATTTATGGCTTTACAACAGGCTGCCAGCCAAGAGCATAATTTTATCCCAAGATGCTCTTCTTGGGTTGCCCAGAGCATCTCTTTCAGGTTAATCACTTTTGAGTCTCCACCAGTTCCACAGTGACTGACTTTAATCTCTGGGAGTTGGAAAGCTCTGTTCTTGGGAAACCATGTCAGCTGGGAACAGCTGAGAGTTTAGATATAAGATGAATTTTGAGATACAGACGGAAATGGGATGAATGTATGACTCTCATCGATATCATACATACAGTTAAAGAAACATAAGCATCCTCTGGCAAAACCAAAACTGCCAGAAACAATGGAGGCAAACATAAGCAGCCTTAGCAATGGCAGAAATAAGGAGATTTTCCAGAGGAACTAAACCTATAAGGAGTTTGTTGCAACCTAGAAAACTCCTTGTAGTTTCCCCCTGTGGACTTACTTATTTGTCTCTCTCTCGCTGTTTAACTTTAGACACTAAATTAACAACACTGGCTATGCAATAATTACAAATAAAACATAGAAAATTGTTGGGGGCTTACATAAGGGAGTGAGAAACTAGCTAAAGGACCATGTGTAAGCAAAGAGTATTGGCATGCAGGAAAGCAGAAGTCCTCATGGTTGTCTTATAAAAAATGCTCTTATTAAATGGCTTTAGCTCAAAGAGTAGACTTGCTGTGATGAAAATGGATGATCACATGAAGCTGAGACACATCAATATAAAGGAGGAACAGAATATTATCCACGAAAAATTAGGTGGCTTTGAGGTTTGTAATTGAAATGGAATGAAGTGTAATAGAACAAGGGCAAGGGGCTATTAACATGAATCCATGATACAGAATGAGAGTACATCAGCTAAAAATGATAAAAAGGCCTGGCTGTGTATATTGATCACAGGTTGCCTATAAATCACTGGCATGATGCAGCTCTGAAAAAGGCAAATGCAATTTTAAGATGCATCAGGAGAAGTGTTTTTATAGAAGAGGACAATTATTAAAGCCTTTATACAAAACCCCTTGCGTGAGAGAGTCTTCATCTGAAACATGTCAACTGATGCCAATTATCCATATTAAAAAAAGCAAAATAAAATGAACTTGAACCAGAATACAGGTAGAGGCAAGTTCCCCTGATGACTAGAAAAACAAATTGCCTGTGTCAGAACAGAAGTGATGAGAAGAAAAGCGCCTTTCTTAGCCCAACAAAACAAGCTGGGAAGTGTAGCAAGGTTATTCTTCAGAAGGACATGGTTAGACAATACCAAAGAAGGGGAAGAAAGTAGGAGACAATACTGACATCAGAACAGAAGCTCAGCAAGGGGGAATGAGCAAAATGAGGCTGAAACCCTGAAGGCAGTTGCTAATGAATCATTTGTAAGGCTCTGAAACAGCCTTTCTGGAGGACAGTGGAAGTCAGCACAGTTTTCTAATGTGAATTGCCAAATACATATAGATTTTTTAATTTATTTTTTTTTATACCTCTGTGACAACAGAGGTCCATTTGACTGTCCCTCATGTTTTCTACA
Source organism: Anabacerthia variegaticeps (assembly GCA_035583185.1). NCBI lineage: Eukaryota > Metazoa > Chordata > Aves > Passeriformes > Furnariidae > Anabacerthia > Anabacerthia variegaticeps. The sequence goes on along the minus strand of JAWWEW010000078.1, from coordinate 53,050,414 downwards.
CCCCTTCTTCTAAGGAGTGCCTGGCTCCCACTTCTAATTGGTCTACAAGGTTGCTCATGACTGAATGTCATTATTCCCAACCTCAATCTATAGCATTATATAGAAACACAGGATTTGTACATGTCCCTATTTTCATAGAAAAGAACTAAATTACTTTCTTATCTGCATTTCACCATAAAATCTTATTACAGCTGTTGGAAAAAATGCAATACAATAGGAAGGGTGATTTTTTAAAATAAGTCTAATAAATTGTGTATTTCTCCCAAGTAAACGTCACAGCATGCTTTTCTGAGGAAGGGAGAGGGCAAAGAAAGGCAAATTAGTAAGAGAAATCCTTTGAGGCAAACCATTATTAACTGAAAAGAACTGCAAGCTACTGGGAGACATTTTGCTGAGGAAGATCTAACCAGCACACCCAGCCAGCCCTGCAGAAATACAGAGATCATTTATCTAGTTACAGCTGCATGACAGACAAGCTGCACACGAGTTTTCTAACACGTTCAAAAAAGGCAGTGGAGCAAATTCCTCAGCTTGGCTTTATTCATGTCGATCTGATTAAGCACTCCTATCTCAGACAAAATATAGTCTGCATTTGACAGAGCTGGTGCAAAGGATGGGAGCCTGAAGCATGTAATTAAGGTTAGCACTATGTATTTCCAGCTCCTATTATCAGTTTAGGAGACAGCTGTTAACACTAAGCAAATTTTTATTTAAAAGTACCAAAAATGAAAAGCTAGAGAAAAGTCCACACTATGGCACCTGCATATTTGCAAAGATGCACCCCCTGCCTTTACACCCCCCCACAAAAACAACACCCACCACCCCACAAACCAGATTTTGGGCGTAGAAAAGGAGTAATTGAGCTGCCAAAGGTAGAAATTGTGGGTTTGCTCTAACCAGGAAAAACACAGTGCTTCTGCTCTAGACCACTCGCATCCTTTTCCTCAGAAAATTTCAGTGCAGTCTACCAAAACCATTACATTTATAATCACTAGATACAACATAGCTGATACAGTAAAATCTCACAGTGAGCAACAAATTACGTGAGCAGTAATTTCAGCTGTTTGCTACGAAGTATGCATTAGATGTATTCTCAATCCTCATTAATTCCAATTCAATGGACTGGAGGTAAAAGTGACATAAAAATAATAAAGCACATAAAGCACGGAGTCAAACTCTGATCCTTAATGCTGCTAAATTGCAAAGCAACATCATAATAATGTATTGAAAAATTAATACAGAAATGCCTCCGTTGTTTACTGGCTGTAAGAGGCACCAGAGCTTTACAGTTGTACTCAATTTGAAATTAAAAAAAACGCATAAATTACAATCCTGCTGGATAACACCAATCCATGAGAACAGAAAATGGCCATTCCAAGAGAAACAAAGGCTGCAGGTCCCTTTTCCAGCCTTCAGAGGAGCAACATGGAAAGTCTCTGTTTCCCTGGGGAGTGTCACATAACCAGGGGTTATGGCATGGCATTAGAAGCACTGAAGAGTCACCGAGTGCTGCCTGACAACCAGCTCCAAGCTCTCATGGTGTTCAAGGGTGTGAGGGAGGGAAGGGGGATCAGGTGGAGTAAAAGTCCCCGTGGTGTCTGAACAACATAGATCACTGTATGTATCAACAAACATCCCTTCCAGTTGAAATACTACATGGCAATGTTTCCCCATTTTTAAACTGGAAAGTAAATTCAGTTCTCAGGATTTTGTGAGGGTTGAGTCTCCACAAATTTCTATTTTTAACAGTGACAGCTGGAAAACTGCTTTTTGGTCAGCAATTGGTAAAACACTAGAGAAAATTTGCAGAAATTATTTGATTCACTGGGTCTCCCCTGCAAACACTGCGATGAATTCACACTGAAAATCTTGCAGACAAAAAGTCCAATCTTTCCCCAACAAATTAAAGTGAAGAATCAAAACAAGTGACAGAAGTGCCCTAAGCCTCTGTCAGCTCCTAGTTGTGAGCTACAAACTGAATGTGCAGGTGGGTGTTTGTTTGCAAATGGATATTTGTTCACTTTGAGCCTTTAGAGCAAAACAAGAGAAACAGACAGTGTATCTACATTCCCACTTCAGTTTCATTCAGGAGTGTGTTTTTGCAGCCAATCTACTTATCTTCCTCCCTTCCCACAATGTAGGGAATTTCCAATTTCAGTACACTGTGAAGCCTCTCAGGAATGGGAACTGGATACCTTTTGAACACACCAGCTCCCTGAATGCATCCCATTCTGCAACAGGGAGTGGTCTGTGGGATCAGAGGCGAGAGCTAACCCAAAGTACAGCTTCAGAATAACAGAATCACAGAATTATTAGGGTTGGATTGTAGCTTTGCAGATTTTTGTAATTTCAGACATACTTTAAAAAGCATCAATCAAGAATATAAATTTTTATAGTTTCAAAACCACAATTGATCAATATTTTCTCTCTAAAATAAAATAAAAATGAAAACTTTGTTTTGTAGCTCAACAGCCCAGCTTTTATTTTTTAAAACAGTTGCCTAAATGCCTTTCAACTATTCAATACTTCAGTATGACATAAGTAGACCTGAATAGGAAGCACACACTAAAACTGCAGCTGAGAAATTATATAATGTATAATCACATTTCCTGAACAAAAACCTGCCACTCTCCTATCTATGTTTATCCTTGGATATCAAAGCTCTAATTTCTGACTGTTCCCTCAAATTCTTGCCATATTCAACTTGAAATCATTCAGAGGGAATATGTGGCCAAAACTAATTTTATTTATCTGTGTTTGTAGTAAGTCACTGAGTCCTCACGCCTCTCCAGAAGGGCAATGCAAAAGCACAGAACTCCACCTCTTTTGAAAAAACTCTGATAAGTACAGAATTTAATTTATATGCAACTCCAATAATCATTTAAGGTGTGAAAGAATTGACTGAAATAAAAAGAGCCTGAAATCCAGTAAGCAAAAGTGCTCTCTCAGGTGAGTAGATGCTTTGTGCAGCTATTGCTCTCCCTGCCATGTAATGCTGAGCCCCACGGTGTTGACAGAAGAAGGGGAGAAAGCATCACTGCCGTCTGAGAACGCCTTTCTCTGATCTGTTATACAGAGATGACAGCCAGAGTGACTAATATGCAGGGGGTTTACAGTTCCTTTTCAGAGCATATCTGAGCTTTGTTTGCGCATCACTCAAACTCTAATTTGTAGTTATTGATTGTTGTGCAGTTGCAAAGGAGATCATCTTCTTCAAGTCCCTTTTTTCTTCCTATCACTCTCACTTCACATTTTCTGCCATCTACTTGAGTTGCATTGTCCTCTACTATGCAGCAAAACTGAATCTCGAGGTGAAAATATGCTAAATTACTCAGCTAAAACTGTCCTTGCCCTCTTTCCTGCTATAATCGTGAAAATGAAGGGAAAATGCAAACACACGTGGCTATTAATCTATTCAAATCAAAGCCCTTATTATGCAAACACATCCTTAGGCAAAGCACAGCACAAACAATTCAAAGACAGGGATCCTCCAAAGAGGAAATAAAAAAGGATTTGGATGAATTTAAAAATCCAGAGTTGTTTATTCAAAACAGTTGGGTCATTTTACATTCTGCTCAGTGTTCTGAAGCTGATATTAAGCATACATCGTAAATGGACTTGAAGACATTTTTATAGCAGCTTGCTAAGGAAACTGATGTAAATCTGACAAAAATCAAGGGAGGGAAGAATGGGCCTAGAGAGGGGTAGAATAACCTGCTATGGAAAGTTACAGAAAACATCCAATCTATCAAACTATCAGCAGGGAGACTGTCAGCATCCTGAAAAATGAAAAGAAAAAATTCAACGCTTAAGACTTCTGAATAGCTTTTCAATAGTATTTTTAGGCTTAAATATAATGGGAACAGAAAAATCACCTCATGTTTCATGCTGCTGCCCATATGTGGGCTAGGAAAGCATGACCCAGGGCCAAGACTCAAAGGCTTTGTCATCTCTCCACATTGCAGGGCTTTCAGCTGCTCCTCGGGACCTTTTGTTCAATTCACACGGAGATGAACCAGCACCACCACAGGGACAGACTTTTGTCTGTAGGCCATTCTGACATTTCTAAGGACAAACAAGGCCACATTAAGGCAGGACTATTATGCTGTCTAGGTCCCTGCTTTTCTAGAGCTGTTTGTTCTTTTCCTCTTCTAGCCCTCTGAATAACAGAGATTAATACATACACAGAATACACACATAGTACACAATCTCAGCTCTCTGTGTCCAGACAGCTTGCAGAGAGGTTTTGCTATTTTCTGCTCTTTTCTGCCCATACAGTGCTTCTGGAGGGTAAAGGCGGCCTGGTTGGTAACCTCAAGAAGAGAGAAACAGCATTTTTATGACACACAATCAAGTGTGTATAAAACCCAGCTCTGGGCTGGACAAGATCCCTCTCCCTGCTTCCCTGTGAGTTCCAAGGAATAGAATTGTCACGTTACTCTCCAGTGGGTACAAGCTGTGAGGGCAAGCTGGCACCACGAGGCACTGACCGTCTGCAGAGATGGACGTGGGACTCTACATTTCCTCAGGTGAGAGGGGCAAATTATGTTAGGGTTAGGGTATGGTTACACACAGCTAAACCTAGCACCCAAAATACAATAAAAGCTATCATCTCTACTCCCAATGCCCTGGCAAATGATGGTAACATGTTCCTGAGACACAATCTAGGGCTGACTCCGAGGATGCAGCTGGTGGAAGGGCTTCCTGGATAGAATAGTATCACAGAATAGCTTGGGTAGGAAAGGACTTTCAAAGGTCACCTACTCCAGTCTCCTGCAATAAGCAGGGACATTTTCAACTAGATCAGGTTGGTCACAGCCCCATTCAACCTGACTTTGGATATGTCCAGTGATGGGATATCTACCACCCCCCTGGGCAACCTGTTCCCATGTCTCAATACTCTCACAAAAAAAGAAATTCTTCCTTTTTATCTCGTTTGAATCTACCCTTTTTTAGTTTGAAACCATTACCTCTATGCTATTGCTATAGACCCTACTAGAAAGCCTGCTCCCCTCTCTTTTATAAGCCCTCTTTAGGTACTGAAAGGCTGCAGTAAGGTCCCCCAGAACCTTCTCTTCTCCAGGTCGAATGACCTCGACTCTCTAAGCCCTCCCTCACAGGAGAGTTCTTCCAGTTCTCTGATCTTTTCCATGGCCCTTCTCTGGACCCAGTCCAACAGATCCATGCCCAACATTTTAAGGGAATGCACAAAATCACCAGAAAGCAACAAAACCAGGAGCTCTACATTAGCGCTGTAAAGGACAAGTTCAGCTGAGAAGGAAGGTGTGGGACTAAGCAGACACCCCCTCCTCCTACCCTGCAGGTGGACACCTCTGCAGTTCCAGTCAGTACTGAATATCCCTGCAATATAATTAACTCTAAAGTAAAGAAAAGGGTGAATTTTTGACTCGGTATTTTGCCTATGAACAAATGTCCAGTCCTGGTCTCATTAGTCTTGATGTAAAATTACAATAACATAATTGATTAAAGTAGAATTTGCTGGATTAAGACCAGCCTGAGAGTATAATTTGTACTGATTGTGTCAATTTGGATTGCACACCACATATAATTACCTACTGAACTGCAGTTCCAACTTCCTGGGTGTTCAGATGTATTCTATGAAGAACCTGATTATGAAGGAGTCTTTCAAAACTGCGGCAATGTTATCTCTGGGTCTTCCTGTGATTTACTCTTGGGAAAAAATGCAACTTTGCTGTTCCCCTTTCCATAACAGCTCTGTTGGCAATCAGCTCATGTTGTTGAACTGCGAGCACCAGGACAAGGCAGAGGCTGAAATTGCTGCGTGCCCAGGACAGAGGCACAGCAGGTAACCCTGAGCACCTCGCTCTCTGCCTCAACACTCACAGCGCCATTAAGCAATCAGGTAACAGAGAATACATTTTTATAACCTATTTCAATTTTGCCAGGGAAAGCTATTAAGTTAGAGGCTCACTGCTCCACCAGCAGTGATAGCACAGCTTCCCTGGTAGATTAAGCTGAAGGGATGGAAGTTAACAAACACTTTCTGCAGATAGAAATCTGAACAGGTAACAACACTGTTCCACACCAGCAGACAATGTTTTATTTTCATTTCTATTTGCTTTCATCATCCATTTCTATAATCTGTATGATACCTAGATGACTTTGTAGTAAAAATTGTTTAGCAATAGAAACAGACTCTCCCCAATATTAGATAGTAACAATAACATTAATATTAAAATTATGAAATAATCTGATTTTTAAATAATACCAGTCATCTTACATTGTGAATAAATGGCAGAAATTTAAGACTGAGGGTAAAAAACACAGAACTCTGTATGTTTAACAAAGTTTAAAAAAGGCCAGGAAGGACAGCAAGAAATTTTACGTGTCTGCAACTCAATTTAAGCTGATGTTAGGCATGAATGAACAAAGTGAGATGGAGAGTTTGAAAGAAATTGCACAACAAGCAGATAAAGAAATATATTGTGCGCTTAGTATAGTTAACTAGAGATAGTTTTTCCCTCAAAGACAGCACGTGCAAAAAGGGAAGAGAACCAGAATTTGTAAGGTGAAATGGATAGCAACCTTCAGTGTTCATTATTAAGAGCATTAATGTTTGTCCAGACATGGTGGACTTTGATCACATAATGCCTTCAAATGCTCATTTCAGTACCTATTTGCAACCTCTTTGAAGCCAAATCAATTATATTGGGTTTGTTTTCAGTATATAAAAAGAGGAACATATTTGTTTGTGGAAAAAAACAATTCAAGTTGGATTCAAGCAACTTCTAGGTCTAACATGTTAAACAACATTTAAAACACGTATCACTGGTGGTTTATCACAGCAATCTGATGAGTCCAGGAGGAGAATGTTTAATCCCTGTTCAAAGCACACTAAAGGTAACATGCCTAGATGCCAAAAGCAGTTGACCAGGGAGACACCAATATCACCTCTGGGTTTGGCAGGAGCATTGCTGAGGAGCTACCTGTCATTTATGCACGTTTCTGGGAGACGCAAAAATAGGTAATGCTAGGAATTCTGAAAAGACACTGTGATCACACATAAAGATTTCATTCAGAAAACTCCCCCAGCCTGAGTGCCACATGACAACAGCCAAAGCACCATGTTTCGGTGGAGGAATAAAGCAACATGTTTCTCCATTTCTAAGCTGACATTCATGATAGTCAGGCACACATTCATCTATTATTTCATTCATCACAGATGAGTGGAAAGTTAAGAGGAATAAATAAGAGATGATGGAAATGTTCCCATCATCAATATGGCTACAGCTTGTTCCATGTAAAACACTACTTGCTTTTACAGCTGTGTTTTGAGTGCAGGTTCACATTTCTAAAGCCAAAAGAAAGCTAAAAGAACATGACCATAAAGTTGTATGGTCAAACCCATAAGAAGTTAAACCCCTTCATTGTTAGGGTACTCTACTCAACCATGAATTCACCTCACTTATGTATATACATTATGCAGTTTCTAATTGACTGCCTTTCCCCCACCCCTCAGAAACCCTGTGCCATTAAGTATGTGTGACAAATGAAAAGTTATTAATGATCAGCTCTCCAGTATTTGCTGCAAACTGTTAAAACCTGTGGTAAACCTCTTAAATCCATTCATTTGTCTTGAACTTTCTATGGCACTTTTCAGAACAGAGGACTGCTTCTCAAAACTTAATCAGTCTTTAAAATGGCTGGCAAAATGAAAGATGATATCACTCCATTTTACAAATAGTTGACTGAGGCACAGACAGACCATGGCAAAAAATCCTATTAATTTTCACACCCAACTTGATAACTCCAGAGAATGATTTTTCAGGAGGTGATTGCTATACAGTACTTCATCAGTTCAAAGCAGCTTTCCCATTGGCTTCAGTTGTAAGTGCTCAGCATTTCTGCAAGACATCTCTACAGGAATTTCCAGCTCTGAAAATGAGACTTGCATTTATTAACCACTTGCAAGGAGTATGGCTTGAGTAACTACCTAAGCATTACAAAGGAGTATTAAGGCAATAAAATCCTTGAGGCAATAACTAGATCCAGTATCCACCATCCTGTCCACTACATAATGACTTTCAAAAAACACAGAAGTTCTTTGACAAGAGCCCTCTCTTAGTCTATCACAGGATGGCATTAGCTCCACCTTGTTAAAGAGGTCTTTTGAACTGCTCAGAACAACAGAAGAAAACAAAATAACTGACCAAGCAAATGAACCAACCCCCAAAATCCAAACCCAGAAAACAACCAAATCAAAGAAGAATCACACATTTCAAGTCTGCAGGATTTTCTGCTCAATTCAAGTTCACAGGAGTTTATGTCCAAGTGATAACACTGTCTGGGAGTCAACGTTGCAGGCAGCCATTGAAAACCAGGGCACTGCTATGATGCAACCAGCATTTGTGTGACTCGAGAAGCTGCCACAGCCTGACTGGGTGGCAATATTCCCATTATGGATACAGCACATTCATTGAGCAGGTGGCTTGCCAAAGAGAAACCTGGGGGAGCCAGAAAGAAGAAAGCACAACGTGACTAAAGACCTTCCAGGCTTCCAAACTTGGTGACATGGTGATTCAGTCTGGACAAACAGAGATCTGGCAAAGAGGATATAGCTATTTTCACTATAAAATGTATTGAAAATACAGCAGAGGGATCAGAAAATCAAAGTGTGCCTGCAGTGGAAGGTTCCTGACAGCACAGGAACAGCAAGTTTCTGAAATCTCATGGTCCATTCGGAGCTCAGACAGAATGAACTTCAGTGGACACAACCCTCCTGCACACCCACCACAATTCTGCCCCTGCTTCCTGCTCCTGATTTATCTGAATCCCTCAGCAGGCAACCTGTACATCCTCAGCTACCTGTTTGCCCAGCCATCTGTCAAACAGCTGCCCTTATCTTGAACTGCATTCCCAGCTAGTTTATCACTACCTTAGCCCCACACTGATTGCTCTTCACCGTTTCTTCTTCAGTTAAGCAGTCAAGTTTTCTAATTTATCTTCTCTAGCCACTCTCAGTTTTCATCCTGTATGTGCTCCAAACTTGCGGTCCTGAATGACTCTTTTCCACCCTAAACTCGGCTTTTTACCTGTCCCTTTTACTTTCAATTAACTATCTTGCAGCTCCATGCACACATCCATCAGTGGCTGAGCAGTACTGAAAGCACCTCAAAGTTCTGGCATCTCAAGGGGACTCAAATAGTCTCAAGCAGTCACAGAAGGAGTTACTATTAGTCACCTTTAATAATTTATTTTCCTCTTTCTTCAAAGACCTTTTTTTAGGATATTTTAAACCAAAATAAATATCTTCACCATTTGATTATCCCTGTGAGGAACGGTACTTTGCTTTCTGTTCTCCAAGAATGTAATTCATAAGTCTTGTGTTTCAGAGATAGATGGGCAGAACCAAGGCTAAATAATTATTTTAAAATGCTTTATGAAAGATCATTTACAGGGAACCAAATCAGTTGATAATGATTTTACATTTGTGGCAAATGTATCAGTTTACTTTACTCAATCCAGTTACACAAACTTAGGTTATTGATTAGTTTTCTCTAAATTTTAAAGGCCCCCTTGAATAACAGCTCCTGGCTAACATAGTTAAAGAAACACATGAGATGTACAATAAACAATTAGTATCCAGACTCCTTTAAATTCTGAAGGGAAAAAAAGGGTCTTTGAAAAGGGCTTTGACATACCTGATTTATGTTAGTTCTTCTTATCTGTAATAACACCATTTGTAAGGAGTCTGCGTTGAAGGATTACTGGAGCACATAACTAGAGAATGAGTTAATTAGGTTGTTTTGTTTCATTAAAATATGCTATTCAAGGAATCTCCTATTTACCTACTTAAGCACCATTAGATAAAAGAAAAAAGGCTGTCAAAAGAAAAGCCAACAATAAATGAAAAAAATAGAAAGACAGCATATTCTGAAAGAAAATTTCGAAGCACTAATGACAGTGGCATCCAGGAAAGAACTGACTTCCTTTTGATGTCAAAGAGTGGGACCAAAAGCACTTACACTGCCTGAGTTCAAGCAAAACAGCACATGCAACAACAGAGACGGAGGCAGAGTCCCTACTGCAGCCAGAACTTACAAGGCTGCAGCCCTGAGCACTGCTCCACAAGGAAGCTTTTCTCCAAAGGAAATGCAGCAAGGCCAATGTAATAAAGAGGTGAATTCAGAGGGGTTACAGAGAGAGGGAAGCCTTGGCTGTTGTGCAGACCACAGAAACAGGACCCCTCCTGCTCCAGTCTGCAGGTACATCGTGTGGAGAATGCAGTGTGAGACACCTGCTGAGGACTATTGACAGCATCTTCCTCCAGAGCTCTCAGGCAGATGAGGGACATCGTGGGAATGCCATTTTCACTGCACAAACAATGCACACATTAAACTTCGTGGGTGCCTGCAAATGAATTTGCTCTCAGGCTGGGGATGTCACTGTGCCATGCTGTCTTCTCCTCTCACTCCACCCCTGCCAGTGTTAGCCACTCAGTAATAGCCATCATTTTGCATTCTGTATCCTTTATCAGCACATCCTCTTTCTCATATAATGGCAACACTGGAAAAGGCAAGTGGCCAGCAAACCTTTTTTTTCCAAAAGTCGAGATGAAAAAATTCTTAATTTAGTCCTTTTCCTGTTCTAGCTTCTGTACAGGGGACGATTTATAACAATGAGAGAATAACCCAAATATTCCAGGCTTTCACTTGGCAAAGTGGGTACATTTACAGAAAGGAAAGTGTGCTTTAGCTCAGCCTTGTGCTGTGACAGGAACCAGTGCCCCCATCAACCTTTGGGCACTTCTTTCACTGAAACAAAAGGCAAGCATGAGCAGAAATGGTAGGCAATGCATGGCTTTTCGAACAGATTTACAATTCTCTGTTCAGCACACTGATAGTATACTTTGTTTTCAAAACAAGCCTGAAACAGGGAGAAATGTACTAAGAAACAAAAGAGAGAGATATGTCTATAGTACAGATTTTGTCACCAGTCTAGGAGAGATTGAAAAAAAAGAAGCCAAACACAGAAACAGAGAAAACATTCTGCAGCTACTTAAACTGGGGGATTCTTTCCATTAAATTATCCTAATGATTTCCACATACAATTTATTGAGCAGGCAGCTCAAGTAGGTGGATGAATATTTAAGAAAAGATGCATAGTGATCAATTGAAATGACAACCACATTTAACATTATCAAGAATTACCTGGAAAACCATTTACCACAGTCATCTTTTGCATCTGGCTGTCTAATGGTGCTTTTAATGAAAGAGACAAGCATAACTTAACTAATTACTTAGAGATATTGAAATCCGTCATGTCACTGACTTCTTAGAACACATTTTCTTAGACCTTCAGCTTTTTTCTTATAAAGTGGAAAAAATTAGAATTAGGCAGCTTTTGAAGTTATGAAACATGAGGTCATATTGTGACAAATTATACTGCTCAAGAACGAAAGCAATTTTAATTAAAAATCCATCTCATTTGGAAGAGCAATTTCTATCATGTAAAAATTGGACATCCCAGTGAGCACTGTTTTGGTTAGTTGAGTTAGAAGGCATTAGTCAACACATTGATTAGTTTAATCCACAGAATGAATGCTCCTTTTGTACCATCATTGCTCTCATTGCAACAAGAGCAATGGAGTTTCTGTTTTTGTTTCTCCTCCCAAATATCCTCCTGATGTAACTCCAAAAATCTTCCAGGGTTCCATGTCTGCTTTTTAGGAGAGGACAAGCCAATCCAACAAACATCTTTTGCCCAATTTTCCCTGGACCTTGCTCTTAGATGTCATATGCTCACTGAATCACAGAGAATACCTGAGGCTGGAAGGGGCCTCTGGAGATTCTCTGCTTGCTCAAGGCAGGAAAAACTGGAATGGGCTACTCAGGGTTGTTTGCAGCCAGGTTTTGAAGATATCCAAGGCTGGAGACTCTAAAACCTCTATGGGCATTGTGTGTCAGTGTTTGATCCCACACAGCAAAACTGGCTTTTCCTTGTGTTCAAACAGAATTCCCTGCATTTCAGTTTGCTTTCTCAGCCTTTCACTCACTGCATACCTCTGAGAATAGCCTGGCTCTGTCTCCCTTGCACCCTCCCACCAGGCATTTCTGCACACTGATGAGACAGATCCCCACGGCAGATTCAGGGTGGACAGTCTCACAGAATGCTCCTCGTTTGAAATACGCCCCAGTTCTTCATCACCCGAGCAGCCCTTTGGGAACCTGCTCCTCAGAGCCAGGACTTTGGTGCACTGCAGAGCCCAGCACCGGGTACATCACTGCAGGTGGGACATCAGCAGTGCTGAGCAGAGGGAGGACCTGTGCTGACCTGCTGGCCATGGGTAGCTGCATCCATGGACACCACTGGCCTTTTTGGCTGCAAGGACACGGTGCTGTGCTGCTTGTTGCCCACCAGGACCACCTGGGTCTTGTGCAGAGCTCCCTTCCAGCTGTTGATCCCCCAGCACGTACTGGTGCATACAGGAGGAATGTCCCCTTACTGTACACCATCAAATTCCTGTCAGGTCACTCCTGCAGCCTGCCAAGCACAAAAAGCTGGTGTATCAGCCACACCTCCCAGTCTGTACTGAGGGTGCATTGTGGCCCATCACCTAAGTCACCAGTGAAGCTGTTCAGCAGGACTGGACCCAGCACAAACACCTGGGAATGTCAAGGAATACTGAAGGAATGTCACAGGCCTTTGCATTGCATAGATACTCTAGATAATTTGCTTATAATATTCAGATGTACAGAAATATCCAAATCACCCAAAGAGCTCTGGAAAATGTGCACAGAAATAATCTAATAAGCATACTAGTAAAGCAAAATAAGGAGATGCATTTTTATGCATTTTATCCCATTTTTCTTAAAAACCCTAAAAGCCTGGTTTATCACCATTATTAATGAAAAGAAATATAGACAAAAATATTATTTCTTTACAGTGATAACTTATTTTGTTCCTGTGGTGCATATGTACTTGTTCCAAAGGCATTAATGAAGACTTCTTTCTCCATTTTAAAGAACAGTTGTTCGAGGACAGGCTCACCAATTCCAGTTAACTTCTTTCTGAATCACAGTCTGCCTTCAGGTCAGAGTTATGCTGGGGAACATACATCTTTGCAACCACCAACCTCAACTAAATAGTAGCTCTTGAAATCTTCCTATGCATTTTGTTTTCATGCTTTCCTCTCTTGGGAATTCACATTCCCCTTTCAGTCAGGTTTATGTATTGGATGGTGTCATGCTCCAGCTGACTCTGTGACAGCAGAGCTCCATCCTTCACTCACAAAGCCAGTCTCTGTATGTCCCCAAGTGATTCAGAAGATGGAAGCAAAGCCTATCAATGCAAACACGTAAGTTTTCCCAGGCAGTTACCCGGCTTTACCAAAGCAGGAGAAAAGACCTCTCCGCTTTTCTACAGCTTTTAGGTCACGTTACTGACTACATATTTCCTCTAGCTCAAAGCACTGGACATTTGTCCTTCACAGTCTTTCAGGAAAAACAAAATTGAGCCTTTCAGTTTGCAAGAATTCTGAGAAATTGTGTTCCATCACCAAAGACACATTCTTTTGAAATTCTGAAGCAGGCAACAATGACAGCAATTATGCATCTTATTTCACAATGCTAATGTTATGCTTCAGAATCTTTTTTCAGTAAAATAATGGGTTTGCTTGTTTGAAAAATCTTTAAATGCTTTATGGTTAATACTGACTCTGAATACTAATGCACAGCTGAGAGCAGCAAACAAAAATCATAGGTGAACACTAGCAGTTTTCCTTCTCAGGTGTGGCAAGCTTTTGTTACTCTAGCAGATAAAAGGGTTTAAGAAATTTACATTAAAATGATGCCCCACACTGATCAAAACAGTTTGTAATATTAGTTCAAATCATTTAGCTTTAACTACCTGATTTCTAAAATGTTATTTCTTACGAATAGGTACTAGCAAAAAAAATTATCCAGGACAATACTATTAAAAACACCTTTCTAAAAGTAATAAGAAATTAATCCAGCCTCTGTTGGCATTTTCTACTTACATGCAGCTCCACAAAAGCACTAGACCACAGTTCATAAACTAATTTAATGGCAAACATTTTTGCGGTGTATCCAATTCTATTGAAGACAAAGAAAATAGATTTTCCAACGTCCTTAGACTCCTTTTTGTTTATAAAATGAAGGAATCTTACAGACTGCTGTCCTGAAATATGCTGAGCCCGTGTAGCCTTCAGGTGGAAGCGGGATCAGCACCTGAGAGGAGGCTCTCAATCAGTTCCTACAATGCAATATTGCTCATTGCCCTGACCTCATCTGCAGTGTCAACCACTGCCACCTCCCTCGAACTGGGAGAGGGAAAGATCTAGCTAAAAAATCACGAGCACCAAGCACAGCACTAGTGTTTTCAACAACGCACACATGTCCAAAAGCAGCTGCTCATTTCCTAAAGTAAAGTGGGGGCAAGAGGTATGAATATGCCACAGGAAAATACTGGGGAAAATTAATCTTTGCTTGGAAAGTGTGATGTGGATTGGCACCATATGCATTTTCTGACCTCTAGGGTTGGCTGAAGGGAGAGTGACCAGCATGGTAATATAATATATCCCAAAAAGAAGACCATCATGCACATTTTAAAAACCTCTTGACATGGAGCAACGATATGAAAACCAAACCCTCACTCTTAATCAGTATTGTTTTTTCTAGTAGGTAGAGTCAGGAAGAAAAAGAAAACAAAATAAACAAAATGGGGATGTGAGAAGCTATTGGGGGAGAGAGGCAAGAAAAGTTCACAAATCAGCATCCACAGGTAAATCACTTTCTAAAACTGAAAGGAATAAATAAAGGGAGAAGTAGAAAAAGAAGTATGTATTTATGCAGAACTGAAAGGAGTGATTCACTGGTGGGCCAGTGTTTTTTGTCAAACTTTCCCTGCATAAACTCTGAAGCAAAAATATATGTTTGCAAAACCAACATAAATTAAACTAAACTTTATAACTGAGACCAATGACTCGATTGAAGCAACACAGACCAAATACTAAAAGTTAACTAGTTAAACGGCCAGAACACTTCCAGCTATGGAGAGGACACACAGTGAAAATAAATTAAATGTTGAGTTTTGTGTGACACAGATCAGGTTCTAAAGTGCTTGCCAAAACAGGTCCCAAATACACAAAAAAATAATACTATCAATGTTAAATCTAAGCCTATCACTGCAGACAGCCTCAGTCCTCTGGATTCACTGAAGCCACTTGGAGAGACTTGATCACTAAATACATGTTCTTACATAATTTAAAAAAAAAAAAAGGAAACTTTGAAGGGAATAATCGGGTTGGGGTTTGGTGAATTTTTTGGGTTTGTTTGGTTTGGTTTTAGGGGTTTTTTCACAGATGGGAGATTAAAGGGTCTGCATAAGGTCATAGAGTGATTACCAACATATTAAGAATACGGATATGAAAATGCCAGGAGATTACGGACAATCAAAAGCTGCCAAACTGAACTGAGTAAAAATAAAAAATTATGTAAATCAACAATGCTTTCACTAAAATAAAACTGACTAGTTCTGAGCAAGGGATCAGATTTCAAGCACAGGTAGAAGGTACCTCACTCAAAAGTGAAATGAATGTGAAGTGGTACCAGATTGATAAAACACATGGCATCCCACGTAAGAGGAAGCAGAGCTACCAGATTTAATTATTTGGAAAGCAAATCAACCCAAAAGCATCCATTAAGCACTACTATGAAGAAGAAAAACAATGGACATAAGATCAGTATCAGCTAAGGCCCAAATGAACTCAAACTACCTCCCACCATAAACGAGACCCTTCGAGTGGACCACAGCTAGCAGCCCTAAACAGCGACAGTCCCAGGCAGGATCTCACAGCTGGCATTACAATGACATGCTTTTCCCTCCTACCACTCTGAATACACACTCTCAGTACTGAACGCAGCTTTGAGGGAAACAAGCACAGTTTGCTGCCCTTCCCCTCCCAAAGCCAGCCTGCAAACACTCCCAGTGGAGTGTGGACATGTGCCATCGGCTCCGTGCAGGACTGGGACACACAAAGCGTCTTGCCAGTGGCTTTGGGCTGATGGCTTAGGCTCTGAGCTGGTGTTCGTCCTTCACAACACCTCACCCTTGCTGTGATGGCAGGTGAAGCACCCGGGCTTCTTTTTAAATGGAGTGTTCAGGCACACAGGACACCAGTGTCTCAACACCACGAGAAGGGGTTTACGAAGGTGTCAATCAAAGCTTCTCATCAGCTCTGAACAACACAGAAGCAGGTACATGCAGCAAGGGCTACTCATGTTATTACTCTTTGCTTTCCCACAGATATTGCCCCTTACAAATTAATCATGTGAGCACTTTTTTCCCATTTGGTAAACCAAAGTGAGCTGTTAAAGAAGGAGACTGTTGTGTTCCTTGTGCCAGTTTATAAATCAGTGCCTCCTCTGACAGGGTCCTGCTAGGAGATTTGCTCTCCAGCCTCAAACCCATTCTGCAAAATGTCCCAGGATAAAGAATGACACGGTGTACAGTGCACAGCTCAGCACAGTTCTGAGTCGTACACAATAAACCCTCAGAAATTCTACCGCCTCAGCCAGGAGGTGACAGCAGCAGTGTAACCTCACTAAAGAGGTATCAGTCAAGAGGTGCTTAACAAGGCAGACACTGGAAATCTTGATTAAATTGGATTTCCCACCCCAAATAACTACACAATAAGCACAGCACTTTTCAGCAGCCAACTGTGTTGAAGTAAATAAGCCAGAAAACTTTCTTGTCCCATTTCTCTCTATGTATAATAATGATTCATGATTAAGAGAAAAAGAAGGACAAAGGGATGTTGTGGAGAAGCAGCAGGTAACACCAACCCCCTCTCGTGTCCAGGAGCAATGGGAGCATCTCCTAAAACAGGAGGAAGCCACAGGCTGGGGGAAAAGGAGAAAACACCAGCTGTGAAAAAGTACTTCTCGCATGTTTATTCATTCCCACTAATGAAGACCAGTGAATGGCTGCCACAAGCAGGGCTCTCTGTGAGCTACAGCCACGCTGGCCTGATTTAAATGGACTGAAATCTGAATCTTCTCAAACACAAAATTATGTAAAAAGGGAATAATGGGCTGCTTCCTATTGTGGAAGAAAAGGAATAACCCAAATCAAAACCCCCTTATACAAAATGTTGTGGTTTTTTTTTAATTCATGTTCAACTTTTTTAATTGTGCCAGTAATTGTGACTTTAAAAAAGGAGAGGAAAGTAGATTACCAAGGGAACCTATCTTATGAACAAATTATTTCCAAAGATTTTAATTTTTCAAGTGCAACAGACAAGTGGAATTGCTTTTATTCATTCTTAATAGCTGGGGGAAAACCCTCAAGTATTAGTATAAATGTTTAGATATAAAAAAGTTGCTTTATTGATTAATTTTTCAACACCCCACTTTTATTCATTCTTTAATTCCGTAGCTATAATTATGTGTTGAACAGCCTTCAAGGAATGATATTACCTTTTTTTATCCTGTTCATACACATTCATTATTTTCATCAGTGAGCACAACAATGGCTTAATAGATAAAAACTTTCTTCAACACCATTGAAATGCATTCATACCAAAAGCTGTTTTTTTCCCGCTCTTCTCTACAGTAATGTCTCAACAGCACTTTTATTAAATGATAAATGACAGCTTCAGTTGTCACGAAGTTGAACAGTGCCTTTTGGACTACATTTAACTTTTAAGCAGAACATCACAGTTCTGAATGTGCTGAAAACTAAGGATTTGATGCTTAAGATACATTAGGTAGCTTTGTACAGCACCCCTGCTGAAAAAGAACTTCTGCACTCCTGCATTTCGTTGCCCTGCTGTGCAACACCTTGCCAAGCAGAAGAACTTCCTATTCAGCTAGAATCGAGCTTAATCAATTCCTTTTTTTGAGTGTGTTTTCCTGGTCACCAGAAGGATTAGTCCTAACTCAGCTTGCTTGCCAATTACTAGGCACGCGTGTTTCATTTCAAAAATGCAGTCATACATTCTGCCATGCATGCTGCGTAACACAGACCCGAACTCAGTGAAAGTGTGCACGTGCTTTAGCTTGAAAAAAAAGTTAAAAAAAAAGTTAAGTCATTTACAAAGCATTCTTCCTTCTTTTCAGTAAATGTTTTCCCTCACCGATGCTTCTTTTGCACTGCAGTTTTTATTTATGGATGTAAAGGTATGTTCTTTAAATAATGAGTAGTCTCGTCACATCTCACCAAACCCTTTCAGGTAGGTCTGATCAAAAGAGGTTCTCAAGAGTTAGTGCTTCAGAAATTCAGACAATTTGTCTGATTTTGCTTTCCACTTTTGTTTTCTTCTCAAACAGCCCCTAATGGCTTCTTGTTGTGAACTTACTCAGTGAAAACACTTGAACTAATCCCTCAGATCCAACTTAAATACCCTGATTCTGTGTTACTTTGCAAGTGAGCTTCTTGCTATAAATGGAACAACTCGAACTCCTACTGAACAGAAACTATTATATGGTTGGCACGAAACAGAATGGCATAACTTAGTCTTCAGACACGCTCTTACACATTTTACAGCGCTTGGAATGGTAAAATATGATTAAAATCAAACACACCCACCTAACCCAAGCCTAGTAAATTGTAGAGGAAACAGCTGTTAGTAAATACCATAAACTAAAAGGTGCTTTCAGTCAGGGTGACAGTCACATCAGTGTCTGGGCACCCAGCACAGCAGGGCTCACTGAGTGCTGTGCACTGGTGCTTGCTCAGTGTGGCAGCCAGGGACAGGGACAGGGACCCTGCACAGCCCAGGGGGGCACACGTGCTGTGTGATGGGGTGGTGTGTGTGGGCACTGCCCAGCTCCAGCTCAGACCACACACCCCTGGCACTGGTAACCACTGAGGCAGAGCCCTGTGCTGGCTGCCTGTGTCTCTGCCCTGACTCCAGGCCATATATCAGGCAGAGTCTGAGCAGGGGCAATCCCAACCAGGCTGAAAGCTTGTTTCACACGCCCCACAGCGCAGCAGTGTTATGCAGAATCAACTGGCTTTTGGTTTTTAACAGCTCTTTCTGATGGCCTTCCCGATTTGCCTTTCCAGGTCAATTTCCTAAATACCTCAAAAACTCTGGCCTTGATTTATACAAAAAATGCTATCATTTATTTATATCTCAAATTGCTATTATGTGACATAGAAGTTCGTGAGCCAGCACATTGTTATTTCTGTCCTGACCATATTGAATCAAAGTGCTTTTTCCCTTTGACACCAATATCTGACAAGGTTTAAACCCTGGAACACATCTGCATGAAGGCCTTTTCATAATGGGACTCTGTGCTGCTCTAACACCTTCTACCAGAAAATGTGATTCTAAGACGTTTTCAGAAAAGGTGATTGATTTCCTCTTACTTCTAAAATTATGGAAGAATTTAGATCTAAACACCTGATAATGTGGAATGAATTTACTTGAAAAACAACTGATTATTTAGCTCTACTTTACTCATACACCTCTGAGTTTACAAAGCTTGTACCTGAACCTGAGCTAACAGAGACTTCAGAACATCCCCAGCACCACAGCCATGAGTGAAACCTGTTGCTCTCTTGGAAAAGCCAGATTATTTTCCATTGTTTAGGCCACTGATTTAGGTGATTAGCTTTTACTGGTTCCTACATTATCAAGTCTCTGCACAAACCAGTGCTAACTACTGGAAGCAGAAATTTAAATTACTATAACCAAGAGAAGAATAATGATAGCTTCCTATCAGATATGATAGTTCCAAAATCATCCATATTTGAGTACCTAACTTAGTATGTGCCATATTATTTCTATAACATTAAATAACTTCAAATTTAAAAATTAAATTTATTTTAAACACGACTATAACAAATTAAAATACTGTTTCATCTATACAGCTAGAAGTGAATTTATTATATGGGCTTTAATGAAGCATTAATTTATTTCAAATTTATTTTACAAACTTAAAGTTTTCTAGTTTAGCCACCATACATTAAAAAGTAAAAAACAATCTGGGGGAGAAAGAAAATTTGTTTCATGCTCTGAAATAAAACTTACAGTTCCTAGATATTCTAACAAGCAATCAAGAAGGGAAATAATTGAGAATTCCCCCAGAGTTAGGACACTGCCATCCCCCCCTTGCAAAGTTTCCGTGCCACTGTTGTTTCTAAACCTCAGCAGTGCAGAACACTCGCTTAATGTTCTAATAAGTAAAGTGTTCGTGCTGTGGAATTGCAGCTGCTCACACCTCCAATTAAAGAACAGAAACCAGTAATAGCTATAAAAATTGTATTAAGAAGGTTTCTAAAAATACTCTGAAATGCAGTCATTTACTCCAAAATTTCAAGAAAACTAAGACTGGTAATAAAGCTACAGATTTCTTCTAGTCCTACTCATTAAGGGCATGAAATATTTCTACCGCATTTTTACATTATGAATTTAGAACCCGTATCACCTAGAGAGTAAAACTCATTAAAACCCCTAAAAGGTGCATGACTTCAGCTGTGAATAATGGCTGTGATTAGAGGCAGCCCCATGAACACAGTGGGGACAGCTACAGCCCTCCTGCACTGCACACTGCAGTGTTCCAGCTGGAAACAGGTCCACAATTCCAGTGCTGGAAGGCATTGAGACCATTCGTCCACAATTTTGTTACCAATGGTTTCAATCAAGTGTCACTACAATGCCTCAAATAATAAAATGTAGTTGTCCATATATACTCTAATTAGCACAGGATCAAACTGATTGCAGTCAGGATGCGGTGGTAATACACGGCCTCGTTAGTTTCCTGAGGAAGCAATTAAGGGTTTGCAACAATTATTTGTTTTCAGTGGAGCTCATAATCCAGGAGATTTACAAATACAGATATTCACAAGTAGACTCATCCACTCAAAAGATGATCCCAGCCACCTTTAGCTTTAGGGAGTAAAAGGGACTCTAAGGCAGTTTTGGATTTCAGTAATGTATCCTCACATCCTGATACTTCCTTTGAAATCTTATCTGTTCCTTCTGCTACAAAATTCTCTCACTTACTTCACCCCGAGGATCTGAAACAATGGCAGTGCCTGTATCTTGCTGCAGAAAATCAACTCCTTCTGCTCTCTGCTATTGTCTAATAAACTCTCCTGCTCAGTACCAGCATTGTCTGCTAATGTAATGATAAACAGCACCTCAAATACGAACGTGTCCTTGTATATGACAGACACCAACTTGCCATCTTAAGCAGCTTTTCATAAGAAAACCCTCATCTAACAAAGCAACCAGTCATTCATCTTGCCAATCACAGTGTCACTTCTGAACAAATCAGACTTAACATTTTCATTATCACACTCCCACTGTGTTTTCCTCAAGGCTAGGAAGTTATTAAATGGTATCAACACTTTCACCCATGCTCTGACTAAAATAATTCAACTGTGATGTGTCACAACTTCCATCAAAATGAGAGCAAATTTCATGTTCAAGTGTATGAAATGGAATCTGTGATGATATACAACACATTTTATTCTTATGTCTCCACTTCATGAAAGTCTGATCCTAGCACCTATGTCTGCTGGATTTTTTGGCATGTCACTACCTGGAGTAGCCACACCTGTAGTGTGCTAGCCCTTTAAATGCCTCTTTCAAGAGAGAGGCTTGACCTCCTAATACTAAAAAAGCCCACATTTCTTTGTTAAAAATAAATAAATAAAAAAGCATTAAACAGAGTCGAATTCTTGCTTGAATTTAGGATATTTATTGCATTATTTCCCAGGGAAAGAATCCCTCTTAATTAAAAAAACTGGTTTTATGAAGGATAATCTTGCCACTCATGAAGACCATGCAAGTTTTGTCACTGATCCCAATATGACATGCAATGTGCAATCCCTTTGGACAGACAAGATTATATTGTCTATAAGCTTTAAGATGCACCTGGTCTATAGTTCTTCACCTGTATTTCCTCTTCATAGCAAAGATCTTACACCTTATATCTGTTTGCACTGCACAGGAGCAAACCACAGGAATGCACTGCACACTTGGGACCATTTTACAGCATCTGCAATACCAGTGATAATCTCTGAATGGGATAATCAAAAATTAGCTTAATAAATTATATTTCCTAGCCACATTTAATACTTTTGACTGTGAAATCTTCACTGTGAAGGATATTTCACTTTATTAGTATGCTTCGAATAGTAAGCAAGCAAATGAATTATTTAAACTTGACTGCAAAATGATTATGAATTTCTCTTTCATCTTTGAAGCTTTCAAATATGAGGTACAAGAACCATTAGATTTAGGCAACCTCATTACTTCAAATTGTATTCTTGGGAACAAATCTGTCTTTAGAAAAGGATTACATTTACATGTAAAATCAATTAATTCAGCAAGTAAGATCTATTACATCTTCTTTTTTTAAGGAACTGCATATTATTGGATTAAATTTGTTATTCACTGCTATCTGTAGAACATCAGATGCCTGCAGTTCTGAAATGCTACCCTTATTTTCAGAACAGTTCTCCCTAGGCAAATATGAAGCATTTATATGAAAGCTTTTACTCAGTTTTTTGCCATAGAGGCAGTAAAACTAAAGAGCTTCAAAACCTTAATGGACAATAAAAAATTAGTCTAGCCTTGTGACTAAAAGTGATGACTGTACAGTAATCATGTCATATGCAAGAAAACCCAAACCTTGAGGAGCTCATATTGCTCTGCCACTTAATGATAAGCAGAAACGTGGAGAGGAAGCATCTGGACCTTACCCATGGCAGTCTCTTGAAATTCACCCTACGGGGTCAGAATGGAGGAGCATTCTTGCCATTCTCCTCTTGGGAAGTCACTGGGAATCTGCTGGCAATCCCGTGACTGCTCCTGCAGAAGGGGAAGCTCCCAGGAAACCCAAAAGCCCCAGAGTTCACTTAACTATAACACACAGGACTACAAAGGATTCAGCAGTAGGCACAGTCTCCAGAGGACACGAAGGATCGGGAAAAGGAATTAAAATCTCTTCTACAGGACATTCATAAAATTTAAGTGCAGTAGAGCTTTTACACAGGAAATTACAGTTTTAGAATGGATTAACCCTAAAGAACATAAAGAGTCATTGGCACTGCATGTTGTGTATTAGCTGTGACCATGTACATTTGCAGTCATTTTACCTGTTGTCCCTAATTAAGTCTTGTGAGTGAACTAGAGCTAAACTGAGTTTACACTTCAAAAATATACACAAAAGGACCATCATCAGGTTTTCAAAATACTTTGCCAAGTCTAGACTCTATAACCCATTAATGTTATCTAACAACATAAGGTATTTTCTATGTTTCTCTGGGAGATGTTAGCAAGCCTATTTTTACTAAAGTTGGTGGCATTAAATGCTATTTCTACTATGTAAAATGGAAATTATGTTTGTTTGAAAGACCTGTACAGCTCCAGAATAACCTAAAAAGAATGTCTGTTATGGTTCAGACTGAAAATAGACAGATACAACACAATACCTTGTCTCTGACAGCAAATTGAAGGTGAAGCCTAGGGGAAAAGGACAAAAGGTGGATATTATGCATTTTTTTCCTACTCCATAGGTTTTAGCAGTCATCAGTATAAAAGCTATATTAGAAAGTTAAAAAAATCATTTTACCAAATTCTTGGCTGTTGTGTGTGTTGTCCAGCATAATTCTTATGTGTGAGGAAACCAGATCTTTCATTCAGAATTAGAAGTATTTTGTTTAGGTTTTTGTCACAAAGGTTGTGTCCTGTTTGGGCCAATTACTATAAATATGCAAAAGGAAATCTAAAAACAGATGAACAGAGCATTTAGGAGAGTAGGCAGGAGGAAACATTGGGGAAAAAAAAAAAACATTTAGTGTCACAACAGGCATTGAGAAAGCATCCTGCATTTCCACTTTCCTCCAACTTTAAATGCTGAAACCATATCCAAGAGAAAAATCACTATCAAAACGTGCCCCTCAAAAGTTCCTTCCTTCGGCTGGGGCTTTGTGAGTGCTGCATTTCATCCATATCACAGCCTAATTACACAATTAGCCCTTGTAAGACACCGGTTATTACATGATCTCAGGTGTAGCACAGCCATAATCATTACCATTTCTATCTGTCCTGAATAGCATTCCTTATCAGCAATTACTTTGCAGGGCCCGTAGCCAAAGGAGTAGAAGAATGTGAAGGCAGGCAGAGATCATAAATGTGGCTCTGATATGTGCAGTGTTCAGTGCCAAAACTCAGCACACGCTTCTTTTGGAAGCTCACATTTATATTTTTCTTCAGATTTATCTAGCAACCTGCCCTTGGGAAGTTGTTGCTGTTGCCAGAAGATGACAAAAATAGAAAAGCAGACCGTGCTGGAAGGGAGCCATAAGATTTGAGTTGCAGAGATGCACATCTGTAGTTCCAATTTTTCCAGCCAAACTTATCATAACAAAGTTTAAAACTATTAAATCAAATGCAACAGACTGGGAATGCCAGTCTGCCATGGTGCTGTGTAATTTATCAGACTACATAGAATGGGGAGCTACTGTATTTCAGTTTCAATATAGTATTTTTCCAAGAGAAATGGTAGATTCTGATAAACAAACAATGAAACAGTTCAGTGCAGTTCATTTTTTTTTCAATATTCATACATTTTCATATGCAGACTTAAAGCCAATGAAGACTGATAAACTCCTAATTCTTAAGATTAGAAACTGCAAGCTGTCTTATTGATACAGAGGAAAACACATGTCTAAAGGCAATTTCAGCCTGGTGCCACACCTCTCCCTTCTGGACAGCACAGGCTGACATAACCCATTTAATGCCATAGTCCCCCCAAAGAAAATCTGTGTTAAGTCTCCAAGGATTCATAAATGTATGCAAACTTTCAGCAGTGGCTCCAAAACTGTTTTCTATCTTTGACTGGACTCCACAAAAATTCCCTAGAGGGAGGATCTCTTTCCAACTGCCCCTCCACTATGCTCATACTCTTTTCTCCCATTTTGGTCATAATTTCTATCTGATTCTTCCAGCACAACTCCAAATAATTATATACAACTTCTCCTGGTTGACCACTCCCTACTTATTCTTCCTATATATTAATAGTTTAGTGATTAAAGAAGTCACATCATCAGCTGCACCCACCTACTGCTGTTAAAAGTTTAAGACAATCCCTGAAGAGCCCCGATTTCCTAATTCCTACAGGGCCAGATAAACTTCGCTACTGAACAAGTTCCAGTTTCCTCCTGTGATTGTCTGATTACGTACTATTCACACTCCAAAATGAACAGCTCTTTGGGGGAAAAAAATAAAGAAAGAAACAATCCTTCACCATAATGGGAGCAAACACAGAAATCGCAAATTATCACAAGGACTACATACTGATCTCTTTTGTAATTAAATTCATGTTAAGCATCCCATTTACAGGATTAAGTGAAGCTGGCAGAATCTGTACTCCATTGCCTCAGAGTATGACATCCAAAACCGTGACATGATGTCTTGGAGTCATATTTTGTGCATCACTCTGCAACATAAACAACTGCTATAGGAATAGATCACAAAAGAAGTGCAAATTTTAATTGCATCTACTCTGTCTAGAGTATGAATTACTAACGGTGCTACTAAAGTGTGGAAATGGTGAATCTGTTCCAAAGTAATTTGGGTATATTTTAAAATTCTCCCCAGTAACTGTAGCAACATTCAAAAATCTCTGATCTAAATTCAGTAATGAAATTGCATTGACAGATTTTTTTGCCCAGTGCTTATCAGTCAGGTACCAAACAAGATAAATGCTTTTTAAATATTTATGAGGCAGAAAGAGAAAAAAAGAACTGTGCTCACAGAGAATGGCTCACTTCTTTAAAGGAACTGAACGTTCTTTGATTTCAGCAAGAGAAATTTGACAAGGCTGACAAGACAAGAAAGCATGTGGGCAGGAAATCTTGATTCACAGCTCTGTCAATTCATCCTCAACAACCCTGCTATGTGGCTGAATAAGTGACAGTTTGGGATATTTTAAATAAACACCCCCACTGACTGTTGAAAACTGCTTTTCCCCACTGCAGTGAAATCATTAAAACTCCTGTGAAGGAGCTGTCCTGTTTTGCCACCTGTTGTCAGGAGGAGCCCAAAGCCAAGCTCCAGCAGGTCCTGAGCTGCAGTGCTGGAGATGGGTCGGTGCCACACTGATGGGTGTGCACGCTGTGCCCTGCCACCACACACGGAGCAGCAGAGAGTGCAGATGCTTCTGTCCCAGAAACACAACTTCCTATTCACGGAGTTAATGGCAGCCTGTGTTGACTGATTCTGATGTTTTGCATATTGGCATTCACATGAAAAGAATGAATCAAAGGAGGAAAAATAACACCAAAAACCACTTTACCACCCTAAAGCCAAACAAGCTAACAGACTGTGACTAACTGCGGAACATAACAATCTCCAATTATAAGCACAAGTGACTTCATTCAAACTAGTAGCCTGTAGCCTTCAGTCACAAGGAAAGAGCCCTGTTTGGTAAACTCCTGGGAGAAAAAAAACAAAAACCAACAAAACAATCTCAAATGCCTCCCCTGCTTCCCCACTGCCAACACCACCAAACCCCTTCCACTTCAGGCCAAGCTCTTATCATTGAAGCTTCTTGTTTCAAAACTGCTTTCAGCACCATCTAAGACTTCACCTTCGAATTTACTCTGAGTTCCTGAAACACTAATTCCATTTTGCTGTAACCAGGGAAATGGCCATCTGAAAAGAAAAGTACAGGATTTCAGCAAGCTGTCTCCCAGGAGAGCAGCTCCAGAGCACTCAAAAATCAGGATTCTCTATAGCTACCCATACATGCACCCTCATCACTCTTCCTTTCTCACTTGCAGCTTAGTGATTTGCTTTTAAAAGCCACATTCTTTTGCCACACATTCTCCAGAAAAGACCACCTAAGTGCCAGCTGGAGTTTTGTTTACTTTCATGAACCATCAAGAGCAGAAGAGATGTACAGTTCCCAACCCTCTCTCTAAACAGATATAACTGGGCTTTGGCTTTTAAAGAAAATACACCCAGGAAAATTAAAATTTTTCCCTATATAAAAAACTAAACTGCAATACTTGACCACAAAACATGTATGTAGCCATAAGTTGTATGTTGAGGGAAAATATGCTTGATTTTAACTTGCTGGTAACATAAGGTGAGAGAGCTACAATCCTATCAACATAAGAATAAAACTAAAGTCATAACCAAAAATGAGTCATTAAGACAGAAGTTACAGCTCATTCCATCTGTTCATGACATTGCCCTGAATCTAAAATTTTAGTGATCAGGAGAAGAAAACAAAGCAAAACAAAACAACCAAACATGGATTGGCTTTGTGTGGTTCTGATGGGAAGAGAGGGCAGCAGAGTTTGGCACATGGGAAGAGGTGACGTTTCCCATATTCTAGCCAACATTATCAGCACCAGAGTGAACCCAGCACCCAAAGGCACTGACAATGAGGTTTATTTCCTTGTACATTATATGTATGTGCACACATAATGCACACATAAGACACTTCAGACAGATCTGCACCACAGCTAGGAAGACGACTGGTGCTGGAGAAACCACCTGAAAGATTTCTTCATACTGCCATGAAGGAATGGATGAATTGTGGAGATGTGGACAGCTGCCAGCACGAGGTTCATAGAATCCAGGCCTGAAGTGCACTTGGGAGCTTTACAGACCTCATTCTGATCCCTTTCAGCTCTGCTGTTCAGGGCATTTAGGGTAATTTAGCAATTTAAACATATGCCCAATTTGACATGCTGACTTTAAGGGAAATTTGGGTTAATGCACAGCAGTAACGCTCATGACTTCTACACTTTGTGCTGCTTCTCTGCTCAATTTCCCTGTACCTTCACCAGCCAAATCTTGCCAGTGTTTTCAAACCTGACTGGGTCAAGCCCTGTGACAGAACTGAAGTTAGGCCATGCTTGTCACAGCAGATGCAGCCCTGTCAGTGCACATTTAAACACTCCTAAATGCATAACTGGATTCCTGAGCACAGCAGCTTCTCTATCACCTCACCTACTCTGAGCATCACCCTTGATCAAACAGAACAATCTACATCTCTTCATTCCATGGAAACACAGACTTTACTAAAATAAACAAATAAATTCACTGGGCACCTTTACAAAGCAGCATTACTAGTTTACTCTCCAATCTCTCTTTTTTTTCCCCTTCCTTAACAGTGCTATAGGCTATTATTTCCATCAGTATTCATGTGTTTTGAAAAGTTAAATCTACTTGACTAGGAAGTGCAAAGAGCCACTAACTAGTCAGAGATGAGAGCTTATGCTTCTGTCCCATGCCTACAGTGCAATGCTTCATCCGTGCATGCAATGACACTGATCTGGTCTCCGGATAAAATGGTGCTGATATCAGGCTGAGTTTTGATCACCCTGTGTCCCTTTCAGTCTCACTTGACAGAATCTCTTCTTCCTTCCCTTCCTTCCACTCAAACCTTCCAGCTGATTTGGATCTCAGCATGGAGTGTTCTACTTTCTCCCTGCTCTCTCCCTTGCAAGGACAGATCCAACTTGAAAATGAAACGTAGGAATAGCTTTCAGCATGTGAGAACAGGATGCAGCTCTCGTCCTGCTCTCTTTTCCCTGGCAAATGAATAAGCATCATCATATGGATTTTTCAAATAATGAAGTGGCAGGTTAGATTTTTGCTTTCTCTGTACTTTTCTAGGAGACAAAAGCAATGAGTATAAAGGCTGGAAGTACATACAAGCAGGCTATTAATTATACAGTTCTGTTATTCTGACAATTAATACCACCTTTCTGAACTAGTCCCTCTGACTTAATTTGCATTCACTATTAGTAAGTTATGGTGACAGAATTCAGACTTCCCAATACAGAACACTGGCTGAATATACAGGGAAGAAAAATATTCAAACACAGAAGAGCACAAAAAAAATAATTAGGAAAGTAATATTTTCTATTACTTGGCAACATAATCCAAAAAAAATTAAATGTGTTGAATATACACAATGTGATATGTATTTCAGAATTTTTTTTAAGTGTTATATCCTGAACTCAAGAATTTCAATGCAAGTAAGAAAAAGATAAAAGTGACTTGATTAAAGACATCTTATGGTAAAAGATAACAACACGCTCCCTTAAGATTAAAGAAATCATTTTTTTTAAAAAAAGCATCCATTCTATTGAGTACCAGTTCTGCTACTGTACAAGTGCAATCAAATTAAGAACTTCTGTGAAATCCTTTGGATTTCAATGGAACAACCAATGCAATGTGGGCAAATGTAAATAAAAGAGGAGAAAACTCAACAGCTTAGTCCTGCACAGCTTTTCCCAGGTGAAGCTCTTCTGCCTGCCACACCCCCAGCATCTCTGGCTATCCTGGCTCTGATGTCCTCCTTACCTCAATTTCCCCCTGTCTGAACCCTGCTTCAAGCTGTTGTGTATCTCAGGATGCAGACATGCCGTTCTTTGGCTCTTAGACACAATTTGGCAGACTGGAGTTTAATTCTACTTTTTTTTGGAAAAATGCCAATGGTATCCCAGCAAACAGCTTTTTAGTTTTTAGACCTAATATTACTTACTAAAAGCAAGAAAAAGCAGTATTTAAATAAATAAATAAATGTGTGAATAAACAGTTTTGAACAACCTTTGAAATGCAGATCCTGACCCATGTAAGTCATCTATTGACACGCAGCCTGTAGAGTTTACACTACTCCCTCAACTGTCTAATCACATCATTTTGCTAAGTTCTTCTTGTGTAAACATCTTAGTATTTATGATTTACTTCTAATCCCCGATTTAGTCAGAAAATGGCTGTTGAATTCCAAATAAAGACTCAAAATGCTAATATTGTTATCTTACCACAGAACTGCTACTCTCCCACCTTCCCCCTTGAAATCGCTTCTCTGTTGCTTGCTGTGACCCACTCTAGTACATTGAAACAATTAAGACAAAATAAAATAAATACAGAGATGAATAAGCTCATCATACTAATCAGAAAGAAAGGGTGCTCAGAATTAAATCTGGCTTTAACACCTCTGTGTGTTTCTGTTTGCTTCAATGTAAGGTGAGGATGATTAAAAGAACATACAATATTATTTAAGAAAAAATATAAGAAATATTTCTAATTTGTTTCTAGATGTTGTGGAGAAAAGCATCAATACTTTTACCAAAATAAACTAATAAAGCAGATCCTGAAGCAGCTTGGTTAATGAATTGCTGCACTGTCATGGGCAGCTTATGGTAAAAAGCATTTCCAAACTTCCTGGAGTGACTGCATCCAAATATTTGAGCAAGTCTGACAAAACAACAGTGTCAGGATGACTCTTCCCCTTCTTGCTTCAGTGGAATGATGATGGGAGAAGTGATGTTGTCTGACTGTTCCTTTTTCATCACCCAGCAAGAACAGTGTCTATAAATTGCCTTTCAGAACAGGTGTGGATGGCAGAGCTGTTGCTTATCCCATCCTGTTCTTCTTCTCCCATCCACCTGTCATCTTGGATATCAGACAACACATAAAAATATACAAGCACACGGGTCTGGCTGGCCTGTCAGCCTGGCAAAAGCAACCACAATAAAGGGTCCAATAAGTCAGTGAAATAAAAACCTTATTTTACTTCTCTTAAGCTGGGATGAATCTTTGCATAAGCATTTAAAAGGGATCATGAAAAAAAAAAAAATGGGTTAAAGGGCCAAACTGACCTAGAAATTCAATTCATCTTCACTTGGCATGGATTGTAATTCCTACACTTTATAAGTATTTCAAAAGGTGTAACTTATTTGCTGTGTTAGGAAATAATGAAATTCTGAATTAATTTAGGTGCTGATAAAAGATTGATGCAGCCTGAAAATTAATTTTGGTAAATTTTTAATCTCCTAACTGACAGAGAGGTTTTTCTATAAGCATGTGTCTTGTGCATGTGCTGTGGCAGGCAGAACTCACTCATCTCTGATAACTGGCACTACTAAAAAAAAATCCCAAACCCCCCAAAAACCAACAGAGAGGAAGGGCTGTTACACCAGTAATAGCAGGGCAGTTTGGATAAAGCCTTACATATCATTCCACATGGAAAAAAAGGATTGCTGATTGCAGAAAATGACTGAAGCCAGTGGGAAGCGGTGCAGAATGGGCAGGCAGGTGAGAGGAATTCGGAGCAACAGAAGGGGAATGCAACTGATCCCTTTCCACAATTCATTCCAATAAAAGAATGAAGTGTTTAGGTGAGGAATAGCCTCTATTTTCCCTTGATTACAGATTTAATGTAGCAGTTATCAGATTAAGTGCTTGTGTCCCGTGCTATGCACAAGATCAGACTAAGTTCAAATACTTGTTTCTTGCTTTTAACACTTCCAAATCATTTGGAATGGAAGTTTTGGTCCAGACTTTTACTTCTGTTACAGAATGAATACGAATCTAAAATCTCAATTAGAAACATATAAATGATATGTTCAGTAAATGTTATTCAGAGGCCCACGCAGGACATTACAGGGGTGATGATAAATCTCTCAGTTCAGTTTATGTATAGCCATTCAGGGCAAGAAAACCTCATTTTTCCTGAATAATCAAAATATCTTTTAAGTTTCCAGTTTCACTAAATGAACATAACAATACTCTCTGGTCATAATTAGATATCAGTGCTAATTACCTCCTCTCTTCCAAGTGTCAGCGAGGTGGGACTACACAAATAGATGAAGAGCCAGACCAAAACCTGTTTTGTTGTAAAAGACAAGATGAACCTTGTGAGACTCTCAGCCCCTTTCTCAGGAGTGAAAGAAGCACCAGGAAATCCTTCCATTTCACAGAGGGCAAGGTGCCACCCAGCAGGTGCAGCGGAGCCCCCTCTCCCTTTTGCTGCTGTTTCACAGAGGCTGGCAAAGAGGTGCAGACACAGGCAGAGCCACCAATATCCGGGCTTTGATTTGTTTCTAACCAACCTTCACCATCTTCAGCAGGAGACAAGGCACCCGGCAGTTTGTCTACACTGCTTCGTAAATATACTCCAAATAAAAGATAGATCTCATCTTTCTAAAAATAAATACATTTCAGTTTGGGATTTACATAAAAATGCAAAATTATAGTCTCATAACAGTATCCAGGGGCAGCAGAAGTTAACACCACTCAGCAAAAGCACAGCTTATTTCCAGCTTTTAGATTTCTCACTGAATAGAAGTGCTCTGGGGATACCCAGTGTGTGATAACCAGGTGCCAGGCAAGAGTTCCCAAATGTTCTTCTGCTCTCCTGAATTATTAGCTTGGCTTTCTTGTGTTCCTGATGGCTATTATGGTGATCATGAGGCTGGAAGGATTCTGCACCAGGTTTCCTCAGAAGAGTCTTTGATTTATAACATTCAGTCCAGGTGCTGCCCAAAAGCAGGAATGAAAGCAACTGCAACAGAGCACTGGCACTGCTTACAAAGCAGGGTACAGGTTCCTCAAAGGGCTACAACACCTTTTTTCTCTGGTCAAATAGACAACTTATTAGAAAAGCTGATAATGTGCTGCAAAATGTTTACAGCGGTTTTAAACTAGAATCAGATGCACATGAAGAGCCTCTGATTCCACAGATGCCAAAGGAGCTGCAGTGAGAAAAGGGAAATCAAACTGGCATGATTCCTCCGCAGATTTCCAATTTCAATTATTTTGGAAATTTTAGACTCTTTAGCAATATCAGAACAAAATCCTGCACGAAACAGATGGGAAAATCTTCATGGTCACTGTACCATTATGGTGCTTAGAGAAGGTGGCTTGCTAGTCTGAGGACAATGACACAGTCACATTCCTTACAGGACAGCTACCTCAAGGTTTCCTGGGAGCTCAGGTGGAGGTTATTAGCCAAAATCTGCAGGGGGTGCCTTTGCTGGAATTCACTCTGACCGAGTTTGCAGCCACAGAAGTAACACAGTCCCCATTCCCGTGGGAGCAGCCACGAGTCAGAGCTGCTTTCAGCACTCCAGGGCATGAGGGGAATGTTGATACCATTGCATTTAACATCAGCCACGACAGTTCACATCACTGTGAAGGTGTAGGGAGCATCCCACACCATTCCCTAGCTCTCCTACCTGCTCCAAGGAAGAATCCTCCTCACCTTGTTGCCATTTAGCCGTCATCTCTCTTTTTCCTTCAGCAAAGTTTAGAATTAAATGTCCAGAAGACTAAAATTACTTTTATTTGCTTCTCCAGGATTTAAAGCCCCTCACAAAACTGTGGATTTGATCTGTTTTTCATTTGCAACTATGCATTTAAAAAGTAATTTGCTCTACAGACATATAATTCATCTGCAGATAAATGAGAACCTGAAAAAATGCTTTCAGAATTATTTGGATTACAGTGAAAGAGATTCTGAAATTTAAAATCCAGGAAAAAAACCCAACAAAAATCCCCAAACATGTGATGATCTCTTAGGCAGCTGGAATAAATTATTTGGAGCATTGTGTTGTCATGCAAACTGCTACAAAGCTAGAAGTTATGTAAATTAAGATTTTAAGACAAGAAAGTTGAGGATTGATTTAATTTCATGCAGATTTTCTGTGTAAAATTCTAGGAATCTAGAATATTTATATACAAATGTCTCTATTTATATATTTATATACACAGAGGCAACTGAGCCTAGGCAGCCCATTTCCTGGAGGGCAAACCTCACAATTCACACCACCAAAATACCATTAATCTTGGTCCTGCAGACTCATCTCTCCACACCAAAAGCCTGCGTGACAGATGAGCATTGCACCACAGCACGCTCTCAGTTCCAAACACCTCTAAGCACTTACAGAACTGCAAATGAGTGAGTTTGAGACAGGAGGTTGATTGCTGAGTGAGAAATATATATATAAAAATATAACAGAGAGTTACAAATGGTATGAGGGAGACAGTGTGCTTTTAATGCTAACCTGAACACCACAAAGCAAGAAGCCTAGTTATTTGATTAAAACAGGGTAATCTCAAGTCTGATTTCTCACCTGAGTATAAATCACACCAACTACAACTAACATGTCAGATGAAAAGCAAAGTGCAGAATACCATTAAAGGTACCTATTCTGGACTTGGGCCTTACAAAAACATTGTTCTATTCTTTTTCTTATTATACTCATCTTTTTAGAACACATAATTGAATCTGATTATGTGAAAGAGTAGCACCTAAAATAGGCTGGGGGCCTGGTTTTGGTGTATTTATTACACAATCATTCATGGTAAACAAGTCACTCTGAGAAGGAAGACTGCAACAAAGCTTGGGCTCTCTCTACTTTGCCTGCTAACTCCCAGCTGGACAGACCAAATGTCTATATATGTGCCCTGCTTCCTTAGGAAACCAGGATGTCACTTGGGAAGTGTTTAGCTAATTCCATCTGCTGCTGATGGAGCCAATCATGGTGGCTTCCTTTTCAAGGAGAAAAACACCGTTTTCCCTGTTTTAGACAGATGCAAAGAAGACATCACTGCCACTGAGTCAGACTCAGGTCACCCAAAGTCTTTGCACACCAAGTGGGAGCAGAAGTGGATTCAGGTGGGTTTCAGGTGGGTCTCCATCTCCACCACCTTGGGATAGGGAGCCATAGGCAGTGACAGGTGACACAATAACATCACAGGCAGTGACACAATAACAGGCAGCAGCCCAAAAGACACAAGAATGACTTTCAGTATTTTCATAAGTAATGAAGTTTACCAGCTGCAGGAGTATTCCTTAAGAAAATTAGTCATCAAATTAGGTTAAAGCCAACATAAATCATAATTTACTAGGCTGGTTCACAGCAGTAGTGTTATTTATTGGTATTGTGCAGAAATGACCTTGATACAAAGTTCAGAATACCCCATTACACACTCAGAAAGAAACCAGTTCAGGTATATTATATTTTAAATGTTCACAGTTACCATGCTACTGAACTATCTTCTTTTTCAAGAGGACACATTATGACAACCTTGAAAGAAGATATTCCCACTAATAGGCTTTTTATTATGTAATTCAACGCAATTTATGTTTCTATGGTGTCCTTCATACAAGTATATAAAAAATAATCTTTGCAGTGAACAGTAAATTGAAGACAATAGCAGACAAATGCAATGCAAAGGGACTGTCCTGTGGGGGAAAATGTGTTGTAAGCAGACAGCAAGAGGGAGAACTGGGGAAAAGCCCAGCCCTCACTTGATGAGATATTAAAGCACAACAAATAATGAAGTGACCATATGAAATACACTATGCCCATTGTGAGTTCTGAAAACCTTTTCTTATGTTAATTGAAGATAATCAGGGAATCATTCAGAGAATCAAAAAGGTTAATACATAAGGATACAAAACTGGATGTCGAAAGCACAAAATGCCTTTTGTCTTTCCTTTACACTTGTGTCTTTCAAAAGACACCAGGGATAAACCACAAGTTGAGCTGAGACTTTTTTCTTGTCTAGCAGCTTGCTAAGTGATAAAAAGGATAATCAAAATGACTTCTAAACATCTTTACTTTCTCCAGGAGGAAAAAAAAGAAAACAAAACCAACAAACAAACCCACCACATTATCCAAGGACATACACAATTTACTAAACAGTGCAGTATTATTCCTTCTCTAAATATTCTGAGAAGGACTGATAGATGACTGCTACAAAGCTGTGGCTTCCAGGTGTGATGTGACCCCATCAAATGACATGAACTACATCATTTGAGGAGAAAATTTGTTCTTTAACTTAGAGAACATAGAATTCACCAAGCCATTGAAGAGCAAAACCTGAGAGATAATTGTTAATTTAACCTACTTTCAATGCTCCTTTCTTAACAAACCCATTTCTGATGGTAACTAAAGGTACAAGTTTTAAAATGCTCTTATGTTGGAGACTTCAGACAATACTTGCAGAAAAAGTCCTCGCTGTGATTTCATGTTTGAGTTTCTGCCTGTCGAGGCTGTTACCCCAGAACTTCTCTGTTCCCTAAGAAAGGACCCTTCAACGTTCACCAACAACAGTGCACACCAAAAATACTTGCTGTTAAGTACAGAAAGGAAATACAATCACTAGTGTACGTTCCCAAACTAGGCTGGGGACCAACTCACTGGGATCCAATGCTCTTCCAGTCTAAAGAACACAACCAAAGCTAAAGTAAGCCAAAACCAGAGCAGCTAAAAATAGAGCATATAAAGAGAAGTTCTGTCAAGGAATCCAAGTGACTGACTCTGAGTTAGCTCTGCTACAGTTCAGGTCATTAACCCTAAATGCTGTAGGATCAACCCACTGTGGCCTTATTTCTAACAGCAATAGCTTGTGCAGTATCTTTGGAACTTAATATCTACTGTAGAGAATTAATAGAGGGATCTAGTCCTAAATCACTAACTATTTCAATTATTTTATCCTAAGTATTTATTAAAATATTAACCACTGCCTCTTCCTTGATCAGAAGAAGATGCTCACTAATGGAAAGTTTATAAAAATGCATGCTTATAATTGTAATAGGTGATAAAGGTAAAAACCTATAATTTGCTAATCAAATTAAAAACTGGCAAAAGTTCTCTGAAAAGTTACCTCATGTTTATGAAGGGGTTTTTTTGAATTGCTAAATGTCATGTTGCATTCTGATCTATATTTATATATTTGTAGTCCCTTGACTATAACATAATGTTCTGAAATTATTACATTAGCAATTTCCAAATAATTTGGGGGGGGGGGGGGGAAGGAGAGGGTGTTAAATGCACTTTAATTCCAAAGCAAGATAAAAATTAATTAAATTAATAATGAATTACAGTGCTTAGGGACTGTTTTTTTCTTTTACATAAGCTCAAACTGTGAAGAACCAAACTCACACAACTGAGTTGGAAGAACTTCAAATTCCCAGGCTGTTGCTTCTAGACAATCAGAGAGCTAACAGGGAGAGAGAAATCAAGAGCTAGCAGGGAATTGAGAACAGTTTATGTATTTTTGCCTGGCCCTCTGCTGGCCCAGCAGGCAGACACCCTGCAGGAGTCCCTGCAGATCACTCCCATCCCAAAGACAGCAGCGGAGTGCACATCACCCTGAGCACTCACACAGGGCCTGTCCTGCCACTGCCTTTATGGCTCATGGAGGTGCTCAGATCACATGAAGTGATGCATAAAACAGCACTAAACTGCTGGCAAGGGAAGGACTCTGAATTAAAAAGGCTTTCTACACAAGAGCTCAAGTTGCAAGCAAAAAGACTAGTAAATTTGGCAAACCAAGTTTATAAACTTCTCAAGAGGCATGCTTGCACTTTTTCATGGGAAATTCTTTCTGCCTTGTTAAATTTACCTATTACCCATTTTCAATAACCTCAAAATAATAAAAACTATGCCTGCGTTAGTTGGCAATGCTATGCACCAGTCCAAGGTGCAAGCTTCTGTGATCAGACTACAATAACTTACACCAGTTCCTTCTTGCCTTATAGCTATTTCTGAGAAAAGTTCTCTTTTCCACGTTCTTTCTGGCTACAGAAGGAGACGTAGCAGTAATCTTTGTGCAGTGCCATTTCTAAGCTAAATTTATGTCCCAGATTTGCATGTTAAGTGCCTCAGTGGTAAAAGCAGCTCTGAAAGACAGCATGTTTATGTTTCAATTTATGCTTAAATTTGAATGTCAAAGCAAAGCCAAGTGAAAGAGAAAATCAGATGACTTCAGGATTTTTTTGTTTTATGTCAGATACGGATTGCTTATTTTAATTATTGACTAAGCCTGCTTTTTTGGGGGGTGGGGGTAACCAACCAACCCTTAGCACTTGTAGTGTCTGCCTGAATATGGTTATTTCACACTTGGGCTCTCTCTTCAGCAGTTTACTCTCAGGACTGCACACGTTGGAAGATCATAAGATTTAATGTGCTGCCTACTGTCTCTGCAACATCCCCAAACCATATCTAATGAAGTGCATGCAGTTAGTCGTATATTTTAATTAATTTTTGGATGATCTCCTCCTTCCAAGTATGCTTTCTGTTTGCAAAAGGAACAGCATCACTACTAAAAAGGCTCATTTGTCGCAATTTGAGATTTTGTTGGTATAACTTGGAACACGTATTCTGACATATTTGCCAGGTTGCTCTAACGGGAACTAAGTATCTCTTGAGAGATTTTAGTCTTGAAGCAGAATATTCACACACACAGGATTGTGCCCCACCAGAAGCCCACACTGCACATACCACAATAACTTACTGCACTGTCCTGCACTCCTCTTTCCGAGACCCACTGCATTTTTATCTTTGCATTTCCCTTTCACTTTGACAGTTGTCTCTGAGAAGGTCTAATATTCTTATTGTGATTTGGTGACAAAACACAGAAAAGGCAAATGTAAGAGGAAAATTAAATCCAAAAATTGGTCAGAACATGCCACCCAGTCTAGCAATTCCTCCTTCCTGCAGATTTGGGGGGGGGTTCTTTGCAAGAACCATCAGAACGCTGGTAAACCTTTCCAGAGCTTCCTGTTGTTCCTACATGTCTGCCACGATCCCACTGAGGATCCATGCACAGAGGAATGCTCCAAGGGAACTCTTGGAGTCCTCTCTTAAATACTGCTCTGTTCAAACCACAAACATTCCATCCAGCCTTCCAGATGTTTAGCTCTATAAAAGTGCAACAATACACACTTTGGGCTACTTTTTTATTCTTTTGTTTTCTCCTCCATCCATCAGCAGAGATTAGCTCAGCTGGTTGTGGGTGTGATCCCTGTATGAGCCATTCACTTAAGAGCTGGACTTGATGATCCTTGTGGGTCCCTTCTAAGCCAAAAGACTCTGATAAATCTCATTTATACCTTATTCCTCCCTGCTCTCCTGTCACCCCATGCACAAAGGAAGTGTAGAACACTAAAGAACCCTGTGAGTGGCCCTGCCATGACACAGCCACAAGCAGACAGAGCCAAATAATAAAGTCCTGAGTCAAAGCTGTTCTTTTTGTTAGAGAGACGGGTCACCAGATGAAAGTGATTATTGCCAGGGAGGCTCAGAGCCTTCTCTTTGTACCTCTTTGGCACGAGGCTCCACTGGGGGAAGATGTTTGTGTCTTATTAGTTGGCACTCTGATTACAGTAAATCACTGAGAGGCTTCAAAAGAAGCCATGCTTAGTTCCCAGCTGGAACAAGAGAGCAAGGGAAGATGAATAAAATTGTAACAGCAAAACATAAAAAACATTGCTAAATCTACATGCAAGGTGCTTTTCTTTAGAAAGAAATAAAGCACATTTCGGTCCCCAGTGGAAGGAAATTACACTTCATTTCTCCCAGTAAAAGTCTTCAAGCAATCCTTTTTTTCAGAGAAAAATCAAAATTGTTCACATATTTTCATTACAATGTTTTATATTTTGACCCCAGATTTTCATTATGCTTTGAATTTTGTTTAAAATTCCATTGAGAACATTCTCAAAGCAAAACCCATTTTTTATGCTAATTTCAATATTCCATTTCAAAGAGTAATATTCTAGGGTTTTATTTGTTATATTATTCTATTTTCCAACACCTCAATGTAGCTTTTGTGCATAGCTTGGAAATAATATAATCTGGAGACTGGAAAGCATTTTAGCCAGCTCTAAATAATTCCAACAAAAGTGAAAAAATAAGATATTATCTGTACCATACACGTGATTGCTACCAGAATGTCATAATGAAAAAATAAATTAATTGCTCTACAAAAAGTTTAGTAATTATGTGACAATTCAGATGAAACTGTGCAATTATTCTTTCCTCCAGTTTGGGTTTTTTTTTAACGTTTTAAGTTTTTCTTCAATCCTCAAACTTTCCATTTTTGAAAGATTTTTAATTTTACCGCTAGGCAGGATAAAGTGGTATTTCTTTTCCTCAGATAAGATTAGGAAGCCACATTTAAGACAGTCTCCTCAGAGATGAGATCACATATTATATTTGTGAAGAATAAGTGCAAACCAGAAATTAATAATAAATACATCCCATAAATACAGAACTTTTGGAGTGAGGCTCTTCCCATTGGGAACAATGGGTCAATCTCCTCTTACTCTTGAAGCATTTTCTTTGCAGAAAACTTCACTACAGAAAAACATGAAATAATTCTTTATGCTAAACAGTGACAAGGACCTGAAATTGAATGAATAAATAAAAGTGACTCCGTAAATTTTCACCACAACTGCTGCCTTATTATACTGCTGAATTACTATATTTTGATTATTACTGTTTTTTTTCCCTGAAGAAAGTAAGCCTTTCTGTGGAAGAAGGAGCTGAGCTTTACCTGGCTTAACCTTTCTACTCCCCTGCCAGCTCAGTGTGCAACAGCAGCACTGCATGGCTGATGGGGCAGCAATGAAAGGTGGGACATGGAAGAGAAACTCCTGCTTTGAGCCACCCTGTGGCAGAGCGTGGCTGGGATGATGACTGGATAGCTGAGAGACTCTCCATCTATGCACCTTCGGCTGAAGGAATGAATATGTATTAAACTGCCCCAGTTCTCCTGGAGAACTGTGAGAGGTGTACACAAAGCCTAAGCGCTCCCTTTAATTTATCTGTAAATCCAGCCTCGTTAGATCCTGAACTCTGCTCCACCACCATCACTGAGCCCAGTGGGACTCAGCCTCAGCTGTCCACACAAAGCAGAAGACTAAGGAGGACCTTCCTCCTCCCGTCCTTAAGGGAAGACTCCCGTGCTAGGAAGGTGTTGCTGCTGCAGAGATGAAGGAAGGAGGTGACCCCATGCCCACGGTGGGTTTTCTCCCCCAGGTCCTGCTTCCCACCCACGAGGAGCTGGAGCCAGCCTTGGCACAGCTCGGCAGGGAGCAGGAGCCAGGCTGGCATTTTGGCCACACCAGGAGGCACTTCATCCCTTGCCCTGCCCAGAGATGCCCCGTGCAGGTCCCGGGGCAAGGGATGAGCGAGCGATGCTTCAGCCCTGGCTGAAACACAGCCTTGAGCACATCAGAGTCCTGAGCACGCCCTACCTCAGCTCCTTTACTGCCCAGCAAGGTCCCAGAGTGGCTGAAGGAAAACTTCTGTGCAAATAAAACTAGTAAAAAACCTATTTAACAGCAAACCAGCAAGTGAGTGGTGCCCCTCCACTGCTTCCAGGTGCCGACCTCAGTGACTTGCCATGCCACAGCACACACCCTCACCCTTGCACGAGTGACAAGGGCCACAAGGAATCCCTCAAGAGACTAAGAGAATATATACTTTTGAGGTTTTTTAGAGCAAGTGAAATCTCATAGAGATGTACTGAAACTCAGAAAACCAAAGGGAGAGGGAAGACAGAAAATTACTTCAAACTCTTACTGCACTTGTGATATTTTGAGAAAACACAATTAATCCCATAACTGAGTGTATATGCAAGCAGAGCTGTCAACATAACTTCAGTGGCTGAATGTTATTGAAATACTTTTTAGACACCTGTTCCAATGTGCCTGTACAGTCTGCTAACAACAGCAAAACATTCCCATCTCCTCTGAAGTGAGTCATGCAGATATACATTGCAAAACTTTCTGTACTGATATTAGGGATATCACTGTAATAGACTGAGTGATTCCTACAACCCAACTGACCATCACTTTGAATACTATCATGTTATTCATTGCTGATAGGAGAAAAAAAAAGTCAGATTTTTTAAACTGTTCAAATAAAACTGAATATTTGAAGACACTGCTTTAAGCAAGGGGTGGACAACTAGTGTTGGGAGCAGATCTTCCAGACACTGTTATTTTTCCTGCAGTCCCTGCAGGCTAGCCTACCAAGCTGTGCAGGGTTTTTCTGGAGATGATACCAAAGAATCTTGTCACACAAACTCTGCTTTCTCTTCTTTAAACTGGGGAATAGACCAGAGGCAGATCAATCAGTCGAGAGAAGAGTATGAAGAGTGTTATCAATCATTCTTAACAAGGCAAGCCCAAGAACAGCAATTAATCATCTTTACTGAAACATGGCTAAAGCCATTTCTATCTGCAGATGGATTTACCTGAATGCATCCTAAAAGGTATCTCTCAACTCAGCAAAAAATTAGAAGTGTACAAAGAAGCTCTCAAACTTGTCTTAAGGTAAGACTTACACTCTTACCATGCCAATGTTACCATATCAACCAGCCTACACTGATTTTTATTAACCTGGCATCTGGTTTTCACTGGTTTCAGTGCTGGACATATCTGCTAAAAATATTAATGTAGACAGAAATTGATGAGTTTGATGCCCTGCTGCTACTGAAAGACGAACATTTGGAAAGGTTTTGCAATCTGAAATTTATAGTACCCATTAAAAGAGTGTACTTTCTATAATTAGAATGTGAGGGAGGAGGCTTCCCATACACCATGATGCCAGTATATCATCTGGTGAAACCAATACAACAAGCTATTGAAGGTTTGATCAAGAAGGACCTTTCCCTTCCCTTCCCATTCTTTTCCATCAGCTCCTGCATTAACCATTGCTCAGTTGTTTGCTCTCA
The DNA here is from genome assembly GCA_035583185.1 of Anabacerthia variegaticeps. Classification (NCBI taxonomy): domain Eukaryota; kingdom Metazoa; phylum Chordata; class Aves; order Passeriformes; family Furnariidae; genus Anabacerthia; species Anabacerthia variegaticeps. The sequence goes on along the minus strand of JAWWEW010000078.1, from coordinate 53,008,107 downwards.
GTTTCAGAAAA
>JAWWEW010000078.1:52950150-52994699 GCA_035583185.1 Anabacerthia variegaticeps | reverse complement strand
AGAGCCCCCACACGGGGGACCCCGGCCCCACCGACACAGAGAGAGCCCCCACACGGGGGACCCCGGCCCCACCGACACAGAGAGAGCCCCCACACGAGGGATCCCGGCCCCACCGACACACAGAGCCCCCACACGAGGGATCCCGGCCCCACCGACACAGACAGAGCCCCCACACGAGGGATCCCGGCCCCACCGACACAGACAGAGCCCCCACACGAGGGATCCCGCTGCTGCTGCCCCACGTTGGGCGCCACTTTGACGAGCTGCCCACCGAGGACCTTCCACACCCCACACCATGAGGAGGGGGAGGGCACAAAATGGCTCATTCCGCTGGTGCCGGGGTTTTATAGGGGGCCTGAGGGAAGGTTCTGGAACCTGCACGCGATTGGATAGGGAAAGGGGCGGAGTCTGTTACTGGGCAACAGAACAACCAATCAGAGGCAACTCGCCAGAGGCAGACCAATAGAGAAGCAGGGTTCAGGGCAAGGGCGGGAAACTGTGAGGGGGAGGAGCCAAGATGGAGGGGAACCGGGAACAGAACAACACAGGACCCACCATGTTGGGGAGCAACAGGAGGGGGAAGGACCCACAGGAAAAACCATGAGAGGGGTGTGACAACTTTCAACAAATAACCGTATCATAGCAAAATGGCCCTTATGATCGGGAAATGCCCGTGAGATGCCAGAGTCCAGTGTTTTCATTAAACTTCTGCCAAAAACGTTTGAAGCAACACAGTCTCCCTTTTGTTCTCTGTCTTTCCATCTCCATAAGTCCATTTCTCAAAGTTCCTCTTCCATATATCCCAACTGTCTTCCACATCCCACAGTGCAGGGAGTTTCTGTTTTTGTCTGCTATGACTCTGGTTTTTGCTTTTCAGTCTTATTAGCCTACATATTACTTTTGCTCCCTGGTGTCTGCAGAGTGGTCTTATTTACTCAGCTTTCTTTATGGATAGAAATTATTAGGATATAACCTATGCATATATTTCAATCACCACATTTGTTCGCCCATTGCATGCAATTGGTCAGTGCATTTCAATATAAGCCAAAATTAATTGCTAAGGTCTGAGGTCCTGTGTCTCTAGGATGATATCTGCATAGCTAAAAATCAGATTCAAATGCAAGCTTAAAATATTCTGAATTAGGGTTTCAAATCATAGGTAAAATGCAACAGCAACATCAGGATAAGGCTCTGTTCAACAGGTTGGTTTACAGACCAGATGTGGAAAATCTTAGAACTAGAACTGCTTTAGATATTCTTGAATCTCCTATTTCAGAATTATAGAAGGATCTCTCCTTGATTAGCCCTGCATTTTCTGGAGACACTACATGTTCCTTCCGATGCTGAGCATCCAACAGCACTTAGTTAACATGCGGCAATGGTACTTCACAGAGCAATTATTAAATTACTTTGTTCTACTGTAATGACCAATGATTAAACTTTCGTAGCACTGACATTACACGCTTTATTTATCAGGCTCCGACACTTATTAAATTATTGGGAGGGTGGGGAGGGATCTTAATAGAAGGGAATTTGTGCAATTATCTTTCAAGGTCAAAAACTGTCTCCCACTGTAAAAGTAGGCAAAACCCATGAAAATAAGTTAAGGAGTTTTCAATGTTTAATCTTGGCATTGTCCACTTTGTCAAAAAGCAAAAGTTGTGTAGTTTGCTGAAAGGCCTGCATACCACCCAAAGAGAAAGACACACACAGCTGAGTCATCAGGGGCTGAAATACCAAACTTGAAAATAAAATGACCAATTTAGGCTGGCACTGTAGAGACAGTGGAAATGATCACATCTGTGTAACAGTATGCATTCACTACCATGGAATCACAGGATAGTTTGGGCTGGAAGGGACCTTAAAGACCATCCAGTTCCAACCCCCTGCCATGGGGGCAGGGACACCTTCCACCAGACCAGGTTGCTCAGAGCTCCATCCAACCTGGCCTTGGACACCTCCAGGGATGGGGCAGCCACAGCTTCTCTGGGTAACCAGTTCCAGTGCCTCAGTACCCTCACAGTAAAGAATTTCTTCCTGATATCTAATCTAAGCCCACTCTTTTCCAGTCTGAAGCCATTCCCCCTGCACTGTCACCACATTGCAAACAGTCTCTCTCCTACGGTGGCGCGTCACACACACACAGAGCATGTAAAGTACAACTGGTGTCTATGATATACCAGTCTGGAGAAACCACTGGAGCAAAATTCTCTTACAGGAAGTACTGCCTACTAATAACACTTCTACTGAGAGATGCCATGTTTAACAAATCACTCTAAGAATTAAATTCATTTGGTTCAGCAAATTGTTTTGAAGCTTTAGATAACAAATGTACTCAACATTTCCATTCCTCCCTATATTCAAGGATGGATGCTTCTTTAAAATCCCTTGAACTAAAGGGTAATACATTATGCAAAAATTTAGAGACCATATTCTTCTGTTCCTTCATCCACGTGCATTGTTTTGGTCACTGCAACTCAAAATAGTGCAGAATTTGCATTAGATACCTGCTTATTGCATTACTTCAGGGATAATCTTTCATTTGGAAATCAGTTTGTGCATTAAAATAGAACCACGTGGTTACCATTGCTTTGCTAACTCCACAACTCCAAATTAATCAAAGCAGCTCTGTTTCTGACAATACAAACAGCTCCCAAAGCCAAGAAACTCAGGAGACCATTTATATGAAGTCCTGAATTTTTAAACTTCATTTATATTTTGCTGAAGCTCCCCTCACTGTGTAAGATATCTTCAATGTACAAGCTGATTATTTCAGTATGTTACAATAAAAAAATAATATGAAGGACTTGGCCTGTGGGAGTTTATAATGTTAATCTATATTCCTTATATCTACCCTGTTTGATCCAAAAAGCTCATGATTGGTCACAAAATCTCTATTAATGTCCCTCTGTTATTGAAACCAGATATTTTTTTTTTTGGTGTAGAGGACATTCTTTCAAATGCTTTTTAAATATTGGGACAGTAGCTGAATATTGAAGATTTCTATTGCTCCTCCTCCTTGCCAACAGCTGCTGTCATCATGTGCTCCAACTCTATTCCAGCAGACATGCTTGCATCTCTGCTTCGAGGGAAAGGAGAAGAAAAAGGCAGCCAACTCAAAATCCTATTACAGTGTGGTCTCTGCAAGAGAGTTTGAGAACTTCATTAAGTGATTTGCAACCACAGCATGCTGGGGGAATTTAGCCTGTTAGCCACTCACCAGGGAAACAAGGGAATAAGTACTGCAAAATTATAAAAATGGACAGAAATGAGTACGAGTTCTTGGAGGAAAAAAGGGAAGCCAGAAAGGGTATTAGATTATTTTATAGAATAAATTTCAAAAATGAATATCAATTACCCTGATTTCTGGGTTCTGGATTTGGCAAACAGGGGCTGAACTGTCAGGAAAAGGAGCACAATATAAAGTAGGCTGGATAGCCCGAGTGTGACTATGACCAGTGCAATGAATCCACATCAGAGGTCATCACAGTGCAACCTCTCTGGAATGCTCTCATAAGCCATGGAGCTGCTGCCTCTGAGTGTTCATCAGTGTCTACAGGCACAACATTAAAATAACCACATGCTTAAAGAGATCTGCCCTGCAGTGAGATTTACCCTGTAGCTGGAAGACTAAGCATGGCACATTCACAGCATTTTAGAGACGCCAGAACGGTTTTTGCACCATTAAACAATTGGACATATTTTCCACAAGCCCAAGCACTTCTTATATAGCATAGTAACGTAAATATCTAATAAAACCAAAAAAGATTGCAGAGGGCTAAACCAGCAAAATAACTTGAAGATGGTAGTGGTGGAAAGGAGAACAGGTCTTAACTGTAAGTAGCCTTGCAGCACTCTAAAGGATTTTTTAATCTGGAAAAAAAGTCCTCTGTGTCATTCATAGGCTTTTGACTTTTCTTGGATGAGGAGGAACATTTGAAAGCCTCCTTGTAGCATCTCTTTTTTAATAAAATTAAATACTTTTCTCCATCATTCTTGTTAAGGCCGTGACTCTCTAATCCTTTCTTTGTTTCCCTGTGCCCCTTCCGGAATATTTCTTGACACTTGCATCTTTAATATCAGCATAAATTAAAAAGATTCAGGGTACAGTAATTACAGTTTCAAGTACTTTTCAGGTGAAGCATCAAATAGTTTGCTGAAAAAAGAAATGAACTTTTTACTACTATCCCTGCAGCTCTACTGAATTTTTCATGGTGTGACTGGTTTTGTGACAACTCCCTTTCTTCAAGCCCAGTCTTGTTCTGTGGAGCTACGCAGGTGGCCAAGAAAATGTAAAATGGATCAGTTTTAAGTCATCTAACGAAATGGATATTTTTAAATGCAACTGGAACAGGGGAATTCTGGGACAGTCTCAACAATATGGCCAAACCAAAGACCTAATAATACTCTCCATTTCTGCTATCCCCAGTGTTAAAAATCCAACTGTTAATGATACCAACATATTCCAGCACCAGGTGTCTAAAATGACTGGCCCTGTGCATAGGGGAGAGCAGTCAATATCTAATTAAAAAAACAAAGAACAGAACCAAAGAATAGTTTGGGTTAGAAGGAACCTTCAAAGGTCTTCTAGTCCAATCCCATGCAATGAGTAGGGACACAATAGGCAGTGAAGTTTGATTATAAATATTATTTCTTAAGAGTCAATAGTGCTCAGCAATATTTTACGTCTTCATCCGTGGTCTGGACAGTGCAAGACTTGGAAGCTCACCAAGTTCATGGATGACACCAAATTGAGCAGAGCTGTTCATACACTGGAGGGTTTGGGCTGCTAGTCAAAGGGATACCAATAAACTGGGAACACAAGCTGGTAAGAACCTCATGAAGGCTGAAAAATGCACATGTGCACTCTGGCACCTGCAGTAGAACAAACTCGTGGCTTGCTATGAATGCAGCCTGGGTGGGTGGGTAGCTATGCAGAAGAAGATCTGGGGGGCTCTCGGCTGAGGGTCAGAAGTGTGCCCTTGCAAGAGAAAGACTAAGCCCATACTCAACTCCATTAGGAAAAGCATAGCAAACAACTTGGAGGGCTATTATTTCCCTTTATTTGGCACCTGTGACCTTGCATCTGGAACCCTTTATCCAATTTCAGGTCTCCTAGCACATGAACAAACTGCAGAGTCCAGTGGAGCCTGACTAAAACGGGTAAGGGCTGGAGCAGGTGGTAATTGAACAGTGCAAAGATAATTGCTTTTGCTTAGCCTGGAGAAGGCTGAGGGAGAGATCTAATTGCAGCCTTCAACTACCTAAAGAGTGGTTACAGAAGAGACAGAAGCAGAAGAACAACTAAAGCATTAGTAGAGACGGAAGTTGCTGCCTGAAAGTAAGAAAATAACAGTGATAATGAGAGGTGCAACACTGGAACAAGTTGTTCAGAGACACCGTGGAAACCCCATCCTTGGAAATTTTCAAATCTCAATTGGAGAAACAACCCTGAGCAAAATACTCTAACTTTGAAGCTGTTCCTGCACTGAGTGAGTTTGGACTGTTGTGACCTCCAGAGGTCCCTACCCACCCAAACATTTCTGATTCTAAAATCCTATTGCCATCTTGTAGGAATAATTGTCCATCAATGTACAGATCCTGCTCTTTCTGGAAGCAGACCTGATGAGCTGCTATATGCTAAATCAGACTGTTCCTTAAGCCATAAATACTACAATTGTTTACTGACCCTTTGGTCTAGTGAGAGTCCCTGTCTGATGGTAAAACACACAACTAGTGAGTTCGATGTCCCTAAAGACAGGTCTGCACACTGCAAGTAGGAGAACAGCTCAGGAAATCCCAGCAACTGGCAGAGTCATGATGTTTAGCGGCACACTTAGTCTGCTGAGGAAGAGAGATCAGCTAAAATGAATTGCTGCAAGAATCTACTCTCCTTCCAGCTGGACAACAGGAAGAAGAAACCTCTGGAAGAGGTGGAGGCTTCCCCTTGCAATCCCTGTCATTCCTTCTTCTGCCTTTCCCATATGTGACTTCAGCAATAGTCTCAACACCTCTTTCACTCCAGGAGATAAAGGGGGAAAACACTGCGAGATAGTCTTTTCTTCCAAGGTAGCAGTGGAAAGATGACAGATCTTACAAGACTGAGCAGCCCGTTATCACTAGTCCCCATCTCCATTAGGACAGATAATAAACAGAAATGAAATAAACTCTAATGAAGCCTTCACTGTCTTCTGTCTCAGAGCTGGCTGCCCACAGGATGTTCAGGTATCTGTGGGCAAAGAGCTATGAGGTCCCAGGTTTCTGGGCTCACTTTTTTCTTTACAAGGCCCATTACACCGATCTGAGTGGTTCATTTGTTTTTCTTGTCACTTAAAGGCTTATATAAAGGAGGTTATCATTACAAAAGGGGGTCACTTGTGTCCTAAATTATGCTCTGATCATTTAATGTCAGCTTAATGCTTGCAGAAGTGGTTAAGACTTCAGATTTATTTTTTTCCTTCCATCAATGTTGTTACCCAGGTAGTCTAGACAAGAAAGTTAATTGTCCAGGAAGGTGGCTGGATTGGCCTAAATACACTGGTTCTTCAAGTGTGAAAATGAGCTCATCGCCAGGGAATACATTTAAATGTCATGATTCCAATGTCTTGATAGTTATACTTCCAGGGGAAATTATATACAAGAGTCCTTTAGAAATAAAACAGCAATGTAATGAACAACCCTGTTTGCACAGAAAGTGACTGGTGTTATTGAAGAGCAGACACTGGTGACAGATAATACTTTGATAGACGTGAAAAAGAACCAATAAGGTCTTTTTATAGAGACCATGTTCTCTTCCAACCTCTTCTCATACATACTGTTTGGCTTTTTTCTTATTTGGAAGACAGCTTTGTTTCCATATCTGAAAGGAAAACTATGTTTGGAAAATTCCAGATGGACCTTTTACTTCACACATTTGCTTCAGGCTTAAGAGATGAGAAACTTCTCCAGTACTCTGTAGGTGGAAATCTGTTTTCACAGGAAATGTTTATTTGGATACGTACAAGTGAACCAAACTAAACTGAAATAGCAATAACATTCCCTAAGTCTACACATTCTTGGTGTTGTGTTTAGAAGGTAAACTGGTGAGTCACTGTCAGGGCGGATACCTGACACAGAAAACTGCTGTGAGCAGCCAGCAAAGCAATAAATAATTAAAAACATAAAGATGTCATTAACGGCAGCTTGATTTTCAATGGGGTATATGTATGTCCCTAAGGTAAATTATAAAATCCTCGTGATAGTCCAACACATTTCAAAACTCTGAAATTGCAATATTGGTCTAGCACTGGGTATTTCAGGATTGCAGAAAAAGGAGGTTCCCACTGCTTATCACACATCCCTCTCTAAGGTTACAGAATACCTCGGAGGTTTTCAGTCACTGGTTGCAGGAGTCATACATCAGCATTAATGTTGCATAACTCACACAAAGTGCTTCAGAGAAAAGCAGCATAAATATAAACCCACCTGGGACTGAGAATCATTACTACCCACTGACTGGGTGACTTTGGATCTCTGCAACCACTAGCAATGCTTCTGTGCTCAAATCCAAGCTTGCATGAAGAATTTGGTATGCTGTGGCAGTTTCGTATTCACTACTAACCTAGTTTCAAAAGGCATGTTTGTTATGCAATTCCAGTTTTAACTGGGAATGACAACTGACCAGTATGACTTTCAACAGGAATGTTGACATAAAATTGGATCGTTTGAGTAAGATCTGATCTGAAACCAGAGAAGCTCTGCACTGAGTTTTGCTAAACTAATTCAATTTTGCCCAGTTATAAGCTTTCCCCTTTCATTTATTTTTAATTCTGTTTAATAATTGCAATTCTGAAATAGTGTCCTCTCTGAAGGAGAAACCGAGTTCCTTCTTTTGGGGCTTGGAGTACTTCCCAACTCCTTAAAACACATTTATGAAAACAGGAATCATAGATTTTGCTGAATTTCATATGCCAAGGGGTTTGTTTAATAGAAGCTTCTGGCTCTCTGATTTGTCCCTCCTTCAGGGTTGTTAAGTGCCCGCTGACTAAACATCCCTCTCATTGCCTTCATTTTCCCTGCTGCTCCTCCACCATTTCCCCCAAAAGAAGCAGGGCACGCTCACACCTGAGAGGGAGGGATGGAGCTCCCCAAATGAGCCCTGCAGGCTGGCTGGGAGCAGAGAGCTGTATGCCTGAAGCCTCACCCAAATCAAACTGTGCGTGCAGCCTGCAGAGCCCTCCCTGCTGTGCCAGGGCTTCTCAGCCACACCAGAGCTCAGAAACGTGACATTTCTATTCTACCCTGTCTGCACACGTGGCACCTTCGAGATGGATCCACAGCTGTGGCTTCACACTCTACAATGTCACTGGTTTGGTTGAGTCAGAACCTTCAAAATGGCGTATTTGAATTTACCAGAACCTGCCCACAACTCTATTCCATTCCTAACTAATTCCTTTAATACAATGCTGGGTTATTCATAGCCTGCTCCCTCACAGCCAGAGCCCCTTGCCACCAGAGGAGCAGCTGAAGCCCAGGGGGCTGTTGCGTGTGACATGCAATGGATGGTGTGACTCAGGCTAGCAGTGAGACAGCAAGGAGAGTGCTGCTGAGAGATACCATATGCTCTGTGAGCAGGGGCAGGAGGGAGGTGAAGCCCTGTGCCTTCAGCACGTGCTGCGTGTTGTCACACACTAACACAGCCCTTGGTGGAGCTCACAGGGACTAAAGAGCACGTGAATAACACACATCTCTGTATTAGTGGGTAATTCACTAATGGATTGTTTTCAGAACCGTTTCCCCTTGAGCTGTGGCAGAAACTGAGAACACTTAGGCTTCACATTTTTATGTCATCTCTGTATATTGTTTTCCCTTCTACATGCCTCAAATTTTATGCTGCTGCATTTATGGCTTTGGGATGAGAAGAAAACAGTGCTTTAATACCCAGACATTGAAAATTCTGCTTTCAAGCTACAATACAGAATAAATATTATATTCCACAGAATGATTTTTTAAGTCTCTTAAAATAGTTTGTATAATAGCAGCTGAGCTGTTTTTAAAAGAGTTTGTATGACAAAAAACCCACAGGCCTTAGCTATTCCAATGTTTCTCATTAAGCCTTCTGGTGCTCAAAAAGAGCAAATTTTGAAGCTGAACTGTAATTGTCGCTGACTTTCTCCTGCTTACATAAGGACACTTCCACTCTGAAGCCAAAGTTTTGGTAATGGTAAGCCAAGACAATATTCTAATATTCCTGTATTTACTTATGGCATCACAGTTAAGCATTTGTGTAATCCTTTCTTATGGCTAAATTAAACTATTTTACATACTTTACACGTATGGAATCAATATCACCTAGAGAAAACATCTTTTCTTCCCCTGCTTTTAAACCCCGAGTGTCAGAATGTTCTAACAAAAAAGCTGTCATATTTTTAATATTCTCAGGGAGGAAGGTATGTGAGAGACCATGCAGTGAATGGGAAACAGCATGAAATCATGAACATGAAATCCCTGGGCCAAGTCCAGCAGCTGAGCTGAGTTGTTCAAAGGGAGGAGCTGCTGACAAATCCCAAAGACAGATTGCCAAAGACACTCTTTGTCAAACACCACAATCATTGAAAGCAAAATGTAACAGGAAAAAAGAAACTGTGATTGCAAAGCCAAGCCATAAGCCAACAGTGTTGGAACAGCAAAATGAGGAGATATTTGCACTAAACTTGTGTCTTGCCATAAATCACCTTCTCTAGTCACACCATGCTCATGACAACACAGGTCCATGTTAGACCTGGCTGAACGAGCAGCTCACCTCACAGACTGGAGTAAAAACTGCAGTTGTCCACACCAGAGAGACATGTATCTATTCCACCAAAGTCTCTACTAAAGCACGTGAGAGTATTTCACCATCTCAGAGCGGCTTTGTGTGAACTTGTTGCAGCAGTAAGTTATCAGGAATTAAGCCTGTGATGAACACCCACCACAATGTATGCACATCCATTAGGCTGACAGCTGGCTCAGAGAACTAAGAGCACACACATATTGACCTATTTTCTACTGGCAATATATTAATGAAGCCAAACAGCTGCAGTTGTTTATTACATTAGAATATGCAAATTAGCATTTCTCATGCCTACAAATGTGCTTTATATTTTACATAATACCCAGAACATGCATTTTTAAAACTCCATACCTGATGATTAATGCAAACTTCAGTAATGCACACTGCAGCCTCAGGTTTCCTGAGTGCGGGAAGGAAGCACGACTGCTTTTTATTTTGCTTTCCAGGTACATGCAAATCAGGCTTCTCTAAGAACCCACTAAACACACTGCACTTCGCCATCAATTTGTACATTTGAAGATGCAGTCTCTTCTGCACACAGCAATTCACCATGAGGACGAGACACTGTGACTGGCTCCAGAGGAGCTGTCACTCCACACGGCTCAAACCCTGTTTCTGAATCATGGCCAAGCATAGCAGTTCTAACTTTCAGCTATTTGTCCTGCCTTTTCATTCTTGAAATCACAGAGGCATTGAAGAGCCTCCCATTTTGTTAGGACTCACACTTTTCATGGTGTTGTGATTCTGGTTCCATACACCGAATAGCTGCTCAGCATTTTCACAAAGATCAAATATCCCTCACCCCTTTATCATTGTAACTCTGTGGGACTAGAGAAAAATCCAGCTGGCATCAGACCTGTGAATCCTGAGAGGCTCTCTGACATCACATGATGTCGTCTTCATGTTTCAACACTGCCAGCCTCAAAAACAAGGCCTATACCTAAAGTTTCTCCCTGGAAACATAAATCTGTTACATGGAATCTGAGTGTTTAAAGTTCCAGAGGTTATAGTTTTATCATCAGATGGGTGTCCTATTCTTAAAGGACAGAAAAACTTGCAGAAGTAGTGTAATTAATCATTCTAGCTCAAGATCTCAATGTATTTCATGACTGTATTTATGTGTGGCCATACCTATTTAGCCATTTTACATACAGAATTGCACTGGAAATTCTTCTATTTGCACCACATCCAAACAACGAACTTCTAAGCAACTGGGTTTATTCTATGATTTTTAAAAAATAAGCTAAGGTCTCCAAAGCCCCAAAAGTATCTGTGTCTCACATAGTTTTCCTTACTTTGAGCAGTTATTTGTAATGGTTGCACACTGGCAACTACTGCATGGTTGGGTTCTTTAATACCTCTTCCACTGGAGCAACTACACAAGGTGCACACAATGAAAAGGAAAAGCAGCAGTCTCTACGAAGCACAGAAGTCTCCAATTAGTTTTTATAGCATTCAGATCCCAAGGCTCTTCCAGTTTTATCTGTACTAAAGAGGTTCCTCCAGTAACAATTTCAAAGGCATGTACTTTAGCCTACTATCCTTAGAACTATACATATTACCATTCACACTGTGCAGAAATCTCACTGCAGTGATTGCTTTTGATCCTTTCTCCTTGTTAGTTCCACAGCACCACTTTTTCTTTTCTTCTTTCTTCTCTGCCCCAAAAGGGAGCTCAAGAACTCTCTGATCTGTAATTGCTCAATGTCCAGGACAACTGCATTTATTTTAGACAGATAGTTTTTACAATGACCTCTGTGTCTGTGATATAATGGGATCATCTTCACAGGTAATAATTTGTAGAGAATGTGATGTGTGAAGATATGGAGAATATTTTTTCCCTTACTAAAGGATATAGGTGTAGAACAACTCCCCAGAGAGAGTTTCTGAAAAGAACCACAACAAGCAAAATAATGTGCACTACTGAAATTGTTTGAAAATAAGAAACTATACAGATCAACTGGAAGGCATATTGAAAATGCATGAAGAAGTAACTATAGAGGTGGAACAAACTACATCTCTGATCCTTCTCTTGCAAGCCACCCTTTTAAATACCCTAGTGATTTTAGACAAGAAGAAAAGTCCAAAGGTCTAACAGAATAACTCCTCTGTGACTTAAATGATGTAGAAACAGACAACAAAGAAAACAAAACAGATTTAAGTGAGGCTACCTCGATGGATGACCTCTGAACAGCTCATGTCACAGCATCCTCCTCCTCAGTACCCAGCAAGCAATTTCAATGGAGAAGCACTCTAGTAAGACTTTTCTCCCACACACCAATTATTATTAAACAGAAACGATTCTGGGGGAGAAGGCACGGGCAAATAAGTCACAATGCACTTATATTTACTCTTAGAGGTGGGTGTTTTGGCAACGCATGCACGTAACAGCCTACAACGTCTATTGCTCTGCCACTAAAAACACCCTGAAGTTTCTGAAGAGAGTTTTTATCAGTCATCACCATTTCAGACATTTATACCTCTCAGTCCTTGAAACTCCTCTAAAACTTCAGCAATCAGCAGCTTCGTTTTACAGACACTGAGTAAGAACAAGCGGGAGCTTGGCAAAACAACAGCCCTGCATGTGACACAGCCTGCAAAGAGATGCCCAAATCCTCTGGCTCTGCACTTACCTGAGGTGCCCTGCCCCAAGCCCTGTCAGCCTGTTGATAGTGATGCTGCCTTTGACACCCCCCAGCCAGATCCCAGAGCACAGCAGAGCCCGCTCAACACCCACCATTAATATTGGTAACAACACGCAGTGTTTTGACAGATAATTGATTCTGCTTGGGCCTGCAGGGGTGCGTAATTACTTTGGCAGAAAAATTACATTAGATTTGGTTGACTCAACCTGAAACAAGTGACATTGCTAAAAAAAAAGACAAAACAATAAAAAGATAAAAAGGCAAGAAAACAAACATAAGCAACTTTGAAGTGCTTATTAATAACTTAGCCATATAGTTTTTAATTGAGGAAAACTACTTGCTGCCCTCGTGGCAGCAATGAATTATTAATTCTGTATATATTCAGCTCAGCCACTACAAAGGAGTAAGATCTCTTGAGGAGCAGAAACTGAAAGGAGAAATTCTTCCAACAGCTCTTTTTCTTTCATTTAGTACCATATTTCCACACATTCAACAGATTTAAAAAGCTCTGCAGGGCTCTTACCTTCAGTGTTATCTTGGGACAGTAAGCTCCATAAATCTCATATGTTGGATGATTAGTTCTTTTCCTCAGTTTTAAAATGTATTGCCTTTCAATTTCCACGATTATTTCCTTGTCCTTATGTGATAAGTAATAAATAGGAGCCACCATTTATCTTGTCAGTATAGTCCATTATTTTGCAACTCATACACCTTCTACTTGTCTTCTTTCTCAAAATATGATAACTGTTTAGTCCAATCTCTCTTCCCACAAAGCTATCACTGTGTCGTTTACCATTCCGGCACCTTCCATGAAATCCACACTACTTCTGCTAGTCTGTCTTGATTCAGTCTCTTTTCATCTTTAATTTACTTCATAATATAGGAAGTGATTTATGTAAAAGCATTATAAGACCTTAGATAACACTTAGGTGAAATGTCTGCATTTATCTCAAACCCCTGGCATTTTGGAAGAACAACCATGTCATTCCTTCCTAATTACATTATCTTGTGCATTCAATTTATTCAAGATACTTAATATTACTAGATGTAATAAACTCGTGGTACTGTATTAAATCGCTGCCCATCAGCAAGTTAATATCCTCGCAGTGTCAATCCCTCACTGGCAACTAAAACCAAAATGAACAGTTTCATTTCCAGATAATTATCTTCTTCACAGCCATGTTTATTCTAGGGCCCTTCAGTGTGATAACTGCAGCTACATTATTTTGCCACAGCAGGATAACAGTCCCAACCATAAATGAACACGTCCTAAGACACCAGATCTAAAGCAGCCCTACCTGCTCTTTTATTCAAAACATGAGCCCATGTTCAGCTTGTGCCCTGGACATGCCCGTGTTCTGGTACCTGAGGCAAGGAAGAAATTGCACAGTGCCTTCCTCAGCCCCAGGGGTCTCATGCTGCTTTCCCACCCTCCCCAAACTCACAGACCCACAGTCACTAGCAGGTGTCTGATTTGCAGCCCAGATGCCAGATTTATTTCCTGTCCCTCAGATGAAGGCAGCCTGGTGCCAGCTAAATATAAAACCCATTTGGCGGCTTCATCCAACAACCCACATCGGGCCAGCTGGAGTTTAACCTCAGGTGTGCTAGGAGAGCATTTCTGGAACAACCACAGGGCACGGAGTTGTAGCAAATACAGATTAAAGCACAGGAAAGCTAATTTGGGGCATTAAACTGGGATGCTACTCATACCTGCAGCAGCTCTCACTTGCTGAGTATATTCTTCATTTACCATTATACTTCTTCTTCCAGTAACCTGCCTTAATACAGGATGAGCCAGTTTTGCTTCAATCTCAGGGCTTTCCATTGTCCAGTGCCATTTCAGGCACTCATATGGGAAGGGAATAATGCAGCAGTTCCAGCAAAGCATTCAAGGTACTAATCCAGATGAAGCACTTCGAAAAAAGCCAACTCTTATTTTTAAAGAAGTTTCTGTTTACAATTATAACCTTAAGGAACAGGAAAGCCATAGCTGAAATACTATTTTTTAAATTGATGTGACTCCTGTTTTCAATATTTTCATCACAGGGATATATATTTAAGCTTGCACACACACACGTGTGAGTGCAGACTCATAAATATTTAATCCTCATTCAGTGTGTTACTAATTTTTTTAATATCAAATTTGCATTTCAACACACTGAGTGCTCATTCAATTATATTAAAACTAAATATTGTATTATGCTGGGATTTAATTACTTTACATTATGCAGGTTAGCTCAACTTCTATGACATGGAAATTTCTCACAGTAACTACTCATACCCTCACCTACTTTGCTTAAAAATCCATATAATCACAAATAAAGCTTTGAGAGGCTGTACACCAGTCACCAACTTTTGTGAATACTTGTAAACTCGTGTATGTAGTCACCTTCATGTTAGAAAACTTACTATTCAAAGCCTGTTCATTGTTTGAGATAATCTCCTCAACAACCAATGCCAAATACAGGTAGAGCTGCTGTTCGTTGCTAAGCTTTGACTTCAGCACTGCAAACCACTTACCAAATGGACATGGACACATATCCACTTGGGCACCTCGAAGCTGCACTGCTGATGCTTCTCACTAAAGGAAAAGGACGCGAATAGAGATCTATTTCTTGTTATGTTTTAGAATTGCTAAGCCACTATTAAGGACCTTCTTAATAGATTAAATAAAATTCTACTTAAGGATTCTGTACAATGAATATTTCAATAATTTTTGCTCTATACACTCCTAACTACCTTTTTTTTCTTAAATAGTCATAACTTCGTTTATACTGTGCAATAAAATCTAAAGCACACATTTTCTCTCCACTGTGGCTTTTTCAATTTCAAATACTATTATTCATCATCAGCTTCACACAGTAAATCAGAGCCCAGTGATGCTGGTCATTGACTGCCACGCAGAGAAGACTCTTTCTTTGTTACATGTTTTCATGGAAGAGTCCTTTCTGGCTTCAAGCAAGCTGTATTTGCAGGTGTATTTGATGTTCTGCAACACATGGTGTCCTCCAGTCCAGAGGAACACTGGAAACCAGCTGTCTCCTGAAGAGCTGTGGGCCACCTACCCAATCTGCACCACTCTTCTGATTAGCTGGTTCTGAGTGTCAGACTGGCCAACACTGTTGCCTGAGAAATGCATCACATGCCAAAAACTGAGTAGAGATTAGTGACCACCACTGCACTGCTGATCTTGAGCAAATATGGTGTCCCAAACCCCCTGACTTCCACTGGGGCTCTGTAGCCACTGTCCCCAGCCCAGCTGCCAGCAGGGCCATCTACCCCCCCACCCTGCCTACACTCATTAGCAGAGTGTCACTGCCAGTGCCACACCAGCTTCAGGTCTCTGTAATTAGCTTTTTCCTTCATTCCCTTCTCATATATATTCTTTTCTTCTTTACTTTTTTTTCCCCCTCACCCTGGGCACTACAAAGAATTCGGTGTTCTCCTAACTCTTTCTACCACGAGCAGTCTTTTGAAATCAATTCTATAATTATGCTAGTTGCATCTTTTTTTAAGATCACAGGCTTCAGTTCAATGTTTGAAGGCAAACACAGTATGTGACTGTGCACTCCAGAGCACATCACAAAGAGGCTGTGGTTTCCCCGAGGCCTATACCTACTAATGCTACATAATCATAGGCTCTGGTTAGAAAATAAGTTTTCAAACATAATGTAAGCAGTAATTACCACAGGTGAGCTCATGACCATGCACTTCAAGGCATCTAAAAATGTAAATAAAAAAAGCAGCCAAAAGAAGAGAAAATAAATGATGGACAGGCAAAAGAATTAAGTATAGGTTGAGACCAAAAAGCAATTATCAAACATGCTTCCACTAATGCAGGAATAACTAGAAGAATTTGGGAAAACTATTTCCTGCCCTATAATGGAGAAGAAACAAAATTCCATCCTAATTAACATGGGACAAGGCATATTAAAAACTAGTTTTTGAAACGTTAAAATGAGAAAATGCAGGGGAAAAAAATCACATTGCTGTTTCAGAGGTGAAATTTCTTCCCTGCACATGGTTGGCCTCTGGCAGGGGCCTTTCCAGCTCTCCCCTCATCGTTCCAAACCTATGCAAGAACACTTCTCAAAGACATCTTTAAAACTGCATCCATAAATCCTATCAAAACAGCTGCTGAAAGGATATTTGCTATTTGGCTGACTTCCTATTTTTTATAATAGGCATTTTCTGCATTAGTTTTACACATTATGTAGACAGTTTATCATCATCATCATTCAGAGATATTTAGCCCTTCTCCTGTGATGGGTTTGAAAGATGTTCAATTCCCAAGAGTAAGATGATTAAATTATGCAAAAGGATGCAAACCATGGCATTCCAGGATATTTCAAAGCTCTAAATTGAAGCTGTATCTACAAGTTTGACTCTGATACCTGAACCCAATGCTGCTAACAACACTTACTTCTGCTGCCTGACTCTATCATATTACCTCCTCTGTTCTGCTAATTAGACATAAATCTATTAAAACAAACATTTCTTTACATCATTTATCATATTTAGAGTAAGACGACAATTTGTTTAAGAGTAATATGCATATTTCTTTCTCTTAGTAATTTTTCCAGGTGATATAAACATTTATATTCCTGCAATTTAAAACTGTGGATCAAAAGAGGTATTCTTGATAGCTCCCTTTAAATTTCTATGTGGCAAACTGAAACTGAGTTCCTAATTCTCAGTGTGAAATCTGAGGTTATTCCCACTGGGAATCCTGACTTTTTATCTCCTAATAAATGTGATAGAAGGATGAAGAAATCATGTACTATTCTATCCCCGCACTGGAAGTCAAAGGACAGCAGATTCTCCCCCCTTTTGTTTCCATACCCCCAATCTCTCTGATTTAGAGGCCCACCTTCATCAGTGCTTGGTCTCACCTGACTGAGCAGGGGCACAGTTGTTTATTTTGATGTGTTCATCTTCTCTCTGCCTTGATCCAACATTCTCAGTGCCACCATGCCCCTTGTGCCTGAACACTGGCTGATCACAGACCCCCTTCCCTGCCAGAGAGCACAGAAAGCCTGTTCCTTCGCTGCTGTGTTTGCACCACACACAGCAGGATTTACCATAACATCCATACACATCCCCACTCTGCATTCAGGGGACGCACTGCCTGGTAGTGAAAAGCTGGCAGGAATGCAGGCAAAAAATATATGGTTTTCTGGGGTCTGGTCTTTACTCTACAGAGTAAACAGCAGAGTGTAATTACATGACACCGCACACATCAAGCGTAAGGAAATTTGGTGGCGCATAAACAATTACTAAAACTTTCATATTGGAGAAATTTTCAGCATTTCACATATGCTATCAAAAGCAAAACTCTTTAACTCCATTTGAAATAAAAACTTACTGTATGCAGCTTAAAGATGAGAACCTGGGAGAGGTAAGTCACACTCTCCTTTTGTTCTAGGTCATAAAGTGATCTTCGTTTTCTTGTTAGACTTGCACTTTGAACAAGACAGATACAAATCATCTGGTTAAAAGAAAAAGCAGGGAGGAGTTCGGGTTTATTTTCTTATTTTTATGGGTTGATGGGAAGACAACTTCGCCATAGCAAGTCAAGGAAACCAAAAAGCACAAGTACTGCTCAGTCTTCCCCCCAACACCAGGAAAATCTTGTGAGATACGAACAGCTCCCAGTTAATTGACTCCAATGTATTGTTGAATGAAACCTGTAATAGGCCTGCTGTCCAGAACACCTTGGCAGCTAACGCAGGTACAACTGGGCAAGTGCCAGCAGCAGGTGTTTAATAACAGATCAGGTGCTCTCTGCTCTGCCAGCCTCAGGCATGGCAGGCTCTTCAACCCCGGCCCCAAGGGCAGCGCTGCAGCCACTCTAATTACTGATCATTTACCCCAGCTCCACTGAAAGAATGCCACGGCCTCAATCAAAAGAAGAGACAAGCTCACTTCCAAAACCAGGGCAATGGAGAATTTCTCCTTAGGAGAAAGCCCCCCCATCCAAACTCTACAATTCCACACCTCCACCCGAGGGAATTCCAAACACACTTGCCTGCAGGGATGAGTGACCTGGACATCCCAGCTAGCAAAGATTTTTGTTGAGGATTACCACATCTGTTTTTAGTCCTAAACCCTGAGAATGTCACACTTTTAGCATTTCATTCTTTGCCTGTGGGATAACCTCTGTCATTTACTGAGCTAATCCGAAAGCTCTGAACGGAGCAGGGTGGGGTGTTCATACAGGCATTTGCAAAACTTGGCACAGTCAAATCTATAAGTGATTTTAGGCCAAACTGAACAAATAATTGTCATCATAAATGGGGAAAAAAACACCCAAACAAATAAAATTCCACAGAATTTCAGGTTTTGACTGATTCAATGTTTGTAGAAAGTTATTCTGCATATCTTTGCAAAGATGACTTTACACTACTAATATAAACCAGTCAAGGAACTTACATCTTCTTAAATCCATACAAGTCAGAGTATTTTGGGGGAGAGGAGGGAGAGACAGGAAAGAAAAGCTGATTGTTCTTTTCAGTCTTGCAGTGTAAATAACCCCAAACTGGGAGAAATCAATCCTATTTCTCCTTGAAGAAATATTTGAATGTTTTTTAAAATTCAACAACTTCAGCAGGGCAGTTTGGAAGAAATTCTTCAGAGCATACCCCTCTAGAAGACTCATTAGTCTCCTAAGATAATGCTAAACAAAAAAGAGGCAGAGTCTTGAGCTTATTTCCAAAGCAGGCAGAGACGGATTTTAAATCTGTTTCCTACATCCCACTTGCAAAGTCCAATCACTGAGGAAAGGACATGGAGGGAATGCAATCTCCTCTCCTATTCTGTGAAGGACAGCTGTGCTGAGAAGTATGGTGCAGCTCAACTAGAAATAACAGCAATCCCTCACCAAAAGAGGTGGGACTGTGTTATCATCACTGGCTACTCCAGACCTGATTGGGAGTTTTCACACAAGCCTCAGAATTCCAGGTAAATTTTGTCTATTGAAGTATTCCAGACAGATGTGTATGTGGGGAATACTCAGGCCCTGTACCCCTCTCTCTTTTCTTCAGGGGGGAAGCCTGATATGGATGGAAACACGGTGTGGGGCAACAAAGCAACACACATTGCCGTTGGTATGTTACAGGGAAAAAAAAATAGTGTAAACAAAACATTAGTTAGAGTTGATTTATTATTTGTATTAACTTCCTACAACATTTGACACCTAGCGGTTCCAAACTGCAAAGGAAGGTAAATATCAGCCTGCTAGGTTCATTTAATGCATGGGATCAAAAGGAATAGGAGAGGAGAGGTTGGGATGCCCAGTGTTCCCCCACATGCAATTAAATCATGCCTGTGTGAAAGCTATTACAATAACATACATGGATAATTTACATAAGGATGGATTTAATTAGATTTCAGCATCTTTAATAAAGTCTAGCAACGAGGAGAATGGGGTAAAAAGCTGCTTCAGTGCAACCACAAGCTAATTCCCTGTGAAGCACAGAGTTTTAGGAGCACTCTACAATTACTATGCAAACTTAATTAAATTCTTACCAAAACTGGTCTCTCTGGCTTGATACTTCATTTTCAAAACGTCATGTTGTATTATTTAAAGAATTATAGGAATTATTAATAAATTCTCGATATGGAAGCAGTTTGACAAAGCTGCATTTTGACAATCTGAAAAGCTCCAGAAAATGCATGAGATGCAAAAATAAATAAATAAGTAATGATTTATTCACTGCATTAATGAAACATCATTTGCCTGATCAATCACAATGCAGTTCAGATCTCCTAAGTGGCACTATAAAAATAGCACAGAATAGACTAGAATAGAATATTGTTCTATTCAGAATAAAGTCATTAACCACCTCTTTGGGAAATTTATTCTAAGGTTTGACCATCCCCTTGGTCAGCACTGCTGCCTCGACCAGAACTCACAGAGCCCTCCTTTGGACACTCTCCAAGAGCTTCCTATCTTATACTTGATATTGTACAAGCACTTGCCCAAAACTGCTCACAATATTTAGTCTTGTGTCCAGCATTACTCCACCCCAGGTACAGAATCTGACATTTATTCCTGTTCAATTTCGTGACGTTGATTATTTTCCAATGCTTCAATCCATCCAGGTCCCTCTGCAAGAACCAATAAAGTAATTTTCTTTTTTATTAGGGTGCAATCTACAGAACTTTCACAGGTATAACCCCCATAATTTTAGCTTGAATTCTGAAACCACTGCTTTGTCATAAACTCTAGTCTTCAGACATTAAACATCCTTAGTAATTTACCCTGTTCAAATAAGAACTTCAGAAATACACATTGCATAAGCAACTGTCAGTGGGAAAAGGTTGATTTAGAGGAAGAAACATTCCTCCTCTAAAACATTTTTAATCAACCTCCTCTTAGGAGGTCTTAGTTGTTGAAGGAATCACTGCAGCCTGGCTGCTGGAGTGATCTTTAGTGGGAAATAAGGCAGTTAAATGATCATACAAGACTGCAGAAAAGGAGTCCCAGCCAACACCCCCAGTCCTTTCTACGGCACAGCCCTTTGTTAGGCACACATTGTGCTGGAAGGGAAAAAGAAACACCACTGGATTGTCATCACTTGTCAGTTGCAAATAATAAAGTAGGTCAATAACACGCCTGAAAAAATAATTAAAAGAACCTCTTCCATGTACAACTGAAAATCAAAAATCAGTCATTCAGTTTACCTCAAAATATTTAAGTCAAACTCTGGGAAGAGTCACTATCAGCAACTTCTGGGAGGAAAGAAACAGGTTGTATTAAATTAGCCCACAACTTAGTCTGTTTTCTGAGCATGATCCTCTCTGACACAAAGCTTCAAATATATTCATCTGGAGTGGTACAGTAAAAACAGCCTTTTGAGAAAGGTGTTTATATTCAGTAAGGAAACTGTTAAAAGTGACAGTTTTTTGAAACCTAAGATGACAAAAAAATGAGACCATTTAATAAAAAATGCACCAAATTATCAGTGTTTTAAGAACAGCGCAAGAAGGTACACAAACTGTGTGCTGAAGTTCCTTCTAATCCATGAAATAGCTAAGCCTACCTATGATCCTGACTGCTGCTTTTAGAGCCATTTTAAAAGTCTTAACAATATTTATAGTTCATGTCTGACAATCCAGTATCTCATTTAAGTGGTCTTATCTGAAAACACCGGAACAAGCATTTAGTTTACAAAATGATCCTGTAATTGCTGCCACATTTCTTCTCAAAATCCATAGAATCCTCTGTCCTTCTCCATGTTTTCCAGGTAATGAGGACAAAAGTTTTATTTGTTGAGGCAGGAATTCTCACCCACTACAATCTATTTTTCTAAGTCCATTTTAACAAGAGACACCAGTGACAATAATGAAATCCAAATTATTTTGCAATGAAAGCTGCCTCTGAAATCACCTCTGTGGAGAACGTCCATCAGAAGGGGAATGATATGCAAAGTTTCCCTCACAAAAACACAGACCTTAAACCTTCTCAAAAGGAGGTTTATTGAGAATTAAATCACTGCTAAGCTTGAGTGACATTCACACTAAGGAGCAGTAAAATACTCCCTAATAAGATCTGATGATTTCAAAGAAAAATCCTATTCCATTTCCATACTGTTAGTATGGAACTTTGCCATCCAGCCAAAGGCACAAACAGAAACATTTCTGTTTTGCTCCTTTCGATGCACAAACCTGACTGGGCAGTACCAAAGCAGAGCTAAGAACTCCTTCAAGGTCAGTCAGTGTGTACAGCAGAAACTCTTTAGTTATGTAAACGCTAAATCCTGAACATCTGCTTTCTCCTCTGCCCACACCTTCAGGCACACTTAGGGCATCTCCTGCATTTCATGTGAACCTGCTCATGGCAGCAGATTCTCTTCTAGGTGCTCCAAACTTGGCTTCCATACAGTGAGCCAGAACTACGGTTTTATTTAGCAGAACCATTAAAGAGAAGCAGAATTCATCCTCTGTGAAGAGCCCTGACTCCCTGAGCATGGCTGGTGCTTACACACCCACCAGTGCACACATTGGTACTTGGATGTGTTTACAGACATTCCCACATCACAAAACCACACGTGGCACCTGCACTTCAGAAACGTGGCAAGTGCTTTGGAGGCTCATTAGGAGTGACATGAGGAATGCAGCTCATTTGGAATCGTGTCTCCATACAAAGCAATCTGAACAAAAAAAACCACACAAGTTATCATCAGTCTCTCTAATTCTTGATTAAACACTTCTCCAAGCTAACAAAGTGAATGCAGATGCAAAAGTTCCAACTTAATGAGTCAGATGTGTGAAGGTCTTCTTTCAGATTTCCTGCTTCTGGCAACTGTTTGAGGCATTCATTCCTTCCATGGGAAGGAGAACAAGAACTATAAAAGACATCCTACAACCCACCTGCTAAACAGATTTACTCAGAAGAATAAAGAATTGCTTTAAGTTTAACTATCCACATATGAAAAATTAAGTTGCCAAATCCACTAAATGTTTTGCCATAAGAGTGAGCTGCTTGTTTAATTTTTATGGGCTTTGGAGAATTTTGATGTTGTCAAAAAAAGTTTGATATTAATGTCATAATTAATACCCACTCCCTATGATTTTTTACTGTGCTGGAGCATCCCCCCCACTCCTTGAGCTGCACTGTGATCTGACAAATTCTCCTTAGACCTCTTTCAGGAAAAAGTTAGCATTGGCCAGGTTATACAGCAGGTCTTTAAGCCATTCAGGTAACTCTTCATCACTACTTCCCCCTTTAGTTTAGATTCCACGACTGGCAGATTTGTATTTGAAGATTTGTATCTCCAGACCATTCATTGTGGTAGATCCCAAGAAATCAGCATATTAATGGGAACACAGTCAGCTAAAATAAAAGGTTATCCAGTTCCATATACCTTCTGAATTTTTTTAAATCACCATAAATGGTCTCGGGCAGGTCTACAAATAATTGATTAGATTTTTTTTACAGTTGGCTTTCGTTATCTTCCCTAACACCGTTTAAAAAGGAAGACACCAAACTTCACTTCACTGAAGATAGGGTATATACATTTCCAAAAACCCTCTGGAAACTTTGAGTATCAAAAAACATTGTTTTGTAGGGCATGTGATGGGAATCTTTGCTGTTTATCTAAAATTATCCATTACAATACTTGGGAAAAAAGCAAGTCTGCCTCATTATCTTGGCAGCAAATAAAATGGGCAGGTAGTTTCAGGGACAGAAACGGCTGGTGAATTCTGTGAAGATTTTCTGGGAGGATATAGATAGATTCTCTTTGGGTAATTTTCTGTAATGTTAGGTAATTAGGTTATACTGCCTCTAATTCTTTTTAGAAAAAATGTGTAACAAGAGACCCTTGATGGCAGGTATCACTGCATATCGCATGGGTTAGAACTAACAGCCAGAAGGGGCTTTTTCTTCATATAAATTTTGGCTTACCTTGTAGGCAACATAATTGCAAAGACATTATTAAGGAAGAAATTACAGCCCCTGAATAGCACATAAATAATTCTCTAAATTTCCACAGCTACGTAAGTTCAGCACGATAATTCTCATTAGTACAGCTCTGGAAAATATATACATACACTCTCCCTTTGCCCATGCAGTGTTATTGTAATTATTTTGCTTACAAGATAAACATATGCAAAAGAAGGCATCTATGAGCTAGCCATCCTTCATATCAGACATTCTCACTGCGCATCCAAACACGTTATACACTAAAATAAAGAGATGGCCTGGGAGATTTGTAAAAGGGTGGAGAGCTTTCTACCAGTAGTTTGCCATCAGATTCATCACTAAATACAGATGGCAAATCATTACTATTTGACAAGTGTTAGTTTGGCCAACATTAGGCCATTTTATCCTATTTTCTAGTGGGCAGATTGTTAGGGTGAAGATCATTAAAATCAGTACTAAATATAATCCTTTTGCAATCTTAGCAGAGAAATCAAGAACAGAAAGGGATATTTAGTCCCTTTATTCTCATTCCTGTCCAATAGAAAACAGGAGTAAAATAGTTTTGAAGCAAAATGCAGAAATGCTTATGGGCTGAACTACAGACACGTACTTTGTGTCTTCAAGACTAATAAACAGCTTCTGTCATAAGCAATGAAATCATCTGAAGTGCTTAAAAACTGGCATACTGTGTTCCATTTTCTTTCACCCCTGGTATCCGTGGTATTTAGTACCTGCTGTTTACACTTCCTTCAGGATTCTACACTGCTCCCAAAACCAGAGCACATGGCAGCAAACACTCCAGAGAATAAAAGAATAAATGTTGCAGTTGCTGTTAATAATTCAATTGATTATTTTCTAACTTTGGCACCTTCAGTCAGAGGGTGGGTGGTCGAGTACCTTCTCTAGCAGAGCTACCCATCCATTCTCTGACATCCCTTCCATTGGTACAGCTTCAGCCTCTGTGACAAACATTTGATTTGCACACACACACTATGCTGTTCCTGTATCACAAGTGCTGTGTCATGGACACAGGCAAAACACTGCAAATTGTTTATTAAATATTGAATCCATTAGCAATCAAAAACAAAGCTCTTGCAGGAACGCTGCTTTTGTGTTCTGGGTGGCTGTTCAGCCTGATGGGCAGATTCATCACAACCCTGAATGAAAAAAAGACTACATAGATAACCCCAAAACAAAGGCTTTTTTTGCAATAAGAGCAAAAGTATCTTTAAAAAAATGGAGGGAAAAGGAAAGAACAACAAACCCCCACAGCTCTTAAACTATAGGGTGCTTTGATCATTTTATGGCTTGCTCACATTTGTGCCTTGTAATTCCATTACACAACATTTGCACAAACATAACCTCTCAGCTAAGGACATTTTTAGATAAACCTCTGAATTAACAAATGGCCACAAATTTCTCTATTCCCCACTTTTTCAGACTAGCAGAGTGTATGCAAACCATCTGATAGTTGGTATTTTTGTAATCCATCGTCTCTATAGCCATCACACTTGGACTACTACACATCATTCCAATTAAAACACCTCTGGATTTACATGTCCTTTCCCTTAATTATAAACTATGCAGTTATTCAAGAAAATATTATGCTAAAAGCATCATTGACAAAGAATTTCTTCTAACCCTAAACTCACACAATGTTAACAAGGCCAGCTGGACTGCATATGACAAGAGATTCCAGAATATCAGCCTCAACCTCCTATTTCATAGTCTCTAATGTACCATCTCACTATTTATTTCACTGATATGTAATATAAGGCTATTCAGAGGCCTCTCAAGGACCTGTAATAATTGTTTCCCACTGTCTATCATTTGCAGGTGTTAAGCAAGAACTAACCACTGGCTGCAATGTTATTAATCACATCAAACTCCCAAAGCAGCAAACCATTCACTGCCCATATTTAGGTTATGTTCTGTCTTTCTTCAATCCTTCTCTCTTTCCTGTCTGATTTAGCCAATTGTCTGACTTATTTCCGATCTCCAAATGCTGCAAGGACAACAAAGTCAAGAAGGCTGGATCGTTCTGTGCCAACAGAAAATATTATTACAGAGAATAGAATTGGGTAAGGAGGTTTCACAAACCGCAATTGCAAAAACCATAATGAGCTTCTCACTGATAACTTTGAATGATCCTTATATCTGAAAAAAAAAACCCCTCTTAATTCTTCAGTGACTTGGAAATTGAAATATTTGTATGGAAATCACAGTCACTTGTCCTTGTGACTGTGATTCTGATAAGACAAAACCCAGTGTTTCTTGAACTGAAGCCTCAGCAAAGAAGTTAATTAATTTTCTTATTCAGCATAGAAATGGAATATAGCAACATCTGTACCACTTCGGGGTTTTTGTGCCAAGCAGGGAAGTGATTTATCAGACTGGGGAAATGGGTGTGCATCTGTCTGTCTGTCTATCCATCCATATGCAGAAGGTCACATATTACCAAAAACATACTTAACCCAAAAACTGGGTTTCCTTAATAATAAAAAGCACATCTCTTTTGCGGGTGTTTGTATTTCTAAAGAATAAGAATCTTTAATCTACCGATTTGTTACCATGGATTTTAGTAAATATACAAGTGCCTTTGTATTTCACAAGTTAGAGGAGAAAAAAGCCATTGCTTTAGGAAGTGGGTTCTACAAGGGGAGGGACTGTGGAAGAATTAAAAGAGATTCCTTGGGGTGGGTGATCCACCTTCAGCAAAGCACTGAGAACAAATAGCTCCATCTCCCTACATCTTCAGGTTTTACACTAACCTGTCTGTGAAACAGAAAAAGCACACGCTCCCTTTTTAGAGTAAAACTGGGCAGGACAGTAGAACCCTTGTGATAATATTTAAACTAGTCTAATGAATAACCTGGCAGCAATAACTTCTGCCCTCAGTAGTGACTGAGGTTTTGACCACACTTAAATTCAGTGAGCAGAAGTACACTGCCACAGGCAGTCAAAATCCACTCACTGGGAAGGGCTGATTCTGTACAAGTCACGCTGCACTGGTAATATCTGGCGCTCTGTAAATATTAAAAGATTTTTCTCCCACTCCTGCCCTCCCTTCCCACTTGTTCATAAAAGTTCCCTTCAACACTTTGTGAAAGGAGGCTGTTTGCTGAGTGTTACAAAGGCTTTTTGAACTTCAATGTAAATAGGTACTTCAAGGATCTCAGAAATACTACCATACTCCCAATAGACCCTTGAGGAAATAAATTCTCAGTCCAGGAGAGCAAGATGTATTTATACACCTTTTAACTGAGGTATCATTTTCTTGGGGGAGATAAATCATGGCCAAATTATTCACGCCTCCTATCCTGAATAGTTTAACTCAAAGCTGGAGAGCACAGGCTGTGGGAAACATTAGCATTTTCCACACTGACCCAGGGGATGAATCCCCACCAGGCTGCCACTCGAGTGCAGTTGGAGCTCCACTGCACATGGATGTTCTCCAGAGCTGCACCTCCCAGAGATCCACCACGTGCAGTCACAGCTTTCCCTCCACTCATGTTGGAAAGGTGAGATTCCTTCTTCCTCCCAAACCCCCCAGCAATCACCTCTAGGAAATTTAAAACGTGACAAGTTTTGGAGTGTGAATGGTCTTTCCAGAGCAGGATGTTCTTACTTTTTCCCTGTGAAAAATATCACGCTTCTCCTTTTGTTTGAGCAAGTAAAAGCTGGCAAGATAAAAGCTGGCAAGATATCTAGGAGCCAGTCTCCTTTACCTAGGCAATCCCAGCCATCCCTTTTTCTTTTGTCTTCCCCCCCTTGTTTAATTAAGCATCAATGGGAATGTCTCTTCTGGGTAGCTTCAACCATTTTCAGGATTTTCAGCAGTGGAAGATTCACAACAAAAATCACCGTCAAACAGTGGAGCAACATTGTCCATATGCTGAAGAATTACAACCAAATTAAACAGAAGTTTGACACATGAAGAGTCAAAGGTGGACATCTTTAGAATACTTTCATCTTTAAGTTACATTTTATTTCCGTATTTCCTTAAGATGACCGTCTGATTACTCTTTTAAAATAATTTCTACTAAAAGGCCATTGAAATATCCTGTTACTGCAAACACAATCTTCAATTACAGATTTTTTTTTTAAGGACTTAACTAATATTTCAATATGAGCATCTTTTTGTCTAAATTTCTTCCTAACATCTTTAGCCTCCAGCAAAGACTTAACACCCCTGAAACACATGAGGTCTCTCTCTCAAGAATCAGCAATACCAAAGCCCAGGCCCTTGTCCAGTTCATATGTCAGAAATACATTCCACTGCAAGAAAAAACCCTCCCTTCCTTACTATCACCCCAACACAGTGTTTCCCTCTGATTAGTATCCTGAACTCCTGAGTCTTCTGGATAATCACTAAGTAATACATGGCACAGTTCATGCAAGGCATGGCAATACACGGTGTTCTTTGTGTGTCTGAAATGAAGGCCAAGGGCTGCAGGGTTGACCACGGGACTCTCCAAACTGCAACAGGCAGCTCTCTCTGTGCTCGGTTGCCTAATCCCTACGTTAGCACATGTTGGCACGAGGTGAAAGAAATCTGTGCCTGTCAGTTAAACATTTGATATTAACAGTCCCTTCTATGCGCATTATAATTTGAAAGATGATGTATTTTTCAAGTCTATGGCATGCCCACAGGGTTGGTACAGGGAACAGCACAGACTGGAACAGAAAAATCTCCTCGAGGCAGAACGAACACCCAAAGAACAACAATTATTTAACAGAGACAATTTCTAGGCAAAGTTAAATACATTTACTGCAATTCCAACTGTTAGTCTGGCACAGCAAAAGGCAGGTTTTACCTTCTGGCAACCAGGCTGCAGCCCCCAGCTGAGCTGAACAGGAGCAGCACTGGGAGCAGCTTCCCCCAGCCCAGATTTCACATGCTCTAGGTAAATCCAGTCAGTGGGAAAACCTCGAAGCTCCCTCCCTGGTGTATTCCAAAGCTTGTGATCTATCACTAGGGGTTTTACAGCTACCTTTCCATTTGAAACAGGGAATACCTGCCTGGTGGTTTCTCCAAAAATAAGGTTAAATGCTTGGATTGCACACTGTTCCAAATGAGAGGCTGCTAAAGCTGCTGTAACATCAGCAATTCCCTCTCTTGGTGCTGTGGACACACCACCACTCTGCAGCTGGAAAAGCTTTCATTTATCTCCAAGGGTTCCTAATTCAGAGGGCACAACAACAATATAGCCAAGATTAAGATGGTATCAAGTCATAATTTCCAAAATCTTATAACTGAAGAACGTTGTAAGAGGAGCAAGCTTGTCAAAGGAACACAAATACAACTGAAATATTTGTGAACCAATCACTTTAGATAAGCAGCATACTAACAATAAAGGTCTCCTTACTGAGGAAGAATGCCTCACGACTATTTCAAAAGCATGTGAAATATTCATAATGCTGCCTTGAAACCTGCTATTTACATGAACAGTAGCAGAATATAAATGCTGCATTAACGAAACTAGGTAGTGCTACCAGCTCTGCAAATGCCACAGCTGCAAATTTAGGAAAAATAAAGCCACACAAGTATGCTACCAAAATCCTAATAGACAAGTCTGTGGAGGAGAACCTAACAGGAAAGAGCTTTTTAGTTGAATATGGAAGCTTTTAAATCACATTTTGGCTCCATAGTTTGGTGTTTCCCACATACCACTTACTAAATGGTTGTCTGGTTTTGGGTAAGCACTTGAGCAATAAGCAGTGTTCAGCCTCAGTGTTCTACAGTTTATCTTAATGCATTATTATCAAGAATATGCAGATCAAGTGTTCTTACTTGTTTGTCTTTTCTGTGCTTACAGTTAAAGGATATAATTAGCAATTCATCTGTGCCTATATTTGGCATTTAAAGCCAAAGCAGCTCTGACTGATTTCCATAAAACTTGGCAGATTTACCTACACATCCCCCATCCTTCATTTCAAGTATTGTAGGCTATGACTTTTCCCTCCACAACCCAAAGCCACGTGTCTTTCAACATTCAGAAAATCTTTCCTGCTTTACCTGACAGGCAGGTTTGCACATGAATTAGTTCACATGCAGTTTGTCATTAATTTTCTTTTATTTTATTGAGCTTCTCAACAGTAAAAAACACTGCAGGTGTCAGAATTAGCTGAAAGACAGGTTTTCTGAAATGAGCATATCTGAAATTTTCCATCCCTATAAATAAAGAATTATATCACTTCTCTGTCCAACTCAGGCAATTAAGGATCCTTGGTTTGGGTGCTTCAAAACCTAGTTAGTCATTCACTGGGTTTTTACAGAACTAAAAAAACAGTTTCATGTTCTTACTTCAGCTCCTGCAAATGCAGGGAGCATGACTATTTTTCATTAATTAGTCTCTTTCTTTAAAGAGAATGCACTTGATTGTGATGCAACCTATCCAGCCAATTTGACAGCTCATCTACATTCATGTCATCCCCAATTAAACTCCAAATACATTGTTATGCTAATGATGTAAGTGGATATATGCTGTAATTCACTATGGAGCCATAGAGGATTTGACTGCTGTAGCCTGCAGGATTTCATCCAAATCGGTCTAAGGCAATGTTAAGTGAGAAAAACCTTATTATTGGTACGCTGTCCCAAGAAGAGCCGTCTCTCTTTGCTGTCACATATGCACTGAAGTAGAAAATTGTTCCTTCCTTTGTCAGTCTCCTGCTGAAACAGGGATAATTCCTACTCCTCTCTCTCTACATCAAAATGCTTCTCAGTGGCTGCCTGCGCTGAAGTCCCTGCCCTCAAGGCCAGAGCTGCAAGCACATGCTGCTCTCTCCTACCACTCTGTCCCAAAGCCTGCAGAATTTCTTTGATTTTATCACAGACTGACAAATAAACACTCCATCTCTGAAACGTAAGGCAGTTATTTATCCAGAAGTTTGGAGGGAAAAAGGTCATAAAGCTTGTCCTGACTTTGTTTCACGGGTTGATCTCAGTCCTGCTGCAGAACTTACAGACCTGTAAGTTTGGGGGCTCCTGGTTAAAGCTGATTGCCATCACTTGCTCTGTTTGCCCCTCTTGTGAGACTGTCCCTCACCCCTGAGCCACTGTCCTTGCGTGCCTTGGTGTCACACTTGGCTCCCAGCCTGACTTCTCTCATGGAGCAATGCCCACCTGACAGGCCAATACCCACAGCAGGCAGTCAGAAGATATTGTGCAAATATCAAGGTTCGAGGAAAATTAGACGGGGGCCCAAGCAGGATGTTTCTGCTGTTTGGAGACCCACTGTGGTTTCTCTCTTGGAAGCATCAGCCCTTATGAAAGTCACAGTGATCTACTAATAGAGTCACTGGAATTCCTGAAAACGTGGGGAAAGGATCAGGCACAGTCCAGATTCCAGTCAGGAGGCGCGGGGAGGGGCGGGGGGGGTTGCAGCAGTTCGACAACAAGTCTTGCTATGATTTTGACAATGTTTAAGACATTACTGACACTTCAGTCCATCACAGTGATGAGCAACCATAAGGGAGTGTAATAGGGATGTATATGGGTATATGCCAGTAGGGAAACAAATGGTTTTCTTGCACCCTCAAACAATAAACCCGACTGTTGTAAGGTTATCAGTTCCCCTGAACCTTTATCAAGGAATACCTGAATTACAATAGGGAATCTGCCAAATCACTAAATCCTAAAATCCCCCTTGTCACCCCTTTATCAAAGAACACTTGAATTATGGTGAGAAGTTATCAAGAAACAAAATTGTAATGTAGTAATTAACCAGTTGTAAAAATAATGACTTAACTGTAGCCATATAAAGAGAAGTATGTAAAAATTCCTGTGTAAACCATGTAATGAATACGTATAAAGTGGCTGGATAAAAGCCAGACACACATTGTACCTGACCCACGAGTTGGTGGAGTGAAGACTCTCCCTCATGTCCAGGCCTGCATTGCTCTTACCATATAATAAACCTTTTATTATAAAGATTTATTTGGTTGAGATTCTGTTTCTCACAGGAGTAAAACAGAAGAGCACTTCAATGGAAAACAGGGCGGGGGGAAAAGAAACCTGTGGCTGAAGACTGCCTCTGCCTTTTCCAAGAAACCCAAAATACCATTTTCTCTAAGTATTTAACATTGCAGCTTGCACTGGCTGCTATGAGTACAGAAAGAAATAATTCAAGTCATGCTAACGTACTGATGTAAATGTAAACCTAGTCTAATAAGGTATTAGAATAATATAAACATAAATAATAGCTTCTGTGTAGCCCATGATAGGTAATTCCATTTTAATTAAATGTCTGTGTGAAAACTCTCTTGGAATTTATCATACTAACTCTTCTGACCATAAGGGGCAAAAAGGAAGAAAGTGGTGGAACAGTTATTTTAATATTCTGTTGTCATCCAAGATCTCAATGCTGCTGGCTTTCTGATTAGCACTGACTTCTTTTGGCATAAAAAACCCAAGGTCAACTCTTCTGACACCAGGCAGTGTTATCAGCACTGTGTCATACAGAGCATACAAAACACAGCAGAGCCACTGCCTGCAGAATACTTGAGTCCTCCCTCGTAGTTCTCCTTCAGAAAGAGCTAGAGATAAATGCTGGAATATCATCAGTACCCAGAAGGGGTTTGACTCCATGCCTTCTCACTAAGCTTTATAGCAGCCTTGTTTATGCCTTCACAAAAAGGATGAGGGAGAAGAACCCAACTGCACTCCAGAGGACAAAGTCAATGAGGGTGAAAATGTCCCACCACAAACCCGTGAGCAGGACAGATTAACCAGGCAAGGCACCTCACAGAGCCAGTCTGTGCTTTCAGGTGTCTGGGTCTGCACTACAGCATGGCCAGGGAGGTGCTTTTCCCACCCCAAATACTGCAGATGTCAGACCCCACCAGAGAAGCCCTTTGGCCCCCTCTCCTGCAGGTATTTGCACAAGACAACAAATCCAGGAAAAATGAGAGCAAGAAGCTACAGAAGACTACAGTAAAATCATAAGGAAGCCAAAGCCCT
Organism: Anabacerthia variegaticeps; assembly: GCA_035583185.1. Classification (NCBI taxonomy): domain Eukaryota; kingdom Metazoa; phylum Chordata; class Aves; order Passeriformes; family Furnariidae; genus Anabacerthia; species Anabacerthia variegaticeps. The sequence goes on along the minus strand of JAWWEW010000078.1, from coordinate 52,961,847 downwards.
AAGAAATCCTCCTTTTCCATCAACCCCCCTGAAGCACTGCCTTCTGCATGAGGTTTCTCTCACAGCAGTTCTCCATAACAATAACACCTTGTTGTGGTAGGAGAGTAATGCAACATCAAAGGACGAGAAACAGGGACCAGGCTATAAGAGGTACAGCACATAAAGAGAGAGAACACTTGGCAATCTGACCCCTGCACCAAGGGCTAACTCTTAAAGCTTTTCTTGATGCCCTAACCCTTTTCAAAGAGGGTGTGAATCACACAGTAAGTCGGGGAGGGTTGTTTTTCTACAGCTGTTTTCCAGGGTTATTGAAACTTACTGCTTTACTTCAAAAAGAAAAACAGGGAAATGACACAGTCCCCCCATAACAACGCCCTCCACTTAGGAAACACGTTTTCAAGAACAGAAATGCACTGGAAGGCATAAGCTGCTGCTCAAAAAAATGTTGATGTGATAATGTAGTGCCAAAGGAGTACTGAATTTTCTGATGTTTTTATTAAAACAGTGTTGGAAATAATAATGTTGATCAGAGGACAGCCTCCATAGTACTCATGTGGTTCTTTAATATGTTTAAACACTGCTAATTATCAAATTAGGAACTTACTAAAATAAAGGAAACAATATAATATAATTTCTAATTGCTAAAGACCTCGAAAATGACAGTCTCGATTTTATGCAGTCAAACAGCTGACTTCTACAAAAAAATAAAAAAAAAACATTTTTTCTATGAAGAAACAGATCATTAACATTTAAACATACCAACTTTTAAAGAGAACCACTTTCAAAGAATATGAAAAAGTTTAATTAAAAAAATTCTTTGAAAGAATCTAGCAAATACACATATGCAATAAGCCCTAAGCAAAAACTCAAACTAGAACCTACAGGGATTACATAAGGAATTAAAGTTATGAATACAGTAGGGGGAAAAATAGTAATGTGCTCTGAGTTAGAAAAAAGTGGTTTGTGTGTGTAAGAACAGCTGCACAAGGCAGACCAAAGACTGCGTAGCCTTCTTATCTCCCGTGCCAGCCCTGAAAAGTATTAGGGAAGGACCATAAAATAAAGGTAGATAATGAAGTGATCTTTTCCCCAAATGTCAGTGCATTCTGAGGTCTCTCAGTTTCTCAGGATGGTAAAAGTAAACCCAAATGTAACTTCCCTATGAGGAACTTTCCGTTTTCCAAGCAGAGCAGTGATTGTTTTCCAGTCGCCTGTTTCATCTGGAAAGGCCTTTGTTCTTCATTCAGAGAAGCTCCTACTTCAAATACAAACTATTTCCGCTACACGGATGTGTAGCAAGATGACTACTGAACACATTTAAAACAAAATGAAAAAGAAAGGAAGTTTTATAATATGCAAAATAAAGGAGTCCAGATGGACTGGCTGTGTTGTCTGCATCATTTCCCTACAAGACCTTATTTTTAGATTCCCAGTGATGAACCAGCACTAAAATGCTACCTTGGGTAGACTGACTGCACTGAGGGAAAAGCTCATGAGGGGTGGTTGTGTTTGGCTCTGCAGGCTGTTAACACACACTGCTCAAACTTGTCACCACCTCTTTGGGCATGATGTGTCAACCCATTGTCTTTAGAATTCTTTTTTCTTTTTAAGAAGGTTCAGCTAGAATAAAGTCAAATCTTTTGGTAGAAAACATTTGTTACTTTCATAGATCTTTTAAAATGTACTACCTTATAACTACTGGTTGCTGGACCTTGTATTTTTAATGCTATCTTTACCCTACTATTTTAGATATTATATAATAGACACTTTATGGTCACTGAAATTCACTTCTATTTAATTAAAAGAGCAGTGTTTCTTCTGCTGTAGCATTTATGGGTGGAAAAGTCCATGCTATTTGACTTCATTTGAAAAGCTAAATAATATCTTAAATCATATGTACTGTACTTCTGTTTTAAGGACAGATACAGGTCTGCTCAAAGTAGCTCAACCCTCTCCTCTCCATTACCCCCACACACATTAACCTGTATTGTTAATGACAGCTCTGGATTGCTCTGCAGACTCTCTAGCACAGCCAAGCAGGCAATTCCAGGAAAATCCTCTGCTTGCCCTGTTTCACACAGCTGGAGAAACAGCCAACAGCAGGAATACAGATGTCCTTAAGGAGCTCAGAGTGTTCAGCTGAGACATCTGCAGCACTGCAAAGGGCTGCACGCCCCGTTCAGGCACACCAAGGCTGTATCCCAGTGCTCCTGCACTGCCAAAGCCTTTCCTGGCTGTCCTCACCGGGGCTACAGCACGTGCTGACCACCTTGGAAACAGCACAGCCCAGCTACACCCTGAACTTCAGCACAACCACCTGCCCACAGCACATACACCTCTGTTCCAAGACAGTGAGAGGTGCCACAGCTTTACGAGCCTCTGAAGAGGGTAGGGACACTGCTTTGGCAGCACAGCTAGTGCTGCTGTTTGCAGGCAGAGGCAAAGAGCACCGACCCCCGTGCCCAGGTGTGCCCTGCAGCAGCAAAGCCTTCAGCGAGCTCAGCACTGTCTGCACATTCCCACTCAAAAGTCACCCCAGAGTGGGAGGGCTGAGCACAAAGCTGCACCTCCAGGTACACAACACGCGGCGTGGTGAAGTCCTGGACACTCTCCCTGGCCTCTGCCACAAGGAACATCATCCTTTCAATGCTGCAGACGTTTCAGAACCTCACAGCATCAGATCCAGGCTCTCACCATCAGTACTTATAATACCATGATACAGAAATTTCCACACTACAGAGATACAAAACAAGATTTGGGATTGGAATACCAACATCTTAAGTAAACCCTCCATAAATATTCAGGTACTTCAATGTACTTTATCCTGCTTTTGAAGAAGTGATCTTATCTCTATTTTATATGTGTGTATATATAAGAGTTTACTAAAACAATCTAATAAAAGGACAGGAGCTGTATTTAGCTAGTCACTTGTCCTCCCCATTTCAGTCCCCCTCCAGCCACAGTGAGAGCCTGTTCTACCATCACCCCTGAAGGAGGCAGGAATTGGTCAGCTGTCCATCCTCTCGTGTGCCCTTAGACACACTGATGGCACGTGACACACAGCGGGCTCAGACTGCTCATTGCTGGGCAACCTCATCACTTACTGTGAGCTGCAGCTGCCCAATCCCACAGCACTGTACAATGACATTTCATAAAACAACGGAAAGGTCGTGTCCCAGACTTTAACTGGGATACCTAAGCCTCAGAATCACTGGGTCAGACACCTCGGCAGGATCAACATAAATAACTTGGGGTGTCTGCAGACCACAGAAAAGAGCCTTTGTGCTTGTTTCTAAACCACAAAGGTTAGTTCCTTAAGAATAAATAAATGAAAACTACAAGTGATCAAAAATTACTTCCTCGCAATTTTTCTTAATATATTTTTAAATCTAGGAGGACTACTTGAAAAACATTCATAAAGATTCTTGAAAACATCCTAATAGTCCATGTTCTTAGGATCCGCTGGGATACCAACATGAATAGTTTAAGCTACTTTGAAACACTAAGAACACGAAAAATTTATTTTGAGTAACTACTGAAAACTGTAGATGTAGAGAAACAATTAATTCGTTTTAGTGGAAGTCTTAAAATTATTAATGAAGAAAGTGTTGAATGAGTAAAATATCCCAACACCAGTACAGTCTGGAGACTATACACTGATCTCAAATAAAGTATCAACTTTCAAAACCAGTTGAGAGAAGGACTATCCTTCAATACATTGCAAGTTACTTCTCCAGCTTTTTAAGTAGATGTAACATTCACAAATACCAGTAATTGCTACTAAAATACATTAAAGGCTATGGAAATAATGCATTCTGCATGCTTGGCTGCTGTATCCTGTTGGAGGTGAGGAGCTGCCCCCAGGCCAGAAGGACACAAGAATACTGGAGTTTGGGCATTTGTCTGTCCTGGGAGGTACAGTTCACTGCCAAAGACCATTGAGGAATATTCCCCTCTGCAGCTGAACGCTGCCAGAAGGATCTCTTCCTCTGAAAACAGCCCTGATTTCTTTTGTGTCCTGATTTCAGGTCTTTCCAACTAAAAATTGCAGGGTTTTTTCAGGGCATTGAAAGATGTGTGATTGTGATAACCATCAGGACTGTTGCAGAATTACCTGCAGAGGGAGGGAGGGAGGCCAGAGGAGCCTGATGATCCAAACAGAGCTCTGTCAGTCTATGCTCACATACCTTGTTAGTAAGACTGAACCTGTCTCGAGTGCTCCAGACCTCCAGACTGACTGAGGAAACAGGGGCAGTAACTCAGCCCCCGGTTTCTTAATGGACTGCACTGATGATTAGGTTGGAAGTGTAAAAGGAACTGCACTCTCTCACTCCTGTGCAATGAAACCTTTACAAACTGGTGACAGCTCTGCTAGATTGGATTTAGTACTGTGCTATTTCATTTGGCAACAAAACAAAGTCACAGGCAAAGGGAGCCTTTGAAATGCACTGTAACAAGTTCTTCTGCCAGGTTCTTACTTGTGTAATTAGACATCTTGATAGAAGGAACCAGGTGGAACTGGGCTTGCCTGAACTGTAACATACCCACCTGCTATATATATATATATACATATGACTTCATACAAAGGCAGCTTGGATCCCATTTTTTCCTACCCAGTCTATTTCCGGACAATTGCTGTCAGGCTCTCTGGGTACTTATTCCATTGGACAAATGGGCAGAAATAGGAGTCAGTTCTCCTTTGCACCGCATTTGGTTTAATGACACGCTTAGGTGAGTACTTGGTACCAGTCCTCACCAGGACAGAGCAATGAGCTGCTTCCCTTCAAACCACTTAGAGGAAATGTTCAGAAATAGGTACAGGGAATAGATGGTCTGATTGAAAGTCTGCCTCTGTCAGACCTAATGAACCACTCTCACCTTCCAGAAGTGAACAAGTCCCCTTTACACAATGCTGTCTAAATCACAAGTCAGAGCACTCAGTCACTGGTAGTGTCCATGAAAAGACTTCTCAGTGTTATCAATCCCCACTCAAACATTCACATTTCTAATGTAAAACTCTTGGTTTCTGTTGCTTGAGACACTCAGATAATACAGGTATTTAAAGATAAACAGAAATAAAACTTCTATTGCACCAAAACATATCCAGCATGCTACCTGATGAGCACTTAGCTGAAGAAATTTTCCAGGATCAGGAATAAGATCAGGACTGTTATGCACTTTAGGGAAGTGCAATACTATACTATGTCTATAAAGTCAAATACATTTGATAAATTAAAAATATATGTTCATCATAGAGGCTACATTACTTTTTATCTGAACCTCATCACAAATCTGAGTTCCTGCTGTCTCTAAAGGACACTGAGAGGTACAAGAAACTTGCAGAAACCTCCCCAGCTAATTTCCACAAAGGGAGGTTTGCTCGACTTACTTTTCTTATTTATTGACCTGCCTATCAAACTTTAAAGAAACCCAAGATGACCATTTCTAATCCAGCTGAGAATGGTACAACGCACGCCCTTTGACAAACCTGCTGACTTCAACACAAATCTGCTGTCAGCGAACATTTCAATTAGCAGAATCTGCCCCCACAGAGAATCGCTCTGCTGGATTGTTTCGTTGGGCAGAAAGTTCCTCATTTCCACACTCTGGCTTTTCTCAACAACGCAATTACTGCTGCCTTGCTGTCTAGGTCCAGGTTTTAATGGGCAGAGATGAATTAAATATTCTGAAACACATTCATTTCCCAGCTGTGGCATCACACTTCGACAAGAAATAAATTCTTAGATGTGCTCCAGTTGTCTAGTTAGTAATGTCATCCTTTTCTATTATCCGTGTTTCCCTTGTAATTGTTTTTGTCAGAGTTTTCATGAAAGACAAAATCTCCTAATTAGATGAAGAATCAGGGTTGGAAAATAGATATGGACACTACATATAGTTTTGACTGTTGTTGGTGGTGCTCTCATTTGCTAACTAACTAAAAGTGAAGGTAAAGTAGGCATCAAAATATGATCTAGTGTTACCTAAGAAGATGCAAGTGTGGGAGTTTTAAAGGAACTCCACTGAGACTCCTGTGGGAAGGGCATTGAGTTCCTCCCTCAGCTTTAGTTGATTTAGTGTTGTTGTCTATTCAGTTATTGGTGATAAAAAAATAGTTGAGGCTCTTGTAAGGATCTAATTTAATTATTCCCACTATAATTAGCTGTAAATGCATTTCCTGAGCTCTAGTGAGTGGCATCACCTTGACTAAAAGTTGCTTCCTAAATACCCATTACCAAAGGCAATGCTTGGACTCAGAGTGAACACTGACCAGAAAATGGATTGTTAAGGATATAAAATGTAATTAAAATGAAGACTACATCCTTCTTTGTACTGATTGACTACTGAAGGGAAGGAATCCATGCAAAAAGTGATCTTTAAGTCTCACCTTTTGCACTTGTGCAACAGTGAAGTGCAGTGAAAAAGAAACACCAGAACTGAAGGAGCAAAATTATCACCACCTGAGTTGTTTTTCAAGATTGTGACTGAAGCAAATATTCTTACTGTAGAGATTGCCATGCACAGCACTCAGTCTGTGCTTTCTAATGACTCAAACTGAAATTTCTAACATTTTTCATGAAGCTATTTCATCACTAACTCAGCTCTCTGCTAGTTCAAGTATATCCTCACATGGGCCCACAATTCTTAAATCAAACTTCATAAAGAAATATTTATCTTAACAGCTCCCAAAACGAAAGCAAAACGCAGCTGATCAGCAAAAAGAAAGTTTTAGATGTTCAGATTGAATTTAATTCCCAGGCTTTTCAAAAAACATTGTCTAATTTCCACAGATTTTCAGGAGAGGGATAAAGGAGGTTTATCTGGGAAGAACTAGCATTAGTCAGTCTAGAAGATACTTGCACCAAAAACTTGGGTTTGTTTTATATCTGGTGGAAAAACTTTTGTCAGCAGCTTTTATTTCTGCAGTGACTTTAGGAACAGTGCTCAGGAAAATGATTTATTTTCTCTTCTCCATGTGGGTTCAAGAGATTGATTCCAAATAATCTGAAATTAAGTTTCCAGACAAGATAGCCAAAGGAGGAAGGTGGCCCGAGTCCAAACACCCAAGCAGCTCTTCTCCCAGAGCATATCCACTCCAATAATGCATTTCTTAATAGGGTCTAATGAAAATTAGCTTTGAGCTCAGAATGGTGTTGCTGCCTTATTTAACACCATCTAAAAATTTCTAATATTCAGTCTTGGCAAATTTTATGAGTTTTTTTTATCTTTCTACTTAGAAATTCTCTACACCCCTGCAGTAGAATGCTAAAATGCTGGCAAACCTAGAAGTCACTACCATCATCATCAATATTATTATTATTAATAACAGTAATAAGCTTTTCCTACACTGCAGTTTTATATTCTCAAGGCCATGAAATTGTAGTTCTTGGAACTAGCAGATTGATGCAATACTTTCAATACTCAGGAGATCTCTCCTTCTCAAAGACTTTTGTTCCAAGGCTAATCCAATATATCAGAAAAATAATAAAGACAAATGCTAGTGTGGAGTCATGACTGGAAACAGTAATGACAAAAACTGCAAAATGCTGAATTTTTCCTCACCACATTAATCACGTTATTCAGTGCATTATACTTTAAATTATGTCAGCAGGGTGAAACTGTACGTTCCATTGAATTATGGGGAAAAATAAATTCACAAGTCTTTTCTTTCTCTATATACAGAAGCAAAACATGTACATAAATCAAAAGTATCTTCCTCATCTTCAAAAGTTTCAAGGGCTCAACATGTTCCTCAGACAACACAAGTTCAAGAAAAATTACTAAACAAGTTCAAAAAGAGTGACATTAAAAGTACCCAGCCTGAATTCTCTTTTCCTGCAGCAAGTTGTCCTGTTGCCTGGTTTCCCTGGATTTTCTGGGCACTGGCTGGGAAACTTTAACATAGCAATGACAGAGGAGCTAATTTTCTTAAAGGTAGCATTTTGCTGTGGAGACCTTTTCTGTTATTCACAAAACTCAAGTATCAAAGCCCTGAAACTCTACATTTGCCATAACAGTCCCTGCCAGCTGAAATGCTCCTTGAAGAAGATGCACAAAACATTCGTTCCTTTGGTAAATGAGAAAGCTCAAAGGCTCAGGGAGATGGCAGGGAAGTGACACTGTATTTGTGACTTAGCAAGGTCTGATCTTAATGTTCCAGAATACCTTATTAACAGCACAGAAACACACGGATCTCTCTCCCACGACAGCTTTAACAGCAGCTCTTACTGTACATTCAGTGGTGAAACTCAACAGCTGAGGCTGCAAACCTCCCTGCCTTTTCTCCACTAGTACAACTACTGACTCTCAGAGAGAACACCTAGTCAGTCAAAAGAATAATAGAGCAGCATTTTTTAAAATTCAGTAATTCATGCAGTAAGTCCATCTGGATGTTTTAGTAAGAATTTCATTTTTACTAGTGAAAGCTGTCCTGCAAATAGATGGGTTTTTTAAAATTTTCACTTGCTCCAATTATTGTGCAAGATAAGTGGTCTCATCAGTGGATTCTGCAGAAGGATTAGTGCTATCCTGCAATTATCCAGGGCTTCTCTAATTGGGATGCCATCTCATCAGGCAGGAGACTAGTTTTTGTCATCATATGTCAGACATGCACCCAAGTGGAACAGCAAGAGAACAAGTGTGAAAGCTGGAACACACATCCAGAGCAAGCACATAAACTAAGCTTTTAAGAGAGAAGAATACATCAAAAACATTAAGGGAAATACTATATTCATTATTATATTAATAGGACAGAAACACTAAAAATATGATTAATACTATTGTATTAAATAATTTCTACTCAGGTCTAGATTTGCATGTATTCTTAGCTCAAGTTTGCCATTTATAATGCATAAGCTTTCTCCTACAATAGTCCCAGAAGCACTAAGATGGCCCAGGCATTTTAAATGCAGGTAGGAGTGGCAACTAGAAAGAGTGTTCCTATCTATTCTCTAATTGTCTCAAGATGCTTCTCTACAGAGAAAACCTTACTGTTTTGTCTTCTGAAATTGTAGGTTTCTAGCAACAAGATCCATTTCATGTACATGAAATAAGCAAAATATTTTGGGTATCGTTTATTTTCAATACAATTCACTGAAATTTAATGAGCTGGAAGGTAACAGGGAGAAGAAAGCTCCCTGTTCCAGGGTACTGAGCCACGACCACCCTCAGCAGGCTCTGGGCAATCACTGCTCCTTCTGCAGCCTCAAAAAGCTTCTCACAAGCATCACTGAATGGGATTTCCTACATCCAACACGTACAACATCAATGAATTCAAGTGCATTTTAGCAACTGTACTGATTTGTGTTTAAAAGTCAGCCGGGAATGAACCAAAGGAACAACATGCTCTAGAACCTTCCAGCCATGAGAAACTGATATGGGATATAAATATTGCCCCTGTCCCCCTAATTCCTCCCTCCTTCAAGCAAGCCATGCCTTGATCAAATAGGTTTTGCTCTCTGTCACTTGAAATGTTTCTTGAAGAAGAGCAAAGTGACTTCTACAATATGAAAACTCCCAGCCTTCTAACAGTGCTTTTTATTATGTTTCTTGAACGAAAAACAAGGCAGCACATCAATGTCAGATATGTATTTAATATGAAATACCCACATACAATTGCCTTGTGCCTGTAAAACTCCTGATGTTTTATATGTCAAATAAAATCATTTGGTTTTATGGTTTGAACACTGACTAGCTGTGCCTCATGTTAGAGTCCAGCTCCAAGAATGAATGCAACCGACCCTTCAGGTGGGAGACTTTTTCTGAATTGGGAAGTATTTCTTTGAAATGTATTGATTAAATCCTGATATCGGATAATTGCAGGTATTGGCGGGCTCTGACTTCCCTTTCACCCTCTCACTTTGCTCCCACCTGCCAGAAGCAACTCAAAGGGGAAATCACATCAAGATTTACATTGCTACCCCAGAGACAGGTGCTTGAAATCCAGTAAAAATGACCCATGTCCTTTAAAGGTCAATATCTCATATCTATACTTAGCAGCTCATAATAATTAAATAAGCCCTATTTCAAGATGCTGGTTTAATGAGAATGTGCAAATTAACTGTGAGTTAGAATGACAATCTCAGTGTTTTTATTACACTGACTCTTTACTGCTTGATATTTCTAGTGCAAATTAACACTGAAGGTATTTTTTTCAACAAAAGTTTATCCACTTCAATTGTCCAAACTTCTCTGGGTAAAAATATAAGCAGATCTAATTGATCTTATGCTTCTTTCCTTTAGAGAGCATCTTTACTGTCATGATGGTCCAACTTTATACACAAACCCAGATATTCAGCTTGGCTAGATCCACACAATTCCATTATCGTGTCCATTATGTCCAAATCAGGCCCACTTGCACCACAACAAACAGCCTTCAGCTTTTTGTAAAGCATTGTTTGTAACTGCAAAACAGCTAACATGAACAGAATAGAAAATCATTGCTTTTTACATCTTGGGGAATTTTGCAATTTGATTTAGCTTCTGGATTGCTCAAAATATGTTTCAATCGTTCATGAGATGAATTGGTAATGGGAGAGCATCTTCCCAAGCATGGTGCTTCTCAGTTCATACTGCCTGTTTTATTCACATTTATTTGTTAAGACAAAACATTAAGTAAAACCCTCTTGATCTGTACCAAATGGAGTATCAGTAAAAGAAAAAAGAAACTATGGCTTATACAGCACTAACAGCTTTAACAGCCTGACAATAAATACCACACTAAATTGTTGTTCAGAGCACAAGAAAATGGAGTTTTCCAAGGCTGACTACGAAGGAGAGTTAGTGCCTCAAAAGTATTTGCTCCATCCTTGGTTATGTTATTCACAGCAACTCACGTCTTAAAAACACAATTAAAACATTTCTATTTGTGAGCTCCATTTTCTACTCAAACGCCTCAGACTCAAAGCCCCTCAATCACCCTAACATCCCAAATTATTATTTCTCATTCTCTCATTGTCTTCTCTTTGGAAAAGCAAAGCGCATCGTGCCTTTTAATAAAAATAAATGGATTCTAAATCTTTCCTGGCATTTCTAATCTAATGAAAGGACAAGGAAATAAATTGTCATGTTTCTTGTCATTTTTAGCAAAGCCTTTGAAACCAACTTGTTCAGCGCAGACAGAGTAATGATGAAATGCACATAATGAAAACCTCAGCACTTTGACAGGTTTTCAAATACTCATGTGGAAGCAGGAAAGGCAACTTCTGCTGTGACAGTGGTGGGAAGATGAAAGGACACATTAGCAGGGAACAGAGCAGCATTACAGAGAGGCAGAGCCAGAAGGGGAGGAATTGTGGAGGAGGCTGCTGGCCCTGAGTTGTGCCACGCACGCAGACACAGATTGCCAACCGTGTAATCAAACCTGCAGCACGCTCTGAATAAAAATCCCAATGATTACAGAAATATGCTTTACCTAATAGTCAGGTCACAGCATTTCCTGTAGATGGCACTTTGATTTACACCAGAAATCATCTCTTCCCCCACCACTTTCCTGTAACGGAAGGCACCCAGTGAAGTCACAGAATGTGCTGAGCTGGGAGGGACCCCCAAGGACCATCCAGTCCAACCCTCAGCCCTGCCCAGGACCAGCCCCCGAGTCACCCCCTGTGCCCCAGAGCATCCCCCAAACCCTCCTGGAGCTCTGGCAGCCTTGGGGCTGTGCCCACTGCCCTGGGCAGCCTGCTCAGTGCCCACCACCCT